>CM046448.1:21806984-22150642 GCA_025506515.1 Flaveria trinervia
CGCATGGTTCAATCGTACGAATGGGCCCGGTTGCATCTGATATGGGCTGAGGCATATAAATACCAGTTTCATTGTGTAGAAGGCTTTTTGAGAGTGTGCTCGGGGCCTAGGTGCTGCCGAATAAGAAGGGAGATCATGCTCGATCTCCCCTTGCCAAGAGTCTTGATTCTTATGTTTAACGAGCTTTTAATCTTTAGGTTTTATCAATGAAACCATTCTATTATTGTTCGTTCTATTGTTTGTCTCTTGGTTTTCTTTCCCTCCGTCAAGAACACGCTCGGATGTCAACCGATCCAGCGACTTAACAATTTGTATCAGAGCTGGTTACTGCTAGAATGATCTAACAATCATTCTAGCAACCCAAGCTCTTGATTACAGGATCTATTTCATGTTCTTTGACGTTAAACCCACTTCGTGTTCTTCGTGTTTTGCTCAGATCTTGTTACATGTGTTGTTTCTTGGTTAAAATCGAACTCAGAACCACGTTCTTATCACCCCTGCGAATCTTATGATGTCTATTGTGTTTCAGTTCATGTAAAATTTATCAGATTAGAGTTTTTGACAGCCATGGCGGCTGCAGATCTGAAAATCTGCGTGCAGATCCGTTCATGCGACTGGACCATACTAACGGACCATTCGTACGACTAGACCATGAGACTGGACCAGTCTTATATCCACACGTGCGACTGGACCATGAGACTGGACCAGTCTTATGTCCAGTCGTGCGGCTGGACCAGTCTTATGTCCAGTCGTGCGGCTGGACCAGTCTTATGTCCAGTCGTGCGGCTGGACGAGTCTTATGTCCAGTCGTGCTACTGGACCAGTCTTATGCTCAGTCATGCTACTGGACCAGTCTTATGTCCAGTCATGCTACTGGCCTAGTCTTATGACCAGTCGCACGAATATATCATTCGTATCAGCCATTCACACGAATGTGATATTTGTCCTCCATGTCATACGAATGAACGGTGTTCCAGACAAAAAAAAGGTCTAGAACTGCCTCTTGCATAGATTTGAGGATGAGCAAAGCACATTCACTCTGAGGTTCTTTTGTCAAATAAGTTCGATGGATACCCCATTATTCGTTGAACTTCCAGAATAGAGGAATGCAGTTAGAACACAAAAGAGAGAAGAGAAGATGTCAGCAGTCGGTGCTGATTTGTGGGGTAGTCAGGAGCATCTAACTATTTATTGGCCAATCAAGTTATATTTATCCACACAGAGATGATTCTGATTCTTAGGGGAAATCCATGTATAGAAAAATTGAGGACGCAATCAGAAAGTGATGATGTGAGCTGGTTTCTTATGATGAATCTGAGTGTATGTTGATTTTTTTGAGATTGTCAGTTGTGGATTGCAACCTTCTAATTTTTGCCCAATACACCGTATGAAGACGCCAGGAGAGCACAATGTTTATATATTGAGATATGCTGAATTTGAGGGTGAATTTCTACAGGTGTTAATGTTAATCAGGTTAGCCTGTGTGAAGATTGCAGCAATGGAAAACTGTTCATGTCATTATCTGGAAAAATCAGTCATATGAGGAATCTTGTTGCTATGATGGTGTTCTGCAAAGTAAACGAAAGCTATTGTTCCTAATTCATTTTTAGAGATACTATAGCAATCAGCAGCGTTGGCTAATATGGTTTTTTCGTTTGATTCTATTGGCAACCAGAGCAAAGATTGATTGAAGATTGTAATAGGTGTTATCTACTATTTGCAAGCAACGTCCAAGGGGAATTTGCTGGAGCATATATTGTCATATATAGTGTGTCTGCCGCTTGACGAATAGTCTAGGCTTAGTGTAATACACCTGATATGTTGTAAACACATGAAACTGAGTCATTCGCAGGAGCATATGCGAATGAGAATCAGTCGTGCGACTGAGAGAAGCTATTGGGCCATTCGTAAGACTGAACAATAAGTATGGTCCATTCGTAAGATTGAACCATACGTATGGTCTAGTCGTACGATTGAACCATACGCATGGTCCAATCGTACGAGTGGGCCCATCGCATCTGATATGGGCTAAGGTCTATAATACCAGTTTCATG
This sequence comes from Flaveria trinervia, assembly GCA_025506515.1. Classification (NCBI taxonomy): domain Eukaryota; kingdom Viridiplantae; phylum Streptophyta; class Magnoliopsida; order Asterales; family Asteraceae; genus Flaveria; species Flaveria trinervia. Next base: position 21,809,039 of record CM046448.1, read on the forward strand.
TGTAGAAGGGTTTTTGAGAGTGTGCCTGAGGCCTAGGTGCTGCCGGATGAGAGGGGAGATCATGCTCGATCTCCCCTTGCCAAGAGTCTTGATTCTTATGTTTAATGAGCTTGTAATCGTTAGGTTTTATCAATGAAGCCATTCTATTATTGTTCGTCCTATTGTTTGCCCCTTGGTTTTCTTTCCTTCCGTCAAAAACACGCTCGGATGTCAACTGATCCAGCGACTTCACAATATTTGTTGGGTTTGTTGGACCATTATCAAAGTTGTTTAACCATTTAAACATGAAAACGCAGCGGAATCAAAACTTAATATAATGTTTGTAAACTGAAAACTAAGGCTTATAACTTAAAATCAACAAACCCAAGAACATAGGATCATATATATGTGTATGAACTAGCTATCAAGAATATATAACAACCAAAAGCAACACATACAAACTACCTTTGTAGAGCTGCTGAAAACATGATTTTGATAAAGAGAATGAGGATCTTGAACGACCAAAACACAAGGAGAGGTGTCCTCAAGCTTCCATACCCACAAGCATCAAGCAAAGACCCTTTTGTTAGGATTTGAACACCAAAACCGAACCAAGAAGCTGTTGAAAACCGATTTTCAGCTTGTTTTTTCCTTCAAGAATAGAGAGAAATGGTCCTTGTGGTTCTTGCATATGAGAAAGAGGAGATTGAGTGTGTGTTGTAAATGAATGCTCGTTTCAAGAAACAAAAGAGCCAACCCACACTAAGGGGGCGGCCGAATTTGCTTTAAATTAGGGTTTCCCCCAATTTTGTCAACCTTTTATTTTAACTAGACATTAGGATGAGTCATGTAATTAACCTTTTAATTATATAACTCATACACACACTTTTATTACTTGATGTTATTTAACCAATTTAAATAACATTACAATAATACCCATGAACAAAATATCCCTATAAGTTGTTCCATCTCATATGCAACTTATTTAGAAAACCCATTTTCTAAATTGGTGTAATTATTTAATTGCATGATCATATCATCAATTACATATTAATTGGTGTTTGCTAAGCTTGTTATTGGGTATGACCTGACTTGGATCATAACGTACTAACCACATCAATGTTCTATGTGTCTTGGGCATAAAGAATCCAACAATCTCCCACTTGCACAAGATTCATAGAAGATTAATGCAAGCACTAAATACCGCCTAACAATGGTTTACTACCCTTAATACTCATGACTGAAAGCCATTCAATAACATCATCCCCATCAAGTATCCAATGTGAAATGATTTAGGTGAATCAATCATTTATCTTTTGTTACAGATGTCATGTTAAATCCAAGGACACAGAATGATCATTCCTTGTTGATTTAACTTAATCAGCCTTAGACATCTTGCTCTCAACAAATAAGAGGAACACATTCCATATTGACTACATATGTTTCTCACAATCACCTCGTGTCACCTCGTGTCACACCTGAACATAGCCTTATGTACTATCCATTATTGCAGAGCAGTGAAGAACTAGCTCAAGGTATAACATTTGGTGAATATCAAAACCCAATATGTATCTCAGGTCGAAGGATACTAAATGATATTCGCCTTTACTCAAATTTACTTATGATCAATCTAGAAGATTCCATGTAGTAAAATTTAAGATGCGGGTCAGTCCAATATTTGTATCCCACAAATATCTATGAACTTTGGCAACAACCAATTGCTCTATATTCATGCCTTATGAATATCCACCAATCCATGTTCATAATATTCTTACGATTATATTTGTTCCCATAAATATGACCGACTATGGACATTTAGAATAATAAACATATTCATGGATGTATACATGCTAAAATGAATATAACTCAAAATATCACAAGTATATAAAGAGTTAAATATTACATTGTTCCAAACATATAAATACTAAACAGATCAATTCCAATCACTAGAATATCAAAGTCCTAAGGCACAAGTATGACTTTCATGCTTTTCCCTTTCAATGTTTTGATCGGTGTGAACTTTACGAATACATATCTTTCCTTTTTCAAATTCATCCCTTATGTAGTTGAATCTCCGCTCAATGTGCCTCGTCTTTTGATGTGCACGGGGTTCATTGATTTGTGCAATCGCACCCTCATTATCACAAAAGTTTTCTAGAGGGTCTTGAATGGTAGAGAGCACCCCTAGACGGCGATAAATTCTTTACCCATGCAGCTTCTGGAGCTGCTAATGAGGCGGCTATGTATTCGGATTCTGTAGGGACAATGCTACCAGGTCTTGTTTTGAACTCTTCCAGGACACTACTCCTCCATTCATAATGAAGACATACCCTGATTGTGATCGAGAATCATCTCGATCAGTTCGGAAGCTCGCATCCATGTAACCCTTTACAATGAGTTCCTCTTTACCAGACACGTTATTAGAAACATATCCTTAGTCTTCCTAAGGTATTTCAATATACTTTTAACAGCCATCCAATGGCTATTACTTGGATTTTGCTTATATCTGCTTGTCATGCTTAACGCGCATGACACATCCAATCTAGTTCATTTCATCGCATACATGATAGATCCTATAGCAGACGCATATAGGATGTCCTTCATTTGATCTTGCTCATCCTTTGAGCTTGGACATTGAGATGTACTCAATATTGTCCCTCTTTGAATAGGTACCATACCTTTCTTAGAGTTTTCCATCTTGAACCTTTTCAAGACTTTATCAATATATGCACTTTGGTTTAGACCTATCAACACCTTGATCTGTCCCTATAGATCTTTATTCCCAAAATATAGGCAGCTTCATCAATCTTTTATGGAAAAACAACTTCCAAGCCAGGTTTTAACACCTTTCATGGATGGAATATCATTTCCAAAAGGTAGTATGTCATCAACATACAATACTAGGAATGTAATTATCCTCCCACTGGCCATCTTATATACACAAGCCTCTTTAGCGTTCTTGATGAAACCAAATTTCATGATCTCTTCATCAAAATGTTGATTCCAACTCCTCGATGCTTGTTTCAATCCATAGATTGATCTCTTTAACTTGCATACTTTATTAGGATGTTGTGGATCGACAAAACCATCAGGCTGAACCATATGAACAGTCTCTTTGAGATGTCCATTAAGGAAAGCGGTTTTGATATCCATTTGCCAAATCTTATAGTCATAATATGCAGCTATGGCAAATAATATCCTAATTCACTTTAGCATTGCCACAGGCGAGAAAGTTTCATCATAATCAACCCCTTGAGTTTGAGTGAAACTTTTTGCTACAAGTCTTGCTTTGTAAGTATTCAAGTTTCCATGCATATCCATTTTCTTCTTGAAAACCCACTTGCATCCAACTGGTTTGAAGTTAAGTGGAGGGTCAACCAATTCCCAAACTTGGTTGTCATGCGTGGACTGCATCTCTACGTTCATGGCTTCCAGCCATTTGTCACAATCCGAATTGGACATTGCATCATGGTATGTAGTTAGCTCATCGGAGTCAACCACATAGCATCCATTCATGAAAAATCCATATCTTTCAGGTGGAATGCTAACTCTACTAGATCTGCGAACGTTTTGTGTGTATAGATCAACCTCTTGATTATCATCAACAACCTCTTGTTGATTTCTAGTGTCAACCAAACGTGTATCGGCTTGTGGATCTTGATCCCATCAAATTCCACAGTTATATACTTTATTCCTTCCATAAGGAACTTAGCTTCCAAGAACTCTACCTTTCGAGCAATAAATACCTTTTGCTTTGTTGGATCAAAGAAGTAGTATCCTATACAGTCTTTGAGATATCCAACAAATATACACTTAGTGGATTGACTTTCCAGCTTGTTTGGGTGTTTAGCTTAAAATAGCTTCATAACCCCATACTTTTAAATATGATAGCAATGGAACTCTTCCATGCCATTTTTCAAAAGGTGTCGAATCCACTTCTTTGTCGGGGCCATATTCAAAATACGAACCGCGGAGAGCAATGCGAAACCCCAAAATGATAGAGGTGGTGAGCTTATAGCCATCATAGATCGAACCATATCTAATAGGGTTCGGTTTCTCCTTTCAGACACACCATTATGTTGTGGTGTTCCCGGTGGAGTAGTTGTGAGACGATCCCACAACTTCTTAGATGATCCTGAAAAGCCTCATGAGGTATTCACCTCCTCTATCTGAACAAAGAACTTTGATAGTTTTATTGAGTTGATTTTGTACTTCATTCTTGAAGATTTTGAACATTTCAAAAGCTTCATACTTATGTGTCATCAAGAACACATAACCATAGCGACTGTAATCGTCGGTAAAGTAATGAAGTATCTTTCACCGTTTCTTGTCATTGTCTTAAAAGGACCACATACATCCGAATGTATGATTCCCAATATTTTTTTGCCCTCTCGTTAGTACAACTAAAGGGTGACTTGGTCATCTTGCCTTGTAAACAAGATTCACACTTGTCAAATGAACCATTTCATTTGTTTTCAAAAGACCATTCTTTTGAAGTTTTGAATTCGATTCTTGTTTATGTGACCAAGACGACAATGCCAAGATAAGAATCACTTAAACCTATTTTAAGTTTCTTGGTGCTTGTTTGGCATGATTAGTTATTATAGGATGAGTCATCATGACCAATTCATAGATACCATTAAAAGGCATAACCTTGAAATAAAATACATCATCCATACAAACATAAATACCATTGTTAATTCATAACCACATTGTTTTTAAAAGGGAAATCGAAATCATGTTCCTAGTCAAACTAGGAGCATACAAAATGTTCTTAAGAACAACTTCCAAACCATTTGAAAGTTTCAAAATATAGTCTCATTGGGCTTTGGCATCAACTTTTGCTCCGTTGCCCATGTAGAGACTTGTGTCTCCCTTCTTGAAGTGCTTATTTCTTTTGAACCCCTGCAACAAATTGCATATGTGAGTTCCACATCCGGTATCCAATACCCATGTGTTTGAAGAAATAATATTTAAACCAATATAAATCATGAAAGTTGTACCTGAGGTTTGCCCAGCATCCCTCTTGTTTCTCAACTCTTTGAGATAGGTTGACATTCCTTTTCCATGTCCTATCTCACCACACTCAAAAGCATGGATCGTTCTCCGTTACCTTAGGCTTCTTAAGCTTAGGCTTTGGAGGTTATGCTTTAGCCTTCCCTTTCCCTTTGCCTTTGATGTACCTTTTCCTTTGGCAATATTTGCTTTGGGATCGGGGTATGGCCTTTTCTTGTTGCCTCCCTTATTGATCGAGAGAAGAGGTAGAACCTTTCTACATATCCCTGCCTTGGCTGTTTTGAGCATTACGTGAAGCTAACTAATGCTTTTGTCCCACCCGTTCATATTGTATTCATTATGAATGTCTCAAACCTTTTGGTTAGGCCATTAAGGATCAAATCCATGGCCAGCTACTTTGAGACAGGGCAATTAAGCCTCTCGAGGCGATCAACGTGGCTTTTCATCTTAAGAACATAAGATGATACCGATTGGGTTTCTTCCATGCGACACGCATGAAGCTTGAAGCGTTTCGAAGTGCTCTACCCTAGCTTGTTGAAGGAACATTTCCTTCAATTGGGTAATCATGTCATATGCCCCAAGATGCTCCAAATCCTTTTGGAGTTCGGGAATCATAGTTCCCACATGAGGCAGGAAACCTGCATGGAATCCTTAGTGTATTGAAGCTAATCGTTATAGGCCTCAACATCCTCGGGGTCGGGTTGGTCAGGAATGGGATCGTCAAGGATAGGCCTTTTTCTCTTGCTTGAGAACAATTCTCAAGTTTCGAAACCAGTCCATAAATTATTATGGTTAAGACGATCTCTTTCTAAGATGGTTCTCAGCAATAGGTATGGATGGTCGGGGTGGTAGCATTATTGTTTGCGGCCATTTCTATATATTTACAAAGTTCATATTAGTATTTCTGAAAAATTACATTTTAATTATTAATACCCTTTTCATGTCTCATAGACAATTAATTATTAAAATCTAGAATCCAACTTTACATTAAAATGATGGTTAAGTGACATTTATCCCATTATTTAAATTAACAAGGTAGTCAACATTGACAATTGCAACCTTTTGCAACTTCTAGCCTTATGGGATCGGTTAAACATCTTATGTTTAGTTGGAATGTAAAATCCCATCAACACCATTATACGCCAGGCTTCGGTGACCCTATGCACATGGTTTCCATTCAAATCATCCTACTTACACACACGTGTGAGTTTACACATACAAGTGGTTGGGTGACCTTTATCCCACAAATATGTTAAGCCCACCTCAAATACACAAGTTCCCTAAAAGTGGTTAGGTGACCTTTATCCACAAATAGTTCTCAAGTTATTCGAGTATCGTGTAAAAGGATGGTGTTTAACTTGTTTCTAAAGGGATTTTTAGTTTCCATTAATTCTAGTTATGAAAACTCTATGTACCTTGTATTTGCATGCTTTCAAATACATGGCACCCTATGGTTCTCTTTTTAGTAAAACCCTTTTTATTAAATCATTAATCCTTTAATAACCTTTTATTAGTCACTTAATGATTAGGAACCATAAATTTCAGCTTTTATGTTGTTAATTAGTTTGTAAGCACATCCAAATATCAAAACCATCATATAACAAACAATCAAACAAGCATAATCAAACAATCACAAGTGCATAACCATAGCCACTATGTTGACAACACTTGCTTGCCATCACACGTGTTGTCATTTGGTCTTTTCTAAGGGTGAAACACAACACAAAATATGAGATCTCCAAAGACCACCACTTGAAGTTGCATTAAAATGCTTCAAGTCCTTCTCTTGTGTCTTCCCTTTGTGCTTCCATCTTGTGCATCTTCTTTTACAAAACTTATATCCTAATACAAATTTTCTAATAAATAAAACACACTTAATCTATCTATTACATCACCATTGAATGAATAAATAAATTACATCCAAATACAAGCACAAAAGAATAATATTACAACCCATTATGAATGAAATCAACCAAAACAAACATTCATCCAAAACCAAACCAACACAAGGTCAAAGATAGGCTATGCACCAATATGAAACAACATATACAACATTCAAAAACCAATATAAATCTCCATTTGACCCTAAATTTTCAGCCAACATAAACCAAGAATTTAGGGTTTTTGTCCAAACAAAATACAATCAACCATTTGATATCTTTCTTTTAAGGTTTAATCATAAGCATGTTAGATATAACCTTGAAAGATTGGGGATTCATCATAACATCATAAAACAACCCCTTTAAGGTTGTTAAAGTCCTATAAAACCAATTTTACAAAGACAAAGAAGCTAGTCATCCACATATCCGGCTCTAAATGCCAATGTTAGGTTTGTTGGACCATTATCAAAGTTGTTTAACCATTTAAACATGAAAACGCAGTGGAATCAAAACTTAATATAATGTTTTGTAAACTGAAAACTAAGGCTTATAACTTAAAATCAACAAACCCAAGAACATAGGATCATATATATGTGTATGAACTAGCTATCAAGAATATATAACAACCAAAAGCAACACATACAAACTACCTTTGTAGAGCTGCTGAAAACGTGATTTTGATAAAGAGAATGAGGCTCTTGAACGACCAAACACCAAGGAGAGGTGTCCTCAAGCTTCCATACCCACAAGCATCAAGCAAAGACCCTTTTTTAGGATTTGAACACCAAAACCGAACCAAGAAGGCTGTTGAAAACCGATTTTCAGCTTGTTTTTTTTCTTCAAGAATAGAGAGAAAATGGTCCTTGTGGTTCTTGCATATGAGAGAGAAAGGAGATTGAGTGTGTGTTGTAAATGAATGCTCGTTTCAAGAAACAAAAGGAGCCAACCCACACTAAAGGGGCGGCCGAATTTGCTTTAAATTAGGGTTTCCCCCCAATTTTGTCAACCTTTTATTTTAACTAGACATTAGGATGAGTCATGTAATTAACCTTTTAAATATATAACTCATACACACACTTTTATTACTTGATGTTATTTAACCAATTTAAATAACATTACAAATAATACCCATAAACAAAATATCCCTATAAGTTATTCCATCTCATATGCAACTTATTTAGAAAACACATTTTCTAAATTGGTGTAATTATTTAATTGCATGATCATATCATCAATTAAATATTAATTGGTGTTTGCTAAGCTTGTTATTGGGTATGACCCGACTTGGATCATAACGTATTAACCACATCAATGTTCTATGTGTTTTGGGCATAAAAATCCAACATATATGTATACATGTATATACATACATACATATATATATATATATATATATATATATTATGTCTGTGGTGTGTGTGGTGTTGTGTTTTGTGTGTGTGTGTGTATATATATACATATATATGTATACATATATATGGTATATATATGTGTGTGTTACACATATATATGTATACATATATATATATATATGTATATATGCATATACATATACATATGTATGCATATACATATATACATACATATGCATACATATATATACACATATATATTATCGAAAGAAATTTTACGTCATGTCAAATAATTAAAAATCAAACGTTTCAGAATTAAAAAAAGTAAACTATACGTGACATGTAGCACCATACACCACGCATAGCTTGTGTGTAGGTTCATAGACACATATACGCTGCGTATAGGCCCATACTTAGCGTATATGTATATATGTGACAGGGTCTATACATGATGTATGGGTCTACACGTCACGTATAGCTTTGCTAAATGACTGATTAGACATAGTCCAGTTTTATCGTTTGAAAATACTATACGTGACGTATGAATCTATACGATACGTATAAGAACCATGAAAGCGACTGATGTGACGTGAAATGTTAGGCATTAATTAGCGATACCTATACACCGGGTATGGACCTATACGCAATGTATAAGTGTGTTGATTTATCTAAATATGTGTTTTTATAAGGGTCTTAATAAAGAGACACCCCACTTTATAAATCGACACCCACCTACACGCCGTGTATGGGTCCATACGCGGCGTATAGGGTCAAATACACTAAAAACGAGAGAATTCAGGAGGGTTGTCAGAGAGCTATACGCCCCATATAGCCCTATACGACCCCTCTATAGAACACATATAGGGCTATACGACGCGTATAGCGAATTTCGACACTAAATACGAGGAAAAATTCAGGGGGCTGTCAGAGAGTTATACGCCCCATATAGCCCTATACGACCCCCCATATACGGCACATATAACCCTATACGACACATACACCTTATACGACCCCCCTATATATGACGCATATGGGGCTATACGATACGTATATAAATTTTAAGGTGTTAATTTAAAATATTATAGTGTTTATTTAATCAAACCCTTTTATAAATAGAACCTAATAATAATAATAACAATAATAATATTAAACCGATGTTTAAGACAAATCGGGTAAAATTAGACTCGGAAAAATAGCATCGATGTCAATCACCATACGAGACACTCGTTATAAAGTACCATATTAATAATTTCATGTACTTTTTCCCTCTTTTCCACCTCCCCAGGTTTATTCAGCTGAATTTAATGTTGCCTTTGAGTCCGCATATATATACATATACACGTAGAGAGTGTGTGTGTGTGTCTGTGTGTTATACAGTGTGTGTGATATATATATCTTTTCCCATGTCCGACCTTCATTTCTTTTTTCTTTCTTTCTGATCTGCTTCTTGTCTTCCACCTGTTTGTCAAAAGTCATAAAACAAAACTCATCAAAATTACAGACCCACATCTAATCTTCAAGATTTTATCTTTCAATTAAAGGTATGGATCTCAAGTTTTGCATCATAATTTGTTACATCTAGTGTAATTTATGTGCCCTAATTTCATCTTTTTGAGGTAAAGTCTCTTGCTTTTAACCGTTGTTGGAATGTTTTACACTTTTACAAGATCTAGTGTTTGATTTTCTTGATTTACCTAACCAATTTTTACCCCTTTAGTTCTCACAGCTTCATCTTGAATCTTTGAACCCTTTTGATTAATGCAAATTTGTGGGTTAATTTGAAGTGGTTATTTTATGAGATAACCTGAATTCTGACATGGGTTTTGCAGATCTTGATTGCAGCTCTTTGTGGTGCATATTGATAGAATCTTAGCTTTTCACCAACAGTTAGTTTATTTTTAGTTTTTTTAGTTTTAGTGTTATAAAGTAGTTTAGATTGTACTAAATAATATCCTTTTTATAGGAATTTATATTCACGTAGGAACATGAGGTATCTGTTGTAGATATGATTGAGGTGGGTATAAAGAACATGCTTATAGGAGATGCTCATTTCTAAAACAAGATTAATCAAAGACAAGGGAAAAAAGGGGGTAAAGATTGTTTTTTCCTAAGCATTTTGCTAGAATAATTTGACCTTTTCGTTGCCACACAACTTCCTTTAGTTAATGTTTTCTTGAATATATTTCAATCCCTCAACATTTGTGTTACAGCCAAAGCAAATAAGTGATATTAGCCATGTGATTAGGAGATACTTATATGTGTCTTTAACTAATTACCTTTAATTTTATTATTCGGGCCGGCTTTGATGGTTTGATTCTATAATTGGCCCAACTTTAGGTAAAACTTGACAGTGTTCCTAAAAAATCAAAAAGGTTGGTCTTTGATAAAGATATGCAATTTAACCTCTAGTAAGACCCATGTGATGATGCTTCTTTTTACAATCTGATTGACAATTGTTTTTGTTTTTGTTTTTCTTTTTTCAGTTGTGTTCAGTGAGAAGAAAGAAGTCTTGTTTTGTACTTTGTAGTTAATGTCTTTTCGTAGCATAGTTCGTGATGTGAGGGATGGATTTGGGAGCCTATCAAGGCGGGGCTTTGATGTTAGGCTTTCGGGAAATCACAACAGAGGAAAGTCACAGGGTTCTGTTAATGATCTGAGTGATGATAATCACGCGGTTCTTGTGATTCAAAACAGTCGGTGGGCTAATCTCCCACCTGAGCTTCTTTTTGATGTAATCAGAAGATTGGAAGAAAGTGAAAGCAGTTGGCCTGCTAGAAAACATGTCGTTGCTTGTGCTGCTGTTTGCAGATCATGGAGAAATATGTGTAAAGAGATTGTTAGAAACCCTGAATCATGTGGGAAGCTTACTTTTCCGGTTTCCATGAAGCAGGTATATGATCTTTATTTTAAAAAAGATATTTCTGCAATTACAGTTTTTGTAAATAATTTGTTATAATTGTTTTGTAATGTTTCAGCCGGGGTCTCGTGATGGTACCATTCAATGTTTCATTAAGAGGGATAAATCGAAGTTGACGTACCATCTATTCCTTTGTCTTAGTCCAGGTGAGCAGTTATAAATGTTTCTGTTGTGGCCTTATTTTCTTAATTAAGAGATGCATATAAAGTTTCTATAATTACATGAAAAACGACAGCATATATTATAAACAGATAAGGAATTGGTTAAAAGGGAAGAGTAGATAATAGTTATGATTTGAGAACGAGTAAATGATATAAGGGATCTAGGTTTAGAGAAGCACATATGAATAATGGTCAGGCTCGTAACCAGCCAAAAAGGTTTTGTTAGGCTCGGTCGTCATGAGACTAGCCTGATCTTTATTACATGGAGTTGTGGACTATTTATAATCATGGCCCGTTTACCATTTTGACGGGTGCTTCTTTTATTTCTCTTTGGAAAGTCAACTTCGTAGCATCCATCGTTTTCTGTTCTGACTCTTGAATGAGTTAGCTTGTTAGGCACCTGAAGTCGTTTTCGATGTTACATTCACCAATTGTTTTCAATATCATTCACAAGTCTTATCACATTGATGAGGTTGGAGTAGTTGATTAAGTCACTTAAGCTTAATATAATCAAGTGGCAAATTATAATGAAGGTATAAATCGTTGATAAATCAAATTGCAATATTGTATTCAAAAAAAGAATTTGCCCTAGCCTGACTGGACCTGGTCAATGGCCACTTAGAAGTCAGGATTGTCGGGCCGACGTTAAGACATTCAATTGCGCCTCCGAGGATCAAGCCAAGATTCTTTGGGACCAGTCTTTATGCATCTTTAGATAGAAGCTGTTATATTAATTAATTGATTATCCCTGAAAGTTTTGTTTTTGTAATATTGTTATAAATGTTTTTGAAAAAGAACCAGAAAGTGTTCGCAGCTGAACTCGAACTTGATCCATTTTGACCCGTATTAATAATAACCCCTCCTGACCCATCACCCAACCCATCCATTTTTCCATTTTCACTAATCAGGCACATTAATTAAGTAAAACTAAAAAGCAGCATGTAAGCTCAAGTTTAAGTATGTGTATGACGAACTCAGAGTATAATTTTTTTGTCATTTGTTTCAAATGCACTTCTATTCTTTACAATACATCAACAATCCTTATGTCGAAATATGGTTCTGCAGCAGCTTTGCTCGTAGAAAACGGAAAGTTTTTGCTCTCTGCAAAAAGAACACGCAGAACCACATGCACCGAGTATGTCATATCAATGGATCCTGAAAACATCTCCAGATCAAGCAGCACTTACATTGGCAAGCTAAGGTATACCAATAAAGATTTTATTTTCTTCCGATCTTGCATATAATCTGCAATAGTTCAAATACAACGTTAGATTTGTAAAACCTTTTTACTTTTGTTTCTTGACTATGAGATCAATGACCGCGTTTCATGGTGTAATTATATGATTTGATTTGATTCATGAAGTTAAGTTTGCTAATTATTTGGTGACTCGTGAATTCATGAAACTAGTATATGGTGGTTCTCAACTTGAACATAACTAATTATCGCGTGTGTTTCAGATCGAATTTTCTCGGGACAAAATTTATAATATACGACACGCAGCCTTCACAATTCAATGCTCATACACCACCACCAGGTCGGTCAAGCCGAAGATTTACCTCCAAGAAAGTCTCACCAAAAGTGCCAACTGGCAGCTACAACATCGCCCACATCACCTACGAGCTTAACGTTCTCGGGACCCGTGGCCCACGTAGGATGCACTGCATCATGCATTCAATCCCCGCCTCGTCACTCGAGGCAGGCGGCTCAGTCCCCGGTCAACCCGAGCTCCTCCTCCCTTCCCACTCCTTAGAGGACTCTTTCAGGAGCATTTCCTTCTCAAAGTCCCTTGACCGGTCAACCGACTTCAGCAGCTCAAGATTTTCCGACATCATAGGTGCCGCCACGTCAACTGACGTCCTCGAGAGTGAAAAGTCAAAAATGCCCTTGGTTTTGAAAAACAAGGCACCGAGGTGGCATGAACAGTTACAATGCTGGTGTTTGAATTTCAGGGGGCGGGTGACCATTGCATCCGTAAAGAACTTTCAACTGATCGCTGCCCAACCACCGCCAGTGGCACCACCACCACTGCCAGCGGCAGCAGCAGGGACGTCTCAGCCAACCCAACCGGAGCATGACAAAGTCATCCTGCAGTTTGGCAAAGTCGGTAAAGACATGTTCACCATGGATTATCGGTACCCGCTATCTGCATTTCAAGCTTTTGCAATCTGTTTAAGCAGCTTTGATACCAAATTAGCCTGTGAATAAAAGAAGAAGAAAAAAAAAACACAAAGAGGTTTAAAAGATTTTCTTTGAAATTATAACCGTTATCCGGATGTTTATGTGAACTTTAAAGTTTAGCTGCTGTTGTTTGTTATTTAAACTTCTTGAAACTATCTTTGCCCTGTTATAAGTTTCAGTCTTTGGGTTCTTAACATTAATCACATTTTAATATAAGTTTATATGGTTGAAAAAAGATTTGATTCCAAAGGTACGGTTTATCTTTTGAGTGTTAGTCTGTTTTATTATTTACATTTAAAAAACGATTTTTCTCTTTTAGCTTCTTGATGTTGTAAAAAGTTGTCATTTCCGTTAACTTAGTTTATTGTGTTTGCTAATTTAGGGACATTTAAGTTATTATTCAAATAAAAGCTTAAATCAAATAAATGATTTGTTTAATGACTTAAATGTTTTTAATTTAACAAACACAATTAAATAAGTTAATGGAAATAAATGAAAACTATAACTTCTGAAAAAAGTCAAAGATCTAAAAGAGAAAAAAAAATCTTTTTTTTGGATGAAAATAATAAAACAAATTAAAACTCAACAACGAAAATAACAATTAAGTTATATATTTATTATGAGGAGAGTAGTTAATCATTATTGTAGTATATTTGAAATTGTAGCCTTTTGTTTGTGTATGAAAAATTATGGTTATACTCCTTATATGGATGTTTGTTTGTCTTTCACTTGATAATGGTTATATACGTGACGATACGATGAAAGAATCAGCTCCTTTTTCTTACTTCCTACAAAAACAAAATGAGAGGATAAAGAAACATGCAGCATGCAGGGCTCAAGGTGGCATCATTAGAAAAGACCACGTGTGACTCAGGTAGGCAAAGAGAACACGTGTATAGTACCATGAATTGTACTTTTTGCTTACATGCTTGTAACTCACTGCACAATTAAAATTACAATCGTCGATACATTTATTTAAATAGTATGTAATTATCATTCTATGAATATAATATGATGTTTTATAATACATTTATTTACGCTTCGACGAAATTTATTCGAAACTAACTTGTGCATAAGTTATCAAAGCTACTTGAAGATTTTGTTTTCTATAATATATAGAGTAACGTCTATTTCTCTTTTTCCTTTCTTAGTAATATAATATAATGTTTTATTAAGTTTTAAATATATCGTTCCGACGTCTTTATTATTATCTATTTGAATACAATTATTATTATTTATTTCAAATATACCGTTAAATAATTCTTTTATCTCTTTATTTTTTAATATGGATTCATTTTTCTGAAACACACCAATTTTTTTTTAAATATTTATACTTTCATCAAATATATCAGGTCCCAGTTTACATCAAAATTTGTCACTCGAAGTGACATGTCATTTTATACTAAATATATAACTATTATAAGAAACATAAAAGTTTTACAAACTTTTAATACAATATTTATTATATTAAATATTAAACGAGAGTAGGGTTCCTTTGTCAGTCCAGTCTCGTCCATAAAGCTTTAACCATTTATTGGTGTTTTTCCTGAAAACATTTAAAAATATTTTTTATTAGCTTTCGCTAAGTAAGTACACCTCTTTAATTTCAAAAACATGTTTTCATTCATTAAAATTAACATCCAAAATCTTTATTTATTTAATCCTCTTTACTTCTTTGGAATTCAACACCCGAATTCCTTATGAGTTTATTTTAACCTTTGAGGATCATTAACTCATTTCTTTATATATGTGGAGTTCAACACCCGAAATCCTTGGGATTTCAAAACCTGAAATCCTTACATATATTTAACTCCCCTTTTTATATACATGTGGAGTTCAACACCCGAACCCCTTGGGATTTCAAAACCCGAAATCGTTACATATATTTAACTCCCCTTTTATATATATGTGGAGTCCAACACTCGGACCCCTTGGGATTTCAACACCCGAAATCCTTACATATATTTTACTCCATTTTAAACTATCAATACACATACTTGGACCCGTAATCATATAAATCATCTCTCCCATAATCATGTTCATCATAATAAATAAACATATATTACATGTGATTGAACATGTTTCATCTCCACAAAATTCATACAAACTCATAATATAACATCATATATCATGTAATTAAACATATATCATATAATTATTATTATTTAAATAATTATTAGCGAACACAAACAACGACATGTTTGTGTTTGTTTATTTAACTTTAACCAAACACTAAACAACGACATGTTCGTGTTTGTGTATTTAACTTTAACCAAACACTAAACAACGACATGTTCGTGTTTGTGTATTTAACTTTAACCAAACACTAACAAATACACATAATCAAACATAATTTTTTGTTTGTGTTCTTTCATTAATAAAATAAAAATATTCGTGTTTGTTCATTTGCTCGTTAAAAAGCTAAACGAATAGTTCACGAACGCAACGAACAAAAATAAACAAACTTAATTACATAAATGAATAAAAACACAAACGAAGAAGTCTAGCATAACATAATCCATAAAAAAAAAGATTCTATCAGATGTCTATTATGACTCATCTAAAGAACCATAAAAATACATGTACATGAATTTTGTTTCACTACATAAACAAACAAACGTAAACAAACAAACATAAACAAACATAAACAAACGACCATATATGAACGAACGTAAACGAATATTCATAAACGTAAAGAACGAACAAAATATGTATTCATATTCGTTTATTTAACTAACAAACTATTTTTTTGTTCGTAACGGACATAAACAACCTTTGCGGCGAACAATTCATGAACGTTATGTTCACTGAAAGGCTTATTAGTAGTAATGCAAATACATATATATATATATATATGAAAAATTAAAATACCAAAATACCAAGAAGAGGTTATAAAGGACGGACAAATAGAGGGGTGCAAGATGATCGAATCACTATCGAAATAGCTATAATAGGAACAAAAGTAATAATTCGAAAGTAAAAAAGACAAAATGCACAAAAATATGAAATACAGCATTTATCATAATATAATATATAATCGTAAATGATCGACTTTTTGCTGCAATGTGCAAAGCAAGCTACCAGCCAATACCAGGGAGCAAAAACCAAATAAATGGATAACTAACAATCAACCGAATTATATTTTCTAATAAGTGAACCATAAACACTGTTAATAATAAAGTTTTCATGTGATAATGCTCGTTTGCACATTTTTCTGAAACTATGATACCCACCGATGTATTATAATCTTTTCAGAATTGAATCGGACGGTGAACTGTACGCTTATTGATACGCTGGTCGATAACCAAATGACGATCTAATTATATATATATAATATATATATATATATATATATATATATATATATATATAATATATATATATATATATATATTATATATATATATATATATATATATGACATTATATATAAAATTTCATATAAGTATTTTATATGTGTATTTATAGTAATATACAAAACTCAACATAACTAAAGCTAGCAAAAAACAAGACTGAGGCCGATAGTCTTATGTTCGACACTCTAATTTATCATTCAACTCACCCGTTAAACCTATTAAATTCAAAAGAAAAAGAAAAAGAAAAACATAAAATCTGGTCCAACCCCCCGAATCGGTTTCCGGTCCAACCCCCGAATCGGTTTGTGGTCCAACCATCGAACCAAAACGAACCCGTCAGTCAAACCAATAGAAAACGAACTAGGGGTGTTCGGATTGGTCCCCCCTCCGATTACTAGTTGGACAGGTCGGATCATTGGAACCGATTCAAGCTTCAAAACATTGTGTATGGTACTGATAGTCTTTGAAGTGGATTAACGTTAGATGTTAACCTTCCTTTATTTCATGGAGCATCAATGATACCCACTAGCTAATAGGAGATGTCATATGTGCTATTATAGAAAAAGGACGACTATACTTGCAAACGGGTCTTAGTATAGGGACTATTCGTGCAATTAACTCCGAATAAAATTAAAATATTAAACGGAAAAGGGAAAAGGGGGAACAAATGGCATGAAAAGAAGCGCGATGAAACAGGTTGGAGGTGTAGTTTGCAAGTGTGAATCGAACCTTCCATATTCTTGGTTCAAGGTGCTTCATTTTTTTGAGGTATCATCGGTCACTTATCATCATATCAAACAAGCATTTTTAGCTATTCATAGATCTAATATAATCATACCACAAAGCTTTCGTAACTAATGGTAGCCCATTGGTTTCCTAATTAAGACTTCGTAGGTTGATATTTTGCTCGGGGCAAATACTCAGAGCCGAGTCGAAGATTTTTCTAGTTGCGGTTTTTTCTGAAGGGGTTGGAGATGCGACGCTGCTAGAAAATCTATAATTGATCAGGTTAAAATGACCTACATATTTTAAATCAAAGTTGTGCTGAAAAAAAAACCTTATATGAATAAACATCTTACGATACACAATATTATAAAATAACAATGACTGAATAATAATACCAATTGGTTTTAACACCGTTGTTAAGAATTTGACCTTAAACAACTCTTTTGACTTTTTTGTACAAAAATATTGACTTTAGACTCGCTAAATATCTAAGTTACGTCAATTTTGAAAGATTATAAAATTTAATCGAGGTGATAGTGTGTGGTGGTGGGGGAGATAGAGGCATTAAAGAAGAGAGGATTTGGTAGGTTTTATATTATTAGGTGGGTTCATATTTTTTTTTTAAATTTTGTCTTTTTATATACTACAATAATTTGATGATTTTTATAAAGTTCAAACAGAAATTTAACGTATGCAAGGTTAAAGAACCTAACGTTTCACAAACCTCTGCATTTAAGTATGTCTAACATAATTAAAATTATTAAGAACAAAACCTAAAAAAAATTAACATATAGATAATGGTATTTTTTTAATTGAGTCAAACAAATAAGATCTCGATCTTAACAACCTTAAGCTTATTTGACTTGTCAAATTGTTTAACATACACTTATCGTACGAAAGAAAACATTATACTTAGTAAAGCTTGTTTAACCCGTTAATTGCTTTTCATATATTACACACTTCTATGTATTAAAAACTTATTAAACACTTAAAAATGTAGTAGATTTTCAAGTTAATGCCCTAAAAAAATAAAGACAAATATAATCTTAATGTACACATTTAATTGCCAATGATTCTAAATTCACTTGGTTTGATAGAAGACACCTCAAGATTTTCTAATGTCAAAGTCATAAGTTCGAGCCTCGTTAAAACTAATATGTTTTAGGTGAGCAAGAAGTTTAATATAATGCACGTTTGAGTGGTGAGTTTCCTTTAAAATGGTGGACGGACTAAATAACCATTCACAGGGTGTATTTATTGGTTGTTAAACAAAGAGATTATACACATTTAATTATTGTATATAACTTAAAAATAAAAAAATAGGATATACCAAGTCATCATTTAGAAAGTATAAAAAGAATAATATATGTAATATTTTTATTGGTTTGATTCTGTCATCTACAAAACATCCTTCTTACATACTCTCGGGATTTATGTTTTTATAACTTCAAAAATCAAAATCAAAATCAAAATCAAAATCAAAGCCCCTTCATTACGCTTCCTCCACCTTCCATTATTATTCTTTACTTCACCATTCATCCTCCAAATCAAAGGTATACATCTTTTTCATCTCTCTAATCTTCTCTTTTCATCAATCCATTAATCCAACAATTCAATTCAACTGCTTATTCTCGTCTTTTCAAATCGTTTTATACTCGAATTGTGTTGATTTACACCAAAAATCTTGGAAAATGGTGACTAAACATGCTTGAATCTGTTGTTTTTCATGTGATTTTTGATTGATCGTGTGAAGACTGTGGTTATTGATTACTGAATTTTGATAATTGTTCATCTAGGGTTTTGGATGTTAATTTTGTTTCGCATTGAATGCTTTCAGGGTGAATTGTTACAATTGTATGGTGGTTTTGGGGATTTAGTGTTACAAGCTTGAAATGCCGTCTACGAGTAGTAGTTCTAATAAGTCCTTTAAGGCGTTTCGTCGAACAGTGTTGGGATTTGGGGGTGATCAGAGTCAAGTTCACTCTGAGGAGGTGAACAATGAGTCAAAATCTCCTCAGGATCGTGAACTCGAAGAGTTTCAAAATCAAGTTTTTCAGCAGTTTAATTCGCTTTCGCATTCGTCTGCTGATGAATTTCTATCCATTGATTGGATGTCGAAGCTGCTAGATGCATTTGTTGCTTGTTTAGAAGATTTCAAGCTTATTCTTTTGAATAATGCTGAACGTCTTTCGAAACCTCCTTTAGATAGGCTGCTTATGGAGTTCTATGATAGGAGTATTAAGGCTCTTGATATATGTAATGCTGTTCGTGATGGGATTGAGAAGGTTCGCCTCTGGCATAAGCATTTAGAGATTGTTTCGAGTGCTGTTGATTCTAAACAGAGGAATGTGATAAGTGAATGGCAGTTTAGGAGGGCGAGAAAAGCGTTGAATGATTTAGCTATTCTGATGCTTGATGATCATAAGGACTCTGGATCTGTTGCTTCACATAGAAACAGATCTTTTGGGCGTCCAAACAAAGGAAAAGATCTAAATCCTCAACGTAAGCAAGGGCACTCGCGATCCCTTTCTTGGAGTGTGTCTAACTCTTGGTCTGCAAGTAGGCAGCTTCAGTCGATGTCAAACAACTTGGCTCAGCCTCGAGCGAGTGATTTTCCCCAACATTTTGGTCTTGCAAACTGTGTTTTCACCATGGGTTTTGTGCTAATGTTTGTATCGTGGAATGTGGTGGCTGCAATCCCGTGTCAAGATCGTGGTCTGTTTAATTTCTCTGTACCAAGGCAATTCTCATGGAGTGCTCCATTGTTTTTGATTCATACTCAGGTTTTAGAAGAATCAAAGAAGCGTGACCGTAAGAACAGTCCTGGGCTGTTGAGGGAGATTTACCAATGGAGAAATCCATTAACTTGGTTTCAGATTTGATTGATTCGGCTCACCAGTTTCCATTGACAGAAGAACAGCAGAAAGAAGTGAAAGAGGGAATCAAGGAGTTATCTTTGGTTTGTACTTCAAGTAAGAGTGGATTAGATACACTGGACCGACAACTGAGAGATGTTTTTCGCAAAATAATGTCTTGTCGAACTGATGGTCTTGCAACATTGAGCAGTGCACAATCTTGAAGATCAACTCTTTGAAGAATACACCTTTTGTTAGCTTCAGATTGCAAAAACAAAAAGTGACGGATTTTGTTCAGGTAATTTTATAATTTACCATTAAACTTTTATGTAAAGAACCAACTATCTTTTCATTTGCTCTTATATTTCTAAATATATGTTTCTTTTGTGACCACAGTTTAGTTCATTCTGTCATTGATTTATCTTGTCTAACTCGAATCATGTTACTCCCACACGTTATTTTTTGGTCATATATACAAAACACTATACGTTTATACACTTTTCCCCTTGGTTTTAAGAGGCATGACGCGCTTAGGGTCCCAGAAGCTAACGGCAGTGTCATATACACAAGGCTTCTGGCATCCAGTAATATCTTATAAACAGGTGATACACATGATATAGAAAGTCAATAATTTGAATGGGAACATATTGACATGATATTTGGTTAGAAATGTATGGCATGCTTATTATGCAATAGTACAGTAATAGACAAGTTATATTTTGTTGGTCCCCTCCATACTACATAGCTGGAAGCATGGTGGTTTGAGTGGACAATGGTCATGCACCAGGCTGTATGATAGTTTGGACTATGGAGGTCAACAATGCTTGCCTTAACCTTTCATTGATTCAATCATGTTGTGATAGATTGTGATTTATGCATTAAAGGTTGTACCTTAGGTTGCATGCATTAATAAGGACTGATTTTTGTCATGTTTATTTCATCAGGTAATACATAGTTATGAGGTTTGGACTTCAATGAAAACTCTTTTTGTTATTAAGTAAAGGATTTTAAATTTAGATGTATATATGTCATTGAATTTTGAAGAAGTTAAAAATTAGTGTCATAAGTAGTATTTTCTTTTAATATTAAAGTTGATGTAAAATGATCATTATATGTATTTGTTTAGGTTTAAATTTATTATCTCCATGCATCGCCAGCGGTTTTCTCATTAGTGACATTCTTCATGCCTCGCATTACGTTTCTACTTTTTGTTTTTGTTAGAGCAGGTCGTAATATACTTATATTAATCATTTATATCTATTTATTAACTCACTTCACATTTTCTAATAACATAGTTTTTATGCTTTTCTTTTTGCGTTTCTAACTCGTTGGATACACAAAATTTGTTGTATTAGAATTGGAATCGGAATCCTAAAGATAAGATGTTTGTTATGTTAGAAGGAATGAATGGAGTTAGAATGTAGTAAATTAACATTTGGAAGTGGACGTATGAAAGTAGTAATTTTTTATTGGAAACCGAAATTGGTTGAAGATATTATAGTTGAGTGTTATTTTGGGTCAATTGGTTGAATGATAACATTGAATGTTGATAAAATAATCGCATCGGTTGGATGATTGACGACAGCTGCACCTACTAGCCAATATATGCGGATATGGTCTCCCCTGACCCCCCATCTGCCAATTGCCAAATAATAACATCTTCTAATAAGTATGTTACCACCATGCTTATGCTAGAATAACCATACCACAAATAGAATTAACCTAACTAACCAATTTAAAATTCCATTGCTTTGCCTTTTGGTCATGGACTAACACACTTTTTACTTTGGTCTAGTATTGGGGATAGATGATGTAAAAAAGTCATGTTCGTATGCCTAAAATGACCATTATACTCTTTTTATAGCAAAATATTATATAGAGTAAATTATCATTTGCATCTCTGACGTTTGTTCATTTTAACTATTTGCATCTCTATGGTTTCAAAATTGTCATCCGGCCCCTGACGTTTTATTTTTATTTCCATTTGAGTCCAACACATTAATGACGTTAGATTTTTTAGTTAAGTTTAATGAAATGACAAAAATACCCTTATTTAATACCTTCCATCCACACCCCACCCCTTTCATCTTCTCTCTATGTCTCTCTCTCTTCTCCCTCTTTATGTCCACCACCATTACCACCGCAACCACCACAGTTGCCGCACCACCACTGTCGTCGCACCACCACCGCACCTCAACGACTAGTAGAACCATGACCACCCTTATCTCTTTTCTTCTCTTCTTGTCTTTGTGTATGTGTGTGATCGGTAGACCACAACCACCAAGATGTGAAATTATAGTTCTAAAGAAGCAGATCTAGTGGTGGTAGGGTGAAATGGGTGCAGAAGATCGGAACAATCACGACAACGATAAAGAAATCGAAGAAGATCTAGTGGTGGTAGGGTGAAATGGGTATTATTCTAGAGCTGCAGTTGAAATGGGTGCATCTGAATCTATACAAGTAGCCGAAGACGACGATGAAGAAATCGAAACAGAAGATCAGAACAATCACGACGATGATGATGATTCGAGAACATTAATGGCGGAAGATGATAATTTGATAAAGAAAGTTGTGGAGCAGGAGCCCGAGCTGTTACCTTGTCACGCATCGGCGTCGTCGTTGTCCCCTCAGCCGTCGTCGTTCGGGACGTCGTGGTTGTCGCCGTTGATAAGGGTGTGGGACCCCTGCAACGTGTTGTCGTCGCCGCTGCAGTTTAGCCAGAGGTGATGGTGATGGGAGTTGCGATAGTGATGGTGATGGTGATGGGTGGTTGCGGTGGTGGTGATGGGGCTAGGGAGGTGGTGATGGGGTTGGAGTGGTGGTGAAGGGATTGCGGTGGTGGTGATGGGGTTGCGGTGGTGGTGATTATAGGGGCTGCGGTG
The DNA here is from genome assembly GCA_025506515.1 of Flaveria trinervia. Taxonomy (NCBI): domain Eukaryota; kingdom Viridiplantae; phylum Streptophyta; class Magnoliopsida; order Asterales; family Asteraceae; genus Flaveria; species Flaveria trinervia. The sequence goes on from CM046448.1 coordinate 21,832,342, forward strand.
GTGGTGATGGGGGGCTGCGGTGGTGGTGATAGGGGGTTGTGGTGGTGGTGATGAGGGGTTGTGGTGGTGGTGGTGATAGGGGCTACGGTGGTGGTGGTGAGGTGGTGGTGATGGGGGGCTGCGGTGGTGGTGATGGGGGGTTGCGGTGGTGGTGATGAGAGGCTGCGGTGGTGGTGATGAGGGGCTGCGGTGGTGGTGGTGATGAGGGGCTGCGGTGGTGGTGGTGGTGATAGGGGCTGCGATGGTGGCGATGAGGGGCTGTGAAAATGGTGATGGTTAGTTGTCATGGTGGTGATGAAGGGTAGTTTAGTCTTTTTAACAATAATTTTAACAGAAAAACTAGCGGTGTTAGTCATCTGTACTCAAATGGAAATAAAAATAAAACAACATATACTCAAATGAAGATAACATGAAACGTTGGGAGTCAGATGACAATTTTGAAACCATAGGGATGCAAATAGTTAAAATGAACAAACGTCAAAAATGCAAATGATAATTTACTTTATTATATATCATAAAAGAATGATTAAATGTGACAACCTTGGTTTTTCTTTTGGGCCTAGAAGTTTTTTTAAAACTTTATTGGATAATACAATGACACCAAAATTTTTTTGAAACCTTTTGAGCTCATGAACTAGGCCCAATAGCTTTGGGCTTAAGCCGACACTAATACTCACACTCAATAGACTTTGGGCCTTTGGCTCATCAACCCTAACTAGATCACTGGATTAGACATGTGCATAAAAACCGGGTACGGCCCGACCCGGTGTACCCGACCCGGAACCGGGTTCGGGTACAACCCGATACCGGGTGTACCCGGGTCGTACCCGGTGAAAACCGCCGGTTCCAAACCGTTTTATGATGTTTCGAAATGATAGGAACCGGACCGGACCCGGACCCGGACCCGGACCCGAACCGGTTGAACCCGGGTCGGACCCGGTTTCGACCGTTTTTTTTTCTAGCCGTTTTTTAACGGCTATATAGCCGTTGGGGACGAATTGTGACCGTTTTTTTGGTTGTTTTTTCCTCTAAAACAAGTATAAATAGGTGTGGGTTGATATGGTAAGGTACCCAAGCTTCAAACACAAAAAAACATACGCAAAAAACGCAAACAATACTCTCGTTTACTCTCGTTTACTCTCGTTTAGTCTCGTTTACTCTCGTTTATTCTCAAATCTCAATATGGCTCATTCTCAATCTTCCGTTGGTCAAGGTTCATCGAATTCTCCAACCGTCGTTCGTGTTCTTCCACACAATCGTAACATGGATGTTTGGTGCAATTGGGATATGGTTGAGTTGAGTGACGGATCTGTAAAGACTCGTTGCAAGTTTTGTGGAGCTTTACTTGCTAAAGATTCTAACACGACTTTAAACAAACACATTACCAAGAAGTTTTGTAAGTCGTTGAAAAGTAATCCGGATTCGCAACAAATACAATTCAGTGGAGACGGTGGAATCTTTAATTACAACGTTAATGAGGTTCGAGATCGAATGGCAAAGTTCGTGATTCAAGAAGTTTTGCCTTTCAATCACTTCGACAACCCTCGGTTAACCAACTTAATTCGAGAGACGCTTCAACCTCATTACACTCACGTAATTCGTACTACACTTAGACGTTATTGTTTAAAATTGTGGAAGCAAGCAAAAAATGATTTAATTGTATTATTTGAAAATTTAAATACCGGTGTAAACTTAACTAGTGACGTTTGGTCGGCGCCACACGGTTTGCCCGAATCGTACCTTTGCGTCACCGCTCATTGGGTAGATCCCAGTTCATGGCAAATGATGAAACGTACGATTGCATTTGATCTATTTCCGTATCCACACACCGAGAGTATTTATTTTACTTTTTGGATAATGTAATAACTACTTTTAATTTACAAAATAAAATATTTTCAATGGCATTTGATAACGCTTCCAACAACACAACCGCGGTTGAAAAATTAAAATTAAAATATCTTCCGATTGCAAACGGTGATTTTTTTCATACTCGTTGTGTTGCACATATTATTAATTTAGTAGTACAAGATGGTCTATCAGTACCATTTGTTGATAGCTGTATAAAAGCTTTTCGATTTATGTTACACGGCGTTTTTAAAAAAAGTAGAAAAAGATATCAAGATTATAAAGAACTTTGTAAAGATACAGAATCTAGATTTTTAGGGCCTAATTGGGATGTACCTACTAGGTGGAATTCGACTTGTCATATGTTTGATTGTGCTTTAAAACAAAAAGGCACTTTAAAAGCTTTTCATAATAGTCTTTCGGATAATTGCGAAGCCGACCTGTTTCCGGATTTTGGTTGGAAAAATATTGAACATTTATCCGAATTTCTTGAGGTGTTTAAAAGCTCAACTACAAAATTATCGGGAGTTTATTATCCCACTAGTTATTCGGTGCTTCAAGAATTATATTTCATGGCTTTGAATTTTAAAAATTTTCAAAATAAAAATAGTATGTTTAGAGAAATGATAGAACCAATGAAAGACAAGTTTAAAAAATATTTTCTTGAGTTACCACCCGTTTTTACTTGTGCCGCTGCTTTAAATCCTTTTTTAAATGTTGCGGGGGTAGAATGTTTAATAGACGAGATAAATGACAATTTGGATATACATGACGAAAACCCCAATTTTTCAACCGAGGCAAAAGAAGTTTTTAATACAAGTTTGAAAATTATTTGTAATTTTTATTTAAATAAATATGGACCTAACGTAAATATAACTACGCAAAGAGAATCAACCTCAAGTGCTAGTACCTCGTTTAAAGACCCCGTTATGACTATGTTGAATATTGTTCGGGATGTGACGGCTAAACGTCAAAGGGGTAACGCCCCAACAAGCGAACTTGGTATATATAGTACGACGAATTTTATTTCAACTATGAGTACTCAAGATTATCATGCATTTGATATTTTGGCTTGGTGGAAAGGAAAGGAATCCCAATTTCCAATTCTTTCCGCTATGGCCCGTGATTTACTAAGCGTCCAAGCTTCTACGGTAGCTTCGGAGTCTGCGTTTTCTCTTAGTGGCAGGGTATTATCATTACGAAGAACAAGATTAACTCCGGAAGCGGTGGAGATGTGCATTTGTTTAAAAGACCACTTAGACGCGATGGATCGTATACAAGACAAAACAAATCTTGAAGACGAAATTGCAATCGAATGTAAAGTACACGATGAAGAGGTAGAAGAAAGAGTATCTTCTGGTATATCCGACGAAGAATTAGCATTTGATGAAGCCTCTCGAAGAAAATAGTCGATTAGTTATTGATTCGTTAATGTATTTTTTAAGTTATTTTAATAAATAAATAATAAATTAATGAGTTATAAATGTCTTTTTAATGTTGTTATAAATTTATAATAATATAATAATAATAATAATAATAATAATAATAATGAATAATGATAATAATATAATAATAATAATAATGAATTAATGATAATAATAATAATTATTATTATAACAATAATAATGAATTAATGATAATAATAATATAATAGTAATAAAAAAATAAAAATAAAAATAAAAATAAAAAAAACCCGGTTATACCTGGTTCTGGACCCGACCCGAACCGGATAGGCCGGGTAGGGTTTTAAGTACGCCCAACTCGACCCGAACCTGAACCCGGGTACACCCCAACCCGGTTCCAAAAAAAAACCGGCCGGACCGAACCCGGTTTGAATCCGGTTCCGGGTCCGGCGCAATACCCGGTTTGCCCACCTCTACACTGGATTACAAAATTTAATGGAATTTACCCACATAACCAATATGGGGCAACATATGATTATGAGGCATTATGAACCGACTAAATAGGTCTCTAGCCAAATAGTGTAGAAGACGAAAGTTACTAAATGAATCATAGTTAATAAATTATGTGAAACCCTAATAAATATTAAAATTCTAACCCATAACCCCTTCGTTTAAAGAAAGCAATTAAGCGAACTGTAACGTAATACAACTTAATAGTATCAAAAAAAGTTAGCCAATGTAACTGTGTAAAATATAAGACCTTTAGATCAAGTAATAATAAGAGAATTTATAAGCCTAAAAACACATAAATGTATAATAGATTAAAGACTTAAACTTTTATAAAAAGCACCAACTAATTTAAATAATAACAACAATAATAATAGGTAACTTTATATGCATAATTGATTAAATAAAATTCATTGGTATGTTAAATCAAATCTATAAGAATAATCCTGTAATATCCTACATTATGTTAATAAATCATCTTATAAGACAAAAAATATTATGTTATTTACTTACATAATCTTATTACATACATAAAATTATAACACACTCACGAAACATCACGTATAGTCACGATAGTGACACAACAAATCCCGTGCCACTCCAACTTCTTATTAACCTTTTAAAATACTCTATTTTTCAGTAACTCAATGATACAAAAGTTTTCTTATAACCCTCCTTGGTCATAAACCCGGTTTTGGTGAATCGAGTCCACCCCGAAAAAAACTGTTTTTCGTAAGATATAAAGGTATATGATCAAAAATCTAAAAGTGTGATTGACATATTTCTAATTCTAGAAGTTAAATTTACTTAGGTAAAGCTAAAAATAAAATTTCATGACTTAAGGAATAACCATTTGTAATAATTAAAGAAATCAAGTTAGGGACTTAACCTACTGAAATATGGGGTTATTTACATTTTAATTATCTAACAAGACTGATTGGGAATAAGAAAACCAAACTAAAGTTCTTAATGTAGTTGAATTGGAATTTAACGGACGCTTAAAGAGGCTAACCGAGCAAGATAACGAAATGGTAAAACTATGAAATTTTGATTGTATAAAAATTCCAGCAGACTTATAATATTAATAAATGCCTATAAATTAAATTTTACAATTTTAAGAATTTATTTCCTTAGTAAACAAAAATACAAAAGTTAGACACTTGAAAATAGAAAAAATTAATAAAAACGAGTTTAGCTGTAATATTAGTGAAAAATCCAAAACTTATAAATGATAATAAGTATATTAAAGTCATATATGGGAAAAAGTTGATCAAAGATAATCCAAACCCAAAAACCCGTTAAAACCCGATAATCCAAAACCAAAAACTCGTTAAAACCCGAACCATTAACGTTTAAACTCCAAAACTGACAGAACAACTTAAGATCTAAAATTTTCATTAACTAATCTATCTATTATATCTATATATTATAATAAAAGAATGTTTTAAGTTGCCATTTGGCATAATTCTAGATAATCTAATTTTAATTTTCTCGCTCTCTCTCCTATTAAACAATTACCTTAAATACTTATAATATTATTTAACTTCTTTTGAGATTAAATATTGTTTTTCAATAAATTAATAAAGAGATGCTTTTATAAATGATTTTTTTATGAAACAAAAACAATAAAATTAGGAGTTACTCAATGGACGGTGCCGAATGGAAGGGTTGTCTCTCAACGGATAAAAGTTACTCTAGGGATAACATGAATGTTTATTAAAAATGCAATTAGGGTTTAAAAACAAAAGTTTAAAATAATGATATCATTGTTTTATTACTTATATTATTACTCACATGCAATTTGAATCATATCATTTTATAATTATTACATTTTCATTACTAATTACTTAATATTTTATTTATTTAATGTGTAATACACAGGGTTCTAACCTAGTGTTTAATAATGGAAAAAATAAAATAAAAACTAAATATTTACAATTATAGAGTCTTCTAGAGGATTCTACAAAATTTATCATTAAAATACAATAATTACCAGCTTAATAATTAAAAAAATTCATAGAATACATATAAATTCTTTAATCTCATGAAAGCCAAAATTAAATTTAATAAACCAATGGATTTATACTTGCATCATTTTCATAATTTACTCTGTATTATTTAACTTCTACTTCATTTCATAATTTAGGTATCAAGTAGCTGATATTATTTGTCAAATAAAATGTACTTCACAAATTCAAAACAAGAGTTTGAATTTGTTCAATGGATGTCAAAGCCTCAATGCCTGATGGTTATAAAATATATAGAAATGGTGTTCGTTGGGCTCGAGCCCAAATCTTAGTCTATAAAAGAATATCAAAAGTAAATGAAACTATAATCGGCCCAACACCATGTTTAAAAAAAGAAATAAAAAATAAAAAATAAAATCGAACAAAAGTATACGCAAAAACGTAAAACATTAAAATAATAATCAAGATAATCTAGGACCTGCATGTTGCGACATAATCATTAAATAAGAAAAATATGTTTAAGAATGTTGAACCAACGCGCATGTTATAGCATGCTAATTTTTAAAATTTATACAAAAATGTAAACAAAAAATTTGTAAATGCTAAGGACCAAAGTAAAAGTTGTAGGGGTTAAGTTGTAAAATATGTATTAATTGGATTTAAAATAGAAAACTAAAGAAAAAACAAAGAATATGTACAACTTGTAATGTTTAAATTACAACAATCAATGCCACCTTAGTTGATAATTAGTATATATCAAATAGTATGGTTTATAAATACAAATACTAAAAACAAAAAAAACAAAAAAAACAAAAAAAACAATAGAAAAAGAAAGACTGAAATCTTTTGTTTCAACTTCCTTTTTTTATAACAAATATATGATAAAAAAAAAATAAAAAAAAGAGTGTACAAACATACCAAGATTCTTTAATCGATACTTAGAGACAATGAAGACTAGACCATGATAATATGAGTTCTATATATATCTCTTGTTACTTTACCTGTTGTAACCCATTTTAACTCATCATATTAGTAAAATTTCTTTCTTTTTGTAGGTATCGTTGATTTTAACCTATAGATGAATATTTTGAAGGCCTTACACATGGATGGTATAATTCCTCTTTATAGCTTTTGTTGTTTAGCTATACCATTTTGTTAGAAAATACGATACGATTATTGTTTAAAAAATTCTTCTCAATGGGCCATTCTAGTGGTTAAGTGTTATATTTTTCCCAATTAAAAGGTGAGAGGGTGTGGATTGTAGTGAATTTTATACTAAAAAATGTAGGAATTGATCTTAAATTAAATTGCTTATATAATTTGGTTGCGCATGTGTGTAGAATTATTTGTTGGTATAAAAACAGGCTGACTTGATGTCAATTTTCTTCTTAAGAAAAAGTTAGGTTACCATATTAATTCGGGTCAAATGGGTTGTTCTAAGATGTATTGTTTTTGTTTGGACCAAAACATGCTCAAAGCAAAATGATTCATCTTGAAATGTATCGTTTTATAAAAGAAAATGTATCAAAGCAAAATTCACCTGTTATATCGTTTTATAAAAGAAAATGTATCAAAGATTATAAAGAATACTTTAGACGAATGAAAATAGGATCCAATGGTTCAATACTTTAGACGACAAGTTCTCTTTGTATGATTAAAAACCGTTGATTTATTCTCTCCGATTAACCAATTTCATTCCGGGCCAACTTGTTTTATTTTTTTTAAAAATAATATGTTTTTATTTTGCACATATTCATATATATAAATACAAAATATAATATTTTTATATTCATTTATCGTAATTTGTTAAAACAATTATACAGCATTAGTATTTAATAAACTATGATCATACTTTATATTTTTATACTTGGGTTTTTTTAAAATATTAAATTGATCACATGATTATGATATTTTTAAATATATGACATAAATTTGGTTTATTATTTAAGAAATTTAAAATTTAGCCTTTGTATTTAAACGAGCTAACAATCAAGCTCACGGACGAACCAAAGAGCCAACTTACAAGCGGGGAACAAATCGAGCTGAACTTGGCTCGGGTTTCATTTATAAACCAAGCCGATTTCGAGTGAACTATTTTCGATCGAGTTACGAGCCACGAACCTTTTGCGCACTCCTAAGTCAGATGTAGATCTCCGGTATGATGAGCTTAATAATTCTTTTGTTATGTCAGAGTAGATTCGAGATCGGCGGTCTCGAATAGAAATAACAATGTAAATACCAATGTAGACATAGCGTTTTTGCTATAATGTTTCTTCCTCTTTCTCATTAACCAAGAACTTCTTGAATACAATTCATACAAACACAAAATTGGAAACATCTAGACTCAAACGGGGCGAACATTGGACTTGCAAAACACAACAATTTAACTGAAAGCTTGCAAAAAATCGAAATGTGGAAATAACATGCAGAAAATAAAATGTGGGTCACGATCTAAATAGAGCTCTTGATGGGATGGTCATCGTCCACGGGTCTATATCATGTTACGTGTTGCCGACAGTGATTACGAAGCGAGAAAAAATATCTGTGATGTTATACACGATTGATGATGTTAGCTATAAATAATCCGGGTTTTGGTTTGGGAAAATTACTAAAATATCTCTTTCTTCTATTTTTTTCCCTTAAAATGTCTCCCTTGTAAATTTATTCTCAAAATATCCACCCCAAACAAAGCGTTAGCGTCTCCCCAGACAAACACAAACATATTGTATAGTAAAACCAGCCACAAAGAGACATGTGTACCTAAACAAATGGACGGCCATACTTGGTGGGCAGGCTCCCGTAAATATTTACGAGGCATTTTAAGGAAAAAAGAGAAGAAAATGAATACATCAAGTTTTTTTTTTAAGTTTTCCAATTACTAATTCCCTTGTTGATCATATACATGAAAGAATGATTCACGGAATTATTGAAATGAGGTCAATTGTCTTGTAACAATGTAAGACAGGGGTGTGCAAGAGACCGAAATAATCAACGCAATCAAACCAAAAAAACTGAAGCCAATAAGAAACCGACGGTTAGGTTTGATATTTTTTAAAAACCGAATTTTTCGGTTCGGTTTTGATTTTTTTTTGTAACAGAAACCGAAAAAGCCGAAACAAAACCATAAAACCGAACTTGTAAATTTAGAGGTGTATTTATATATTATACATGTATGTATATATAGTTTTTAAAAACAATATAGATATTACAAACTCAATAGTAATTTAATTATGTTGATTTATTGAAACTTAGTTTTCATTAACATGCTAATTAGTTTAGTACACTACCGGTTCTTCAATCTAAACTTATTTAAAAAACTTGAGGAGTGTTTCACGATTCACTTAAGTACGTAAATTGATTATTTTGTTACAATGCTTTTGTATATTAGTAAAACAATTATTATTGTATCATAGATTTTTTACATACATGTTATTGACTTTATATTATAGGGGTCTGTTTTCTTTTACTCACTTAGGGCCCAAAATTTTCCGAAGACTCTCAGGATCGTCCCTGGTGGGCCTGGCAAAAGAAACCCAAATGTCCTATTTTGGGTTTGAATGAGCTTTTTTTAAATAGATGTGGGTTAGGATGGGTTTACAAAATAAATAAATAGGTCAAGATAGGTTGAAAATAGACATAAGAAAAACTAATGTGAGTCAAGATGGGTATTTGTCCTATCTTAAATTTTGAATCTACCCATCACCATCTCAAATGCCAAACTCTAAAGCCCCTAAGTCGCTACCCAAATCGAACCACCGCACCCACATCGAACGAACCTTGCATCACAAACCAATCATCGCTTAAGCAAATCGACCACCGCTTAAGCAAATCGACTACCGCACTCATATCGACCGCACCTTTGCTACTCAAATTGAACACCTGACCCACATCGATCAAACTCCACAACCCAAATCGATAACCACTGATACAAATCGACCACCATAACCCATGCGATCGAACTTTACAACTCAAATCGATAATCGCTTAAACAAATCGACAACCATACCCATATTGATCAACCTCTGCTTACCCAAATTGACCGATGTTACTAAAGCAAATCGACCATCGCACCTACATCAGTCGGTATCAATCTCTCTCGATGAATCTGTGGAGCAGATTGCCCACCGCAACACTTTTGCAACACCATTTCACCACCAAAGTTGTCGTAACCGTTAATTGTCGATTTATTGATGGTAACCAACCCAATCATTATTTATGTCCTGCGATTTCTTCAATGTTAGTTGATTTTTGATAAATGCGTTTGACTTTGGCAATCGTCATTTTTCTCAAGTTTTTCACAAAGTTGCTTGATTAGGTTTTGGTAATTAGAGATTTAATTTATAGAACTTTTTAAAATAACTCATCTTAACCCGAACTCACCCTGACCCGAATCCATCTTTATCCAAACCCATCCTAACCTTTTTTTTAAATAACCTATCCTGACCCGGACCCATCCTAACCCAAACCCATCTTGACCTAACAACCAACCCAATCCAACCCGCTCATTTTGCCACCTCTAGTCCTTAGACAGAGTCGAGCACGGGAAACATCTGTAAAGGTGATGTAGCATTTGGTGGTTTTATTTCTCCGAACTGGAACACCAACCTTGTATCCGGGTTTAACTTTTCCTCCCATGGTGGGGATTACTCTTTGTTTCATTGTTGAGCCATTTGCTTCAAAGTTGTACAATATAACGGGCGTATGCACATAAGGGAAATAACGGGGGGAAATGAGGAAAAGTGGGACGAACCTTTCAAACGGGTAAACATAAACATAATTTAAGAAAATAAAAGAAAAAAAATGTGATGCCTTATGTGTCATGTGAAGAATGTTTGAAAACATAACTCTCCATGTGAATTGCGACCTAAGCATAACTTGTGTATAAGATCAGGCGATATTACGTCATGTTTATCGTCCACATCATTTATCAGTAATACACCATGTTTCGGTGTTCATGAGTCAATGATGATGACGACCCGTCATCTGAGACCCGTATACCTCTGTTACTTTTGGTTGATTGTTCGAAATTGTTGGAGTCTTACTTTGGTATGTTTCTAGTTCGTTGATGATGGTGGTTATAGTACATTGATAATAGTGTCAACTTGTTGCCTCCAAAAGTGACTGACTCCATTATGATTCGCGAATCAATTTGTTATAACCATTGCTACGATGACTATGAATGAGCTGGTTGATTGGTGTGGCATACTCGGTGCGGCAAGTGTGGTGTTCTACACTTGTAACCTGTGTTAACTGAAAATGAAAACCCTGATAACCACGTTAATTTTATCATACGGTTATGTTGAATCGCTCAAGTCTTTTAGTTAAATTCAAAAAAAATAACGAAACTGAGAATGAAAATTGTACTTTCTTATATTATTATAAGATAGAAAAATGCAACTGTTATAAAGAAATACTTGGAGCTTAAGTTCATGAGAGACAGTCGATATTTGTTTAATCTTCGAACATTTTTATATTCAAACGCACCCAAATAAAGTAGGCCAAAAGCATTTTGCGTAACCGACTTACCAATTTTTTAACCCCCAAATATGTCAAAACACGTGTGGCCATGGGACCCACCGCTGCTGACGTGTCCTCCGCAGATATATATATAATATATATATATATATATATATAATATATATATATATATATATATAACAATAACAATAATACATCACATCACACGGTTGATTCTCTAATCTAATCTTCACTCCGATGATGAACAAATCGCGACCTGAAAACCCCAAAGAACCACCGGCGTTGACGGCGCCGGAGATGGAGGCGGCGTTGCAGCTGATCCAACTCAGCGGCGAGTCCGACGTGGAGCTCCGGTGTGATGACCTCAGCGATTCGGCCGCTGACGTGTCGCCGAGGAAGAATAATTTGAAGAGGAGAAGAGAGATCTGTGATGCTGGTGAATGCGAAAGCTGGAGGAAGAGGAAGAAGTTCCGATCGGTGTGTGAGATCTATCAGATAAGTCATAAGTGGTAGTTCGTAGTTTTAAAAATATATTAGCATCTGTACATCAACTTAATTTGATTTCTGTTGTGTCATTCCATGTGAGTGATTATTGCTAGCTATATGAATTATTATTGATCAAATGTAAGTTAATCATATAAATATACTTATTATTGTTTTGGACACCAAAGGGTCTTCGGTATAACATTACATTACCGGTGTTTGGAAATATATTTCTGCTCAAGAAGTTGAGAGTTCAACGTTTTATACGTAAGCAAGCAGTTAAGTTATACATATATTGTGAATGAAATGATAATCGAATGGAGTCTAAGAGAGGCACAACGATTAACAAACCGTCTTATCTGCTGCAAAGCGATATTCATTTGTTTTTCGATAACACTTACTCATATAATTATCTAATCGATCTATTTCTAATTTTACGCTACAACTAATTTTCACTTACCCAGGATAGGCTGTTCCCAAACTATTAATTACCTCAAAAAAGAGCTTCACCACTCTAACTTCAAATAACTTTCTCGTTAGACTCAATCTTATCTTCGTAATTATCTACTTAAAACTTTTGTGTTATATAAAATAAATCCCTTACAATATATGCGGGCCGTTCATTCTAAAAAAGATTTAAAAATTTTAAGATGATGAAAATGCATCATGAGAAAACACGTATACGTGTTAGTTTTAGGGTTGTGTTATTGTGTCCTATGCAATTGTGTGACACCGGCATACATAAGTTATCCAGATTATGATAAAATTAGACGTGTTGTTATATCGAGGAGGGTGTAGTTCAGATTAGTTGCGACAAGGAAATTGAACTCATTGTAGTAATGATAGATGTAAAAGAGGTATACGTGCTCTTGTATTGTAAACACAAGTAATATTTAAAAAACTTTAGGAAAAAAAACTAGTTAAAGTATTCTTAAGTTGAAGTGAATATGCTGACCATTTATAATGGTAAATCTTACTCCTAATTCTAAACTACTCAACATAATTTTACACACTTATGATGTAATTTTTCATTAATATTAACAAAATATAAATAGTTATTCTACATTAGAAAAGATTACAAGGCTATAATGCTATATATAACCGGAAAGTAACAATGATCACTATGTTTCTAATCTTTTTGCACGTTCTAGTCATACTTAACTTTTAATTACGATATGAATCTTACTGTGTCCGTATTTACCATAAAACTGATTTAGTTAACAAGCTCGATTTTACTATTGTTAGATCATTTGATATGATCACTCGTGTGCATACACACAAATTAAAGAACCTGTTTTCTCTAGGTTTGCATAGGAGATGTGGCAACTAAGTAGCATTAGTATCAAGGACAAGTCATACAATATTTGTTCCAAAGTTCATACATTTTAAAAGCTTTAGGATGACTATGATCTATTCATTTCTGTACGGCACTAGCTTCTCAGCTTAAGTAGAAAATGAGGGAAACCCTTTGATCGAACTTTTTTTTTTCATGAACGAGATTCATATTGATTAATCCATGTACTAGCCGGCCCCAAACCCCAACCCCCCCACCCAACCCATGACCGAGACTCTTTATTCTTCTATGCGATCTACGATTGAGACTTACCATAATCCTCTTTGAACAAGACCTCTAGTGTCTAGAATGAGAGTAAGAGTCCAATTATTATATTTTTATAATACATTGTTTCCTCTTCACTTAATTTGATTTTCTTGACCGACTTCTTGACAATTTTATTTTCTTCTCTATTTTTTTCTAATTGCATGACTATGAATAAGGTTCTAAGCAAAAGTGACGTTTACGTGAGTTTTAATACGTTCTATGTGTTTGCCGTATGGCGATTTACTCATACTAAAAAATATATTTTTTCTAAAGATATATACTTTGGTCTTATATGCGTCAAATTGGCATGTGTTATAGAGATTTGATTGATTATTAGTAAAACATGTTTAGTAAATATGCATCTTTAGATTTTATATATAGTTATGGTATAGGGAGACTTTTCATTTCTAAGTTTATTATTTTCACATAATTACCTTGAATTTTTGCAAACAACTATTTTCATGACATGAACCTATGATTTTCAGGTCACATGACAACCAAAGCCAGCTTTGAGGGGAGGTGAGAGTTTTTTGGTGGAATTATTAAGCAAGAAAAATAATAATAACACAAGAACAAAATGATATATACGCAAGACAAATTATACTCACGTTCAATTATCACGCATAGATTGAATTATCAAGCAATGATACCTTCTTTTTTAATATCTCACATTTGAGTGATAAATTCCATCTCTGCGTGATTAATTATAACCATTGCGTTATAATTCAACTCGTAACCTTCATTCTTGTGTGATAACTAGGTATGTTTCGCAAGAAAAAACAGTTTGTACCGTAACATTTATCTCTCTCTCTCTCTCTCTCTCTATATATATATATATATATATATATATAAAGTTTATGGTACAAAGTGATTAGTCTGTGCTAGATATACGAAGTGATAACAATCATTGATCTACGAAATTAATGATTCAGATTAGAGATGCGAGTTTTCACGCAAGGAATTGAATACAGAGGTAAATTTGAAAATAACCTAAGATTGTTAACTTTTTTCAAAATTTGCCAATTTCTTTTTAAACATATATAACTTTTATATAACATTATTTTCTAAAGAAATTACACCACAAAGAAACATTTTATTCTCTTTAATTTGAGTATAGTATTGCTATACTTTTTTTAAAGAAATCAGTATTTTCATTAAAAAACCTTAATATGTCGTGTATAACTTGTGTGATTGTAATTGCGTAATTATAAAAATAATTTGCGTAGTAATCATATAACTTGCATAATTATAACTATAAGTTGTGTAATTGTTATTTGTAACTTGTGTAATTGTTTTTGTTCTCGCTCAGAACCCAAAATCCCTTGAAAATTTTCGAGACCTGCCTTGATGACAACTAGCCTACTATTATCGTAAAATCCACCCCTATTAACTTACTAATTTAGTCTTTAAATGTTGTAAATTTATAATTATATATTATATTACCAGGGGTGAGTGTAACCGCTGGTAGATTAAATATAAACCATTAGATCATCTTGATATTAAATCTCAGTCATTCAAACTCGACGGTTAAAGCGGTTACGAAACAGTTTTTAGCGGTTACAATCCACTCTCCTATTTTCCTATTTTTCCTCCCCCATTTCGTCATTTGGTAACCTCCACCTACAACCGTTCTCCTAGTTGCATAAATAGGTCACAATGTCTCTCTTTCACACTTGAAATTCACAAGCTATCCTTTTCGCAACAGTTCCTCGTAAATTTGTTTCTTGATTGAAGACGGAGACTTTGTTTGCTCTGTTCCATGCAGTCGACTTTCAGATTGACAAGTTATTGCCACAGAAGATCCCATGTCATTTTCTGGTTTTATCTACCTACATATTCATCCTCTTTTCCTTCTACCATTTCAGCATCGGTACATTTTCTTCACTTCAATCAAGCATAAGATTAAGTTTTGTGTTGGTTTATGCAACTAAAATTGATATTTTATGTTATTAAGTTTTGTGTCGGTTTATGCAACTAAAATTGGTACTTTATGTTCAGATTTAGAGTGTTATCTCTTGAAGAAACTCAAATATGCTACGTAAACATGAAAAGAAGTAGAACTATGGCTAATATTGATGTTGTTTAAATTGTTCTTATTTTTCCAAATTTGGGTTCGAACTTTAGTTGTGGTTCACAGTAGATTAATTGTTATATCAAAATCAAATTATTAGTTGCAAAATGCAATAATGCACATCCATTGTATGCTTAAATGCTTCTGAGTTTTAATTGTTATGGTAAATGATTATATCCATACCTGGGTATTGTTACTTCTTGTGTTTCTTGCTATTATGTTTTATCCTTTGTGAAATCCAATCTTAGATGCCTACACTTTAGGTAAATGTGTACAAAGTGTGGCTGAACTTTTAGGGTAGATCGATTAGGAGTTTAAATAAAGTTTTATAAATTTTAAACCATAAATCTTTTTACAGCTCTCTTAATAAAAATATGGTGGAATTAGATGTTTTCATATTTGAAATCTCCCAATATTGTATTCTTCAGTCTCTTGTAACAACTCTAGAAGAAAAACGTAATTTTTATTCATTTATTTTTATAAAATTCATTAAATCCTATTAATCTTTCATGTTTTTTAACACTGTGTTCATATTTCCATTCATTAATTCATTAAGGCAATGAATTTGATAAAAAGAAATAATGGTTTTTAAGAGTGACATACAAAAACAATGCCCCTGTATTGGATTGAAGAAATTAAATACTTTAGATCCAAATTTTGTGTAAGTTAACTGAATTTCGATTGAAAGTAATATCTTAATCTTTTTTGGCCAGTGGATTACTGCTCTTGGAATTTGCTGAAAAATATGTTGACTTTTTGGTCAATGCCTTAACACTCATTATACAGATTGCTCGTTCCTCCATCTTTAAAGACAAATCGTACTAATACCGTTTGTTTATCTAACAGACGATTCTTGAAGACAATAACATTGTGGCTGTTAAGAAAAGCAAAAGATGAATTCGAAATGAAGTTAAACTCATAAGTAATGTTCATTATGGAAATCTTCTCCGTCTTCTAGGATGCTCTAGCAAATGATCTAATCTACTTCTTTTCTTGGAATACATGCCAAATGGCATCAAAGACAAACTCTTATAGGGTAATTTTATGTTAAAAGTTTATTAAAATTTATTAACATGAAGATCTTAATCTTGAAATTGATTGTATACTAAATATCTTCATAATACAGGTTTGATTAGGACTCTGAAGTGGAAACAACTATATGTCTATATGACATAATACTTAGGGTAGCTTGGGGTTTAGCTCATCTACACACTAAATTCCATGTCAAAGTTCATAGAGATATATATAAAGTCAAGCAATCTCTCATTGACCATGATTTTCAACCAAAAACTGCAGATATTGCGTTGGCAAGGTTTTAACTCAAGAATAAAAGGTATATTAGCACCAAGTTTTGCTAGGACACTATAACTTGATTAACAAAATATTTTTTTGGTTCCTCAAATTAGGTTATTTATTTTATGCTTTATGTTTATAAGTACTATAAATTTGTAATATCTGGTTTGTTAAGCTTCAAACTGTTAACAAGTTTGGTTGTGCTTATGACTTCAATAATATATTTTCTTGAAATAAGACTTCTTGTGAACACAAAAGCTTTTGGAAAGTGAGTCACATTTACTCATGATGTTTATATGTTTTGAAATTTTATTCTAAGTGTTTATCTTTGCTCCTACAAAAATAATTTCTCACTTACTTCATCTTTAATAATCATAATAACATACAGTTTGATTGATTGTAAAAGTTTTTGAACATATTCTTGTCCAGAATGAAGGACTACTTGAAGGTATTTATCTTCTCTTAATTGGTTGCTTTTATATATCAATGAGCTCATATTTACATAGCCACATATGCTTATATGATATCCCCACCTACTTTCCATCAAAGAAGGTTGTACATTATGGAAAAATAAATAATCTGAATACAAAAGATGGGTAGGTGTAATCTAAATGGATAAAAAAAGGTGTCTGTTATTCTTTTGAAAAAAATGGAAAATAGTTTTGATGAATAGGAAAATTGTAACTCAACAAAAGGCGTGTGGTAAATTGAGTTCTATCCAATGGACATTTATTTAACTAGCTTTTTGCAAATCGTTAGGATATCTATAACATAGTTTGACGAAGATGGGAAGGAGACCCAAACCAAGGTACCTAATGCAATGTTAATGCCAAGAGCAGCCCATCAAAACGCCATAGAGTTTAAGGTGTCTTTCTTATGTTCAAAACATGATTAATTGATTATAAGATAATCTTTTGAATTGAGGATGACTTATATGATTGTGTTCATTTATCAAATTCTTTTAATAATCTCATATTAAATATCAAATGTAGACTGGTCTTGGTATATGAATATGGTCACATCGATCGTTCCAATTTCATGTTAGCATTTACGTTCTTAAATCACACACAAGTTGTTCGATCACATGCCCAACAAGCGAGTTCATGTGGAGACACTAAGGATATAAAAAAATATTATGTTATCATCAATAATCCATTGTAAATAGTTTAAGCTGTAAGAAATTTGTAGTCACTTGGCTTTGATACATATATGATAAGTATCATTCTATTTATGGAGTTGCAGGGAATAAAGAAAGACTAGCTTCATACACATTGTATCATATGCTAATATTTATAGAAGTGCTTTCTTTATTGAAGTGTGTATATATATATATATTTATTGATATTATTCTGGTATTTGTATTAATGCCTATAAAACCGTCAAAGCATATATTTATACTAGGACTCTATCAGATTTTTTTCAGTGTCGTGCCAAAATCACTATTGGTTATAAACATTACAATCTTTATTGTACTTTGTTTTAAGATAGAGCTAAGACTATATTTATTTATTTTAATTGCAGAAAGCCTTTTGGAATCCACTAAAGTTGAGTGACGATTTACCAATTGAATAATGACAAGATTCATCTTGCAAGATTCAAGTTTATGTAAAGGTTTATGTAAGTTCTTACTATTGTTGTAATTATCACATTAAAAATACCCGGCCACAATACTAAGAACCTATATGGGGTACTTTTAATGTGCAAGTTGAATAATGACAAGATTCATCTTACTATTGTTGGTAGGGTTATTCTTGTCCCACATAGGTGGGGGAGAAAACATTGTGTGACTTATAAGGGGTATTCTCTTAAGGGTCACCAAAGTGGTAGACGGGCTAAGAGAATGTCTAAGCCCACAAGCGAGCTAAGCCATGATGGGGACACAAGCTCACAAATGGCCTCGTTTTAGGGTGAATGGGCGCGCTTGAGGTGCACTTTGCACTTCATCGTCACTAGGAGCTAAGGAGAGTTTATTTTTAGCTAAGACCTGGTTAGAGAGACCTTTTGATAGAATCAAACTAATTTCAAGATAATGAATAATTGCATATATACCCTTACAAATATACCTTAAATGCATATATACCCAAGCAAAAAATATAATAGCATATATACCCAATATAATTTTATGACCATTTTATTCCTTGGTTAAAAAAAACAAATTCTCAACTTCTACTTCATCATCATCAAGGAGCAGCATCTCATTATCTCAATTCCAAAATTTGACATTCAACATCAACCGACGGAGCAGCAGTTGTCACCTGTAACGGATCCTTCGACATCTCCGATCAACAGTCCTTCAACATTGACATCAACATCTCCACCGGCTTCGCAGGTGACGGTTCCAATTCCAACCGACGTCACTCAATCAATTGTTGGTATTCCACCGCCGTCGCCTGCACCACAGTCGTCGCCTGCTCCACCATAGTCGCCTGCTCCTTCACCGTCGCCTGCTACACCGTAGCTGCTCCGCCTCCTCCCGCCATCGCTTGATTGTTGGTTAGAATTTCAAATTTGTGAAACATCGATTGATTGTTCATGTGGCCATGTGTTTGTGATTTTAATTTGAGTTTGAATCTGTTGAAGACAAGGATGCTTTTGCCTTTTGAGCCTCTTGTAGGATACAGTGTTCTCTAATGAGATTTTGTCTGTGGTTTTGGACATACAAAACACAACAATAAAGAAAAAAATTCATTTGGACAAAATCCATTTTGTCTGTGGTTCCTTGAATGAGATTTTGCCATGTGTTTGTGATTTTAAATGATGACTCATAGCTAACGTGGCATCATGTTGGTTTGAAGTTGTGATAATCATCAACTTGTTTACTAGTTTAGAAGGTTCTGCTAATTAATATTAATATATGAGACTTTATGAGTAAATGATTAGAACAGCTAAATGTTCATCCTTTGAAGATTCAACATCAATAATTAGTCAAAGTCATCAATTGATTTGTTTTTGTGTTTATGATTCTAATTTATATAAAGTCTTTAATTAATTTGTTTCTTCATAACCCAGTTCTTGTATTTCAATTGATCCTTTAATATATGTGAATGATTCAAGATGGGGGATGATAATACGGATGTAACCCCGACATGGGAGATTATGGTTCAATCACCAACACTAGAGCCAAATGTTGTTGAAATACCATCAAAGCATAAGATAAAACTAAAATACGGATGCTACTTTTGGTTTGCTAAGAATTCATATAGGAAAAGATATTGTTTTGGCTACCAAAAATGTATACACGTAGACACATACATCTATAACTTTAGTGATTTAATTGAAGAGGTTACAAAGCATTATCCTTAAATAGGAATCTTGTTATCTCTATTTGTTTTGTTGACAAGTATGCCACAGATCAATCTTTTATCAAGCTTGATTCTCATGAGAACTTCCATTGCTCAACATGTATAAGGTAAAAAAAGAAGTAATTGTTTATGTGACAACGGAAAAGAATCAACTCTACATGTGAAAACTAGTGATAATCTCGAGAAATCTGATAATGTCAAGACAGCTTCAAGGGACCAAAGGTAAATGTTTGTTTTCAAGTGACATTAATATGATCTGCACCAAAATTAATATTAATTTTTTATGTTTGTTTTAGGGGTGAAGATGAAGTCGATGAAGAATTAGAGTATTCCTTATGCGATGAAAGCTATCATAGCCATTATAGTTTAAATGGTGAATTTGAGATGCATAATTTCCAAGAGGAAACTTTTAGCAAGAAAACTCCAACCATCAAAGTGAACTCGACATTTGACAATGTTAACATATTTAGAAGAGCATTGATTCATTATGCTTTGATTAATGAAGTTGAATACTTTCTTGTGAAACGTGAGCCCACATGAGTCACAGCTAAGTGTGTAGACAAAGATTGTAAATGGAGAATACATCCCTCTCTCAAGCAAGACAGAATTACATTCGAGGTAACTTTATTAGTTTGTTGCAAATTATTATTCTTTGTTTATAAACTATGTATGGAATTATATGCAGACTAAGACATTTATAGGAGCACATTCTTGCATTAGAAGCAACAAGAGTGGTAACAAAGTTGCATCTAAAGGATGGATTGCTAGTGTGGTGAAAGATAAGCTAAAATTTGATGGAGATGTCTGTGCCAAAGAACTCCAAAAGTTGGTTATGAAGAATTATAATGTTGATGTTTTGTATGATAAAGTCCGTAGAGGTAAAGACCAAGCTTATGCTGAAATTTTTGGTAAGTAGGAAGACTCTTTCATGAAAATGAATGATTTCAAAGAAGAACTATTATTGCGAAACCCGGGAAGTGTTGTTGACATTGAGTATGAGAAGATGGTGACAAGAAACTATTTTTACGGTTTTTTTATTTCATTGAGAGCTTGTTCGATGGGATTTCTTAATGGTTGCTGCCCTTATATTGCTTTTGATGCATGTCATTTGAAAGGGAGGTTCAATGGGGTTCTAGTCACTGTAACAAGTGTTGACAATAACATTTCTATTTTTCGGTAGCCTATGGTATATTAGAATCAGAAAATAAAAATTCATGTTGGTTTCTTGAATTACTTAGGAAAGCAATTGGAACACCCAATGGTCTTGTTGTATCTACTGACATGCAAAAAGGTTTGGAAGTTGCAGTCATACTAGTTTTTCCAACCGTTGAGCATAGAGAGTGCATAAGACACTTGTCTGGCAATTTCAAGAAACATTTTCGTGGGGACGTTTTTAGTAGAACTTTGTGGCAGGCTGTAAGAACTTATAGTATTATCGAGCATGATAGATTATTAACTGAAATAGGTGAAAGAAGTAAAGAAGCATCGGCATATATTACCGAGAATCACAACAAAATATGGAGCCGGTCCAAGTTTGGGACAACATGCAAGTGTGATTACTTTACTAAAAACACATCTAAGACATTCATTCTTGGATTGGTGAATTACGTTATAAGCCGGTTCTTGACCTCCTTGATTCCATTAGGGAAAAGATTATGGTACGATTAGACAAAAAAAAGAGGATTCTAAACTAGTGGAAGTGTGCACTAGTACCTAAAACTAAGAGTTATCTCAAACAAATCTCCAAAGTTAGTGTAATTTTATACATTTTGTTCTAAATTAATTGTTTTAAATTTGTGTGAACTTTGTCAATATAGTTTCTATCTTGTATGCAGAATTTGGGTGAGTACGAAGTATGTAGAGGTGGTGAAAATCGAGCTGAAGTCAAATATGGGGAAAGACGTTGGGATGTTGTACTTGATGAGCGAACTTGCACTTGTCGGGTTTGGCAAGTTAGAGGTGTTCCATGTATACATGAATCCGCTTTTATTGCATTCATAAGGGAAGAATGGGATAAGTTTGTAGATCCTTACTTCACGATTGAGAAATATAAACTACCTTATGCTCTAGAAGTTGCTCCTACGCCTATGAAGAATCAATGGGTGCAGACCGTGAGATGATATACGCACCTAAAATCAAACGGCCTCCTGGGAGACCAAGAAAGAATAGGATTAAAGAAAGTGATTAACCATAAAAAAAGACATAAATGTGGGCGTGGTGACGAGTACGGACACCATAAAAAACTTGCAAAAATTCGGCAGCTCAAGATCTTTGAATATTTTGGTTATTGTTATGCCAAATCTTTGAATATTTTGGTTATTGTTGGTATTTGGATTAAAAGATTCGTATTTGATTTTGGTTTTTGGTTATTGTTATGCCAAATCTTTGAATATTTTTTTGTGATAATGTATGGATTAATGACTTTTCTTCTTTCTTCATTATCTATTTTGTGGGACCTTTTTCATCTCTTGTATAACTATATTACATACGAGTCACTTGAATGATGACGCATAAAAACATCTTACACTTTAATAAGAATAAGGGGAATTTTGAGTTATGAAGTATAAAATGAAAAACTATGTGTACATTTTAATAAGAATAAGGGGATTTTGCAAATTATGAAGTTTTAATAAGAATAATGGTAAATTAGTCATTACATAAGTATTTTTAATGAAAATTGGTATAGTTGCCATTATAAAGTTTTGAAAGAGGATATATGCATTTAAATTTTTTGGTTGGGTATATATGCCATTAATCATTTTTAGAAGGGGAAATATGTTTTTCTCCCTCAAGATAATGTGGTAGATGGGCTAAAAGAATGTCTAAGCCCACAAGCGGGCTAAGACAAGATGGAGACACAAGCTCGCAAATGACCTCGTTTTAGGGTGAATGGACGCGTTTGAGGTGCACTTTGCACTTCATCGTCACTAGGAGCTAAGGAGAGTTTATTTTTAGCTAAGACCCGGTTAGAGAGACCATTTGATAGAATCAAACTAATTTCAAGATAAATACGGTGGATAGAATTGATTAGTTAAGCAGTTCTGGATAAATCCACGTAACTGAATTCATGAACTGGGGGGTCAACCTCATCCCCCGTTTTTCTCATAATTGGTTACGATTTGACTCTATAAATAGAGGCCATTTGATTCAAATTTTAGCATCCCAAAATTTGCAGCTTATCTCTGCTTCACATTTTCTTTACAACAATTTCATCACAAGGTTTACATTAATCTGGTTCTATTGTTGCAAGTACACCAGACTCGTTATGCATTATATACTGGGAGTTTACGTTGTATCTTACAGTAATATTGTGCGTAAAATCCTTTAACGACATGAGTATCATCTCTGTAGTTCATCATCTGAAGAACACCGATTAATAGGTTGGTTTTATATTATCATGTGTTTCATTCGTCCGATAACATGACACTCTCATTCTACTTTTTTATAATAAGTTTTGGTCGTGTGGAAACAATTGATTCGATCAATAACTTGGTAATATTAATAATAATTCATTAATCTACGTTTGGTCGAATATGTTTTTAAAATTCTAGTTTCTATGTTTGAATATTTAAAATCTTCCGCACGATATGATTTTATCATTTTCAACAAATGCACGTTGGTATGAATATACCAACGTGTATTAAATATTTTTTAACCGTTAGAGCCCATTATTACAAAAAGTGTTTGTACGCGTATTAAATATTTCACGTTTTGTCTTGTAACCCAGTTCATGACTTGTTAATAAATTAATCTATAATCCATAACCTATAATAAAAAAAATTAAAACACGTGTCATCATTCTAGCATATTAAAAAAATTAATTTCACGCATCTCTCTCATAATAAATACAAGAATTATAAAAACAATTAATTTAACTTTCCTTTTTAACTAAAATATATTAAAACAAATATATTTATATTTTTTTTTTTGTCTCTCTCATATTAAATTATAGTTATTATTAATAAATAACTAAACTATTAAGTATCTAAAATATAAATGTGGTTATTTTATAATTTATTAATACATATATTAATATAGAATAATAATTGCTAATTCATTATGTGTTATAATTTTTAAATATTTATTATATTTTTATTTTACAAATAAATAATAATATCTAGAAAATAAAATATTCAAAAATGAATGAGTTTAATATGTTTTATTTGTCTACGTATGTAATACCTGGGCTCTAATGTAGTAATATATAATCGAATAAGTAAATATTATTTGACTTTATTGTGCGCATGTGTATATGAAAAACATTCTTCTTTTAAATTATTCTGTTAATGGCTGAAAGTATTTAGTGATTGTTAACGAGAGAAGAGACAAACAAATAGATCTAATAATGTTTCACTTGTAAAATAGGATTCAGGAAGGATGATATGAGAACTTATCTTACTCTATCTTAAATGATAGAAAGATTGCTCTTTGTGAGACACCCAACTTTTAAAATAAATAACCATTTCATATAAGGTATAAAAATACAAATAACATTTATAGTATACAACAAAAGAGTCATGACACTTTCATTTTACTCCTCAAAAAATATTTCCGGCTTAAACTAATATATTATCTTACTCAAGTTATTTATTTTAAAAAACTAAATTAATAGTAATAATTCATTTTCTTTTAATTTATTTTTTAATATTATCAACTTAGTTTTTAATCATATTATTTTGAACTATACATGTTTTTATAGCAATAGGATTCAATTTTATAAAAGCTAAAATAATTAATATATATATATATTGATATATATATTGATATATTTTTATATTTGAGGTTAGTGTGATTTTAAGATAACTGATTTTTTATTTTACATGGATCAATTGGTGTATATCATTCAAAAAAGTATTTAAATGTTTTAAACTTATAAATGTAATGTTTTATTTTTCTTTTTTATAGTAATTGTAACTTAATCATATGAATATTTATACATTTATTAATATGTTGTTTTCATATTTTAATCCGTGTATTACACGGATTTATTAAAGTTAGTAAAGTATATATTAAAAGTATAAGAGAAAAAGAAAGAGGGGGCGAAATGGACTTCAAACAAACTAGAAAGTAACTAGAGTGAATTACACACATTGGTATCTATAAATACATTATCTTACATGTTGTGTTTTCACACTTTATAATACATTGAACATCCTTAATTTAAAATTTTTGCACACTTTTGGTCGTTTCTACCACCACCCCTCATCCAATTAATACGTTAAGTTATATCATATGGTTCTCATGTGAGGGGTGTTTATGTCTTTTTATATTATTATTATTATTATTATTATTATTATTATTATTATTATTATTATTATTATTATTATTATTATTATTATTATTATATTATATTATTATTATTATTATTATTATTATTATATTATTATTATTCATCATCATCAATTTTTGTGATACAATCTACTTTTTGTTTTTTCTATTGAATTAATAAAATACCCATGACGCTACACCTAACGTCATCATCTTCGTGCCTAACCAACCCGATTCATCTGTATTTCTTCTCACTCGCACCCTCTCATCTTAACCCCACGAAACCCTTGTTTTTAACGACCAACTCGATCAAGATTCTCCCACCACTCAAATGCCCCGCCACGCTTCTTTAAAACATGGTCATCAAAACCATCATTGGCTATCATTGTGGCCACGTATGGGTCGCCATCTTACATGACCGTCGAAAAACCACACCCTCCATCCTTCTTGAACTTTCAATCCAAACCCATATCCTAGTTCAAGAAATACAGGGCTCGTTTGGTTAGCCCTCTAGTGCCACAATTCACCAAAATCTGATCTTAAGTCATGTCCTCTCCGGTCGATTCTGATTTGCATGATGTATTGTATAGGTAAAAGTGAAATTTGTTATCTAGAAGAAGACATCAAAATCTATTAAACTTTTTATTATTACCAATCACTTGATTTCTTTTTTTAAAGAAAACCAACATTAGGGTTTTTTGAAACATTATATCACCTCTATGTGACTCTTCCTAGTTATTAAACAAAAAGCAGTTTATGATTTGAAAGAAGGTCTCTAGTAAGAAGTTGGTCCTAACCGATTGGTATCATCTTTTAATCCCAAGACAAATTGTATGAGCTTTATCAATTAACTAAATTTTTTTTTAAATCCTTAGTATCTTGACAAGAGCATGATGGTAATTGAACCATGGCATTGAATTGTTTTCGCGTTATTTTAGCTTATCATAGTATTTAAAAACAAATTACCTATTTTGATTTACAAAATTAATGTTTGATAGAAGGTTGAAAACCATAAAGCATCAACTTTGTCATAGGTTTCTTTCAAATGTTAACAAACTTCAAAGGCTAACTTAAAGTACAATGGTCCAACATAACTCCTTAGATATAGAGTTTAGAATCCAAGTAAGAGCTTATGAGTTACACATATCCTATTGCCCAGGAAGAATATCATTGTTTGTAAATTTAACACATTTGCCATTGATGAAACTTATCTGGTTTTTTACTTGTAAATCTAGCTCATTGAGTTGGCCAAGACAATATATATATATTTTTTCCCTTATAGTTTTATATTTATAACTCGAATCACTAGCATGTAAGTAAAGAGGTTAACTAAGGTAAAGGTTGTTTATAAGAATCTAAGAGACGAACACACTATTGAAACTGAACTCAATTATTTTTCACACAAATATGAGAGCACGCAAACAGACGCACAAAAACGGCTAAGATAAGAGTTACGTTTTCACCCCACACTTAGAGACAATTAAGGATTAATAAGCCACTAATGCAACACGCACAAAAAGTAAGAACATACAAGTGATGCACATAAGTAATAAAAAATAATACCAAATTTTATAAACACTATTCAATAAACACAAATGCAACACGTATATGCAACAAATAAAACATGGGATGGCTCTCCTTGTCAATCAACCATTATTGGTACTCCTAACCTAACCAACAAATGCCTATTAGACATAAATATCGTGTGACTTGAAAGAAACAAAAAGAAAGGATAAGAAATTTTTCATAAAGGAGACATTTTTCATAGGCACTTCACTCCAATAAGCTAGATCATGTGATATCTAATCTTTGAGGCTTGCTAGATCACAAGAAAATAAATCACAAGCGAGTTTTTAAGCCACATTAGTAACCATCAATGGTTACAATAAGCAGGAAAGAGTATGGTTGTAGTAACCCAAGGAAATACGAACCGTTAAGATCTTCCAAAATATGAATCATTAGATAAATCACATTACTAACAGAATGATCACGTGATCTAACATCTAGTGTTGAAGGCCAATAGGTATCCCAGAACCATGAAAATCCAAGATTTAGGGTTTTTAAATAGGAGAAATCTAATAGCAAACTTAAAGAACATATCTAGTAGCAGATATCAAAAGATATTAGAGCCAAAACTTTGATACCATCTCATGAACTAAGAATCAAACACTCTTATAGAAATATAAATCAAAACATGAAAGAAATCAGAAACTCTTTCATATAAAGAAAAAACCTGAATACACTCGATCACAAAAAGACAATAACAACTTTGATCATTAATGTGATGATCTGATTACAAAGGCTAGGCAAAAGATCACATGAACAAGAGAAAATCATCAAGATGAAGAAACCCTAAAACCAGAGAAATCAAGATAGCATTCAAAGAAGCAGATAACCAAACTTAGATAAGATGACTAACACTCATACGGATGAGCTATATGAACGCCTCAAATCACATATAGATAATCCAACTCTACCCATGACATGCATGCCTTATAGAGATCCTTTAGCCAACCCGTAGCAATAGCCTAGCATCATTAGCAAAAAAAAGTAAAAGAGTAAAAGAGTAAAAGAAACCCACTCGAATCATAAGGAAGTCAAACACAAAAAATTAAGAAAACCCTAATTCCTTCTTGCAGCTCTTCAACAAAGGATCGCTCCACTCAAAATCACCTCTGAATCAAAGCTCTTCCTCACCAAATTCGTTATCAACCTTCATTGTTATCGCACGGTCTTTCCCTCCTAAATCTGCATTCTTTCTGTTCGTTTTTGACTTTAATATGCTTGTAATATCTCTGTACGATTAGCGACACTCTGTGTTGTGATTGAAATAGTGCACTAAGTTGTATCCGTAATCGTTAATCGATAATGCTTCTGTGATAGTCCAACTCGGTTTCATCTAAGGTTTCGTCGTCTTAAAATCGTTGATGATTCTGATGGTTGCTTTGGAATCCAATGTATTCTTTTTTATGAATTCAAAGGTACATTTTATTTCAAGCTTTAAATTTGTTTTGTTAATCTTATCTGCTCAATTTTGTAATAATTATTGTGCTTTGATTCAATATTTCCTACAACCACTGATTAAAATAACATAACTTAGACGGTGGTTGCATCATTCTGTAATTTTTAGGTTTAACCTTATGCTTTCAAGTGTTCTATATACGAGCATATTCACAAGTTGTATTACCACATTTCTTGTATTTGATTGTTATATGGAACATATCGACATTTTGTATCACCACATATTTGATTTATCTCTATTATGTAATTAAGGATAGCAGTTCTTCATTTTTATATGGCATGATTTAAACAGATTAACTTTTAAGATGATACATGTTATTTCAACTAAAATAGGTGGTTTTAAGTGCTTTTAATAATTTTTGGTTTAAACATCTAAATTCAAATAAACATGTGATTTAATAAAATTGAAGTGGTTGGACATTGTGGTATGAATAATTTTTTTACATTGAAATGCATTTTTTTGTTGATTAATTACTTGATAAATTACTTATATGGTACCTACAGTCATGGGTGTACCTACATGTTAATGAGGGGTGGGGGTAGCCGCCCACCCTAAGCGAAAACTTTTCAGTGTTATGTATATCGGAAAATCTCAACCGCCCCCTTTAAAATTTTGTAATCACCCCCCTTGAATTTTTGAAACTAAAGAGAAAACAATAATATCGAAACACATTGTCGGGGTGGAACTACAATAGGATTACAATTCAACGAAACATATTTTCTCGCTAACCGGGGTTTAGTTGTTTTTTAGTACTTACACCTTTAAATAATCAAGTAGTTAGTAGGAAGAATACAAAATGTTTTTAGTTATTAAGCAAGCTCAATTTATAATGGCTGACATTGTTCTCAAACATATTAAAGATCATTGGCTTTAAAGGGTTTGAGAACTATTTTAACGATAAATAAAATTGTTTCAGACATATTATATATCATCACCATTTTTATTAGTATAATTGTCTTAAACATCATATATAACCGCTCTTATGAGCATAATTACTTTAATATAGTTCTTGATTTGATATATATAAAAATATAAGATTTTAGGGAACATTTTAAAGATGTTTTTTTAGTAATGAACCGGATTCGACACGAACTAGACCAAAAAATATATTATATTATGATAGTCAAATTACCCTTAAAAACCTCCGCCCTCCCTGAAAAAATTTTCTGAATTCACCACCGCCTACGGTTATATTTTCTTGGTGATCAAAGTATCTTCTCTACAATTATACTACTAAAAAATTCATGTTATTTTTATTACATAGCTGGTTAGTTAACATTTAACATGATTGCTAACATTTGCATGAATATAACATTTTGATTTAAAATACATAACATAAAATACATAACATGCAAGAGATTGTTCCTTTCATTGTAAGGATTCTAATTTTACATTTGAATTATTACCCACAAAAACGATGGCGCCTCTCAGATTTTTAGTTTAAAGGCCAAGTAAATATATTTCTCAACTTCAACAAAAACGATGGTCCGTGATGAAAGTATTTTTATAAATAATAACTTTTCATAAATAAATTAATTTAATCCAATGGTTACTTTAGACCCGTTAAATTACCTCCTAACTTCTAATTTACCCATTTGGATCAGTTGAGAATAAATTACTCTATAAACTGATCCGTTTACTTTGTCACACATTTTCAAAATTTATAAATATCATAATTTTCACCAATAGAAAAACATGTCCAAAGTTAATATATCATTTCCAAATAATTAAATTAACTTTATTGCAAATAACACTACTACTACTATTAATCTATAGATGACAATAAGTTCTAGATCAACTGGTTTAAGAGGAGGCATCCTATGACTTTTTAAAGTCAAGGTCATGAGTTGAAGTCTTACTAGGTGCAATATTCTCCTAGTGGGCCAATAGTTTTACCACAGTGGATCTTTTGGTAGTGAGTTTTCCTTGGAATGGTCGGCGAGCTGGGTCACCAACGCTGTTTGTGTTCGCGGGCATGGGTGGCCTTTCGCCATTGGTTTTACCCGGGTGACCGGGCTTAAAAATTATTCGTTGGCCGTTCAAAAAAACTTATATTCTATAGATATTAATAAAAGAAGGTTTCTTTTGCCACTTCACATATTATTCAACCATCTTTTTGACACTTGTCATTCTTTTAAACATCCTCAATTTATTTTTCCTCCAAAAGAATATTAAAGTATTTAAACACTCAAACAATTTTTCTATCTTCATAAAATTAATTTGGTTATTGATACATTTTTCTTTCATCTACATTTTTTTAAAAATCAAACTATGCTTTTAAAAATAAATTTTTTAAGAAAATTAAAATTTATATGTTTTCTAAAACATTGAACTTTTTGAAATAAATATTTTAAATCACTCATTTTTTAAAAGAATATAAAAATATGGAATTTTCTAAAAGCAGTTTTTATTAAAACAACCAGAATAATTAAAAACTTAAGTTTTTAATAAACAAGATTGTTATAAACAATAAATTTTATAAGAAAATTGTAACGCCTGGATATTTCTTTAAACCCAATGAAAGAAGAAAAAGAAATAAAGTCCAAAGTCTGAGGACCAAACTTGCTAAAACGGGAGAAAGATTGGATAAGTGGGAGAATAAGAGGGGAAGGTAGCCCACCACCCTCCCCACACTTGCAAAATTCTGCCCAAAAGAGAAGAGAAGGAGAAAAGGGAGAAAAAAGGAGAAAAAGCTTGGTTCGAGTGGATTCGAGCTTGAAAATCGAAGTGTATCGGGTCTAATCGAAGCTCTACTTGTCGGTATTGTTTGTGTGAGTTCTAGGACCCCTCTTTTACCCGTTTTCAACTGATTTGGGGCTGGAACACATAGTGAAAACCCGTTTTTGAAATGTGTGTGTTTGAACCCGTGTGTATGTGTTTGTGTGTGATGCGAGTGATGTATGATTTAGGCTTGTGTGTGCTTGAATGGTGTTGTGGTATGCATTCCTAAGTTTAGGATGGTTGATTTGGGCTTAGAAGAGGTTTGGAAGAGCTAGGGGGTCGAAAATGGTAGATTGGGTTCGCGATGAATTTGCATTCTACACCAGTTAGGGGTATGTTACTGAATGGCATGTCAGTCATGCGATTGAGGTTCATTCGCATGTGAGTCATGCGACTGGAGCCCATACGCATGCCTGTAACATCTTGTATTTTTGTTAATGCGATTGAGGTTCATTCCCGTGGCTTTACGTTGAATGTTATGATGAATGAAAGTATTATGTAACGTAAAGTGAAAGATAATGAAAAAAAGAACATGATGAATGAATGCATGCATTAATGAATGAATGAATGTAGAAAGGTTTGCAAGCAAATGTATGGAGGTACACACCCAATGAAGGGTGTTAGCTCAACGGTGTGCAGGTTAGCTACCCTGAAAGGATGCACACTGGGGTCCAGTCTTTGTGATTGACCATATGTATGGGATCCTTGCCGCTTGCCCTAGGTGTTGGAGTCAGCTTCGTGCATAATGTTCGAGGTCTATGAAAGACCTCAGGCCCAGTTACCAGCTTCGTGCACAATGTTCGGGGTATAGCATATGGCATTGATCCGGAATGAAAGAGAAAAGATAAGTGGCGAATGTACTTACCCTAGGTACTGGAGTCAGCTCCGTGCCCAATGTTCAAGGTCTATGAAAGACCTCAGGCCCAGTTACACGCTTCGTGCACAATGTTCGGGGTAATGTACATGTCATCAAAAGTAATGAACGTACGAATGAAAGTATGAACGATTAATGAAGATAATAATGGCATTATCTATGTGTGCGTATTATGTATGATCGCATGAAAGTAAGAATGGTTTTATTGAAAAAAAGTATGTTTTTATTATAAAACTAAAACTCACTCAACAATGCTGACTTTTATGTGTTTCCAGTTGGCATGTAATGATTGCTGAGGATGGCACGGGGCAGCTACTCATCTCTTTTGGATGGCATCCATTTTATAATGCTTTTGTGATGTAATGCAACATGTATTTGTAACTTGATAACAATGTATTATTTTTCAAAAGCCTTTATTATGAAATGGAATGTGTTGTTTAAATGTTTCTGCTGCAACGTTTTTATGTGAGAATGATGAAATCATATGTTTTATGTGCGATGATCGACCAGCTGTAAGCGTCCCGGGAACTGGGCCTTACAAGTTGGTATCAGAGCCAAAGTTTAAGTAGAATGGGTAATTTTCAAAATAAACCTTACTCAAATTGAGAATAGGATGGAAAGGGAAGGGATGTTAATCTGAGTAGCTGCGTGCCATCAGGTATTTTCGTAATGATAACCGGTATTATGTGCCGTATGTTATGTGGTTATGTGTTGTTTGTAGATTTAAATACGATGTATTCAGGACAGGTATTCTTAGGGTATTAAGAGTAAAGTAGTGTAAAGTAACAAGGATACAACTGGCCACTGTAATTAGGGACTTACTATACTTGACATAAACTGAGTTGTTTCCTTGAATGACCATGTTGGTGTTTGAATCTTTCAGTGTGCGTGTGAATGGCCGGTGGTAGATCTTCGAAAGCTTCACGCGGTGGAGGTCGTGGTGCTGAACCGCGACTCAAGAGGGGAAGACCCAGAGTCGAAAAGGTGGTTCATGAAGAACCAGAGACCCCTCACCCGGAGGGTGCGATAAGAGCGCCAACTTGAGAGCCTCAGTAAAAGAGGCTGTTGTTAAGGAAGTTCATCAGGTCATGCAGACGATCTTACCGTCTGTAGTGACTAAAGTGATTAAGGCAGTACGGGAAGGGGAGAGACAAGAGAGGAATAGGTCCTCGGGAGGACGAGAGCAACCAGAGACTGAAACGGTTCTCTCTGATGATGAGGAGAAGGAAGAAGAGCCCATGCAGGAGGTGACACGAGGCTGTGATTATAGGGCGTTTCAACGATGCAAGCCCTTACTTTTGATGGTAACGGCACTACTGCTGCTGCTGCACAGGTGGTGAGAGAATGGAATTGTATTGAATATCAGTGAGTGCTGGGAGGATCAAAAAGTAAAGTTTGTTGCCCACTCTTTTGTGGACTTGACTCTATGCTGGTGGGACAATATAGTCCAAGCTGAGGGTAGTCGGGTTATTGGGAGGATGAGATGGTCCGAACTAAAGAGCTGGTGATTGGGAGTTCTGTCCTCATAGAGAATTGGATAAAGTTGAGAGAGAATTCCTGCAACCATGACACATCAGCAGTATACTACCAAGTTTAACAAGATGGCACGTCTGGTGCCGAATTAGGTGACGCCTCTATCATGGAAGAGTAAGAGGTACATTCAAGGCTTGCCAGTGGATATTCGCAGGCACATGATCGCTGCCCGGCGAGCACGTTCAGGTCGGCGGTAGATTTGGCAGGGGGTTGTATGATGAGAGAGGTGGTGGTGGTGGCAGAAGGTAGAAAGAAAGGTGGTGGTGATCGGAACTGGAATAGGAAGAGGTTGGTCGGGGTGATGCCTCGACGGGTAACAAGAAGGCACGGGTGGATGATCGCCGTGTAGTCAACCCGGTACAGGATCGAAGAAGTGTGGCAAATCTGGGAAGGAGTACAGTGGTGAGTGTAGGTGGGGGTTAAACGTCTATTTTAAGTGTGGAAAGCCTGGTTATATGGCTAGAGATTGCAGGGGTACGAGGTGTTTCAACTGTGGGAAGAGTGGACATATGAGTAAAGACTTTAAGAAGTCGAGGGTTGAGGGTTTTGGGGTGAAGAAGACGGGGAGTGAAGGACCAAGGGCGAGCGCCAGGGCATTCACTATGACACAGGAGGAAGCTAGAACGGACCCTGATGTTGTGTCCGGTACATTTCTAGTGAACCAAACTTAGCTTCTGTGTTATTTGATTCGGGTGCCAGTAAAAGTTTTATTTTTGCTGCTTTCTGTGCTAAGTTGCTTGTTAGTAGTAGAAGTATTGATGCGCCCTTCGATGTAGAAACTGCGATAGGTAAGCCTACCAGAATTTTCAAAATGATAGAAAACTGTGATGTGTGAATTAGAAGGTCACAAATTTCCAATTAGACCCTTCGTGATGACCTTAGGTGGTTTCGATTTGGTTCTCGGGATGGATTGGTTGGCGGATTACGAGGCAAACATTGTGTATCACAAGAAGATGATTCAACTGACAGCGCCCGACGGGAGTTTGGTAACGATTCATGGGGATCGGGTCATGATGATCCCGAAAGTAATTTCAATGGCGGTGGCAAGAAATGGATAAGGCGTGGATGTAGTGCCTACTTGGCCTATGTAAAGGATGTGGATACACCAGCACCACAACTGTCTGATGTACCAGTTGTGTGTGAATTTCTAGACGTGTTCCCAGAAGGCTTACCAGGAGTGCCACCTGACCGTGATCGAGTTTCAGATTGACTTGATACCGGGAACCTATTGCCAAGGCACCGTATCGTTTGGATCCAACTGAGATGAAAGAGTTGATGGACCGGTTGCAAGAGCTGCTTGATAAGGGTTTCATTAGACCAAGTATCTCTCCTTGGGGTGCTCCGGTCTTATTCGTTAAAAGAAAGATGGCAGTATGAGGATGTTGTATTGACTACCGTGAGCGAACAAGTTTGACTGTGAAGACCGATACCCCTTACCAAGAATAGATGATTTGTTCGATCAGCTTCAAGGTGCCAGTTGGTTTTCAAGGATAGACCTTCGATCGAGCTACCATCAGCTAAAGGTGAAGGAACATGATATCCCTAAAACAGCTTTTCGCACATGATATGGTCATTACGAGTTTCTTGTCATGTCTTTTGGTTTGACCAATGTGCCAGCTACTTTTATGGATCTAATGAATCGAGTTTATCGGCCAATGTTGGATAAATCAGTGATTGTGTTTATTGATGATATTCTGGTTTATTCGAAGAGCGAGATAGAACATGCCGGTCACATTCGGGAGGTTCTAGAGACGCTGAGAAGGGGGAAGCTGTACGCCAAGTTCTTTAAGTATGCGTTCTGGTTGCGTGAAGTTCAGTTCTTAGGTCACATGGTAAATCCCAACGGGATTATGGTGGACCCGACAAAGGTGGAGGCGGTGATGCAATGGAAGTCTCCAAAGACGCCATTCGAGATTCGTAGTTTCTTGGGTTTGGCGGGCTACTACAAAAGAATTATCCAAGACTTCTCTAAGATCACTTCTCCACTAACCAAGTTAACTCGAAAAGATGTGAAGTTTGTATGGGGTCAAGCTCAAGAGAAGGCGTTCGAAGAATAAATGCGAGATTGACTCAAGCTCTTGTTCTGTCATTACCCGATGGAAGTGCAGATCTGGTGGTTTATTCTGATGCTTCCTACTCGGGGTTGGAGTGTGTGTTAATGCAGAGAGGAAAAGTTATAGCCTATGCATCCCGAGAGTTGAAGGTTCATGAGGTCAACTACCCTACTCATGACTTGGAGCTAGCAGCTGTGGTCTTTGCGCTAAAGATTTGGAGGCACTAGCTGTGTGAATGAAGTGCACCATATTCACTAACCACAAAAGCTTGAAGTACTTCTTTGAGCAGAAGGACCTGAACATAAGATAGAGACGATGGTTGGAGCTCATAAAAGATTATGACTGCGAGATCCATTACCATCCGGGCAAAGCCAACGTGGTGGCGGATGCCCTTAGTCGGAAAGAGAGACCCGAACCAATTCAGGTGAAGGCGTATCAGCTAATCATGACCTCTGACGTGATGAAGCAAGTTAAAGAGTTTCAAGATGAGGCATTGAAAGAAGATCATCTTAACTCTAAAAGATGAGATGTCTGGTTGCGGAATTGGGTGAACACACACATGGTGTTAAAACCCGATTTGGACGAGTTTGGATTCCTCGTTTTGGGGATCTATGCATGAGGATCATGGATGAAGCTCACAAGACTCGATACTCCATTCATCCAGGTGCCACAAAGATGTATCAAGACATGAAGAAGGATTATTGGTGGTCAGGTATGAAACGTGATGTGGTGGAGTATGTGAGTAAATGCCTTACTTTCTACAGGTGAAGGCCGAGCATCAGAAGCCGTATGGTAAGATCCAACCTATGGATATACCGGAATGGAAGTGGGAGCACATCACCATGGATTTTATTATGAAGTGACGCGTACCCTGAAAGGGTATGATGCCATATGGGTGATAGTTGATCGTTTGACGAAGAGTGCTCACGTCCTACCGATCCTCGAGACATATTCATCTGAGTGGTTGGCGGATCTTTTCATTAAGGAGATTATGACTCGTCATGGTGTACCGATGTCTATTGTGTCGGATCGTGACACCGGTTTACATCCAAATTTTGGAAGAAATTCCATGATGCTATGGGGACGAGGTTACACATCAGCACGACTTACCATCCCCAGACTGATGGTCAATCAGAGAGGACCATTCAGACATTGGAGGACATGCTTCAGGCATGTGTTATCGATTTTGGGGAAGTTGGGATGATCACCTACCGTTAGCTGAGTTCTCATATAACAACAGCTATCATGCCAGCATTGGTATGCCTCCTTATGACATGCTATATGGTAGAAGATGAAGGACACCCGTCTGTTGGGGTGATATTGGCCATAAAGAATTGGGAAGCATCGAGGTGATCGAGGCTATGACTGAGAAGCTTGAAAAGATCAAAGCCTTCATGAAGGCAGCTAAAGATAGACAGAAGTCGTATGCTAATAAACGATGCAGGCCGATTGAGTTTAAGGTGGGTGACCGGGTTATGTTTAAGGTCTCACCCTGGAAGGGGATCATCCGATTCGGGATGCGGGGCAATTTGAGCCCAAGGTATATAGGCCTTTCCGAATCATCGCTCGAGTAGGAGATATGGCCTATAGACTAGAGTTACCAGATGAGTTAAGTGGAATTCACCCGACATTCATGTATCTCATCTGAGAAAGTGCTTGGCAGGTGAAGATATGATTGTTCCGCTGGAGGATATCGAAGTAGAAGAACGGCTCAATTATTTGGAGCAACTAGTGGCAATCATCGATCGAAAAAAGAAGAGGCTGAGGAATAAAGTGGTTCCTCTTGTGTGTGTACAGTGGAAGCACAGGAAGGGATCCGAGTCAACATAGGAGACTGAAGAAGAAATGAGGCATCATTACCCACGTTTGTTCCAGGAATAACAGGTTTCGGGGACGAAACCTATATATGAGGGGTGGACTTGTAACGCCTGGATATTTTCTTTGAAGCCAATAAAAGAAGAAAAAGAAATAAAGTCCAAAGTCGAGGGACCAAACTCGCCAGAACAGGAGAAAGATTGGATAAGTGGGAGAATAAGAGGGTCGGGCAGCCCACACCCTCCCCACACTTGCAAAATTCTACCTAAAGAGAGAAGAGAAGGAGAAAAGGGAGAAAAAGCTTGGTTCGAGTGGATTCGAGCTTAAAAATCGAAGTGTAGCGGGTCTAATCAAAGCTCTACTTGTCGGTATTGTTTGTGTGAGTTCTAGGACCCATTTTTTACCCGTTTTCAACTGATTTGGGGCTAGAACACATAGTGAAAACTCGTTTTTGAAATGTGTGTGTTTGACCCGTGTGTATGTGTTTGTGTGTGATGCGAGTGATGTATAATTTCAGGCTTGTGTGTGCTTGAATGGTGTTGTGGTATGCATTCCTAAGGTTTAGGATGGTTGATTTGGTCTTAGAAGATGTTTGGAAGAGTTTGGGGGTCGAAAATGGTAGATTGGGTTCGGGATGAATCTGCATTCTGCACTAGTTAGGGCTATGCAACCGAATGGCATGTCAGTCGTGCGATTGAGGTTCATTCGCATGTAAGTCATGCGACTGGAGCCCATACGCATGCCTATAACATCT
Organism: Flaveria trinervia; assembly: GCA_025506515.1. Classification (NCBI taxonomy): domain Eukaryota; kingdom Viridiplantae; phylum Streptophyta; class Magnoliopsida; order Asterales; family Asteraceae; genus Flaveria; species Flaveria trinervia. The sequence goes on from CM046448.1 coordinate 21,870,332, forward strand.
TGTATTTTTGTTAACCAAAAGTTAACTGCGTTTATTCTTATGAGGGCCATTGTTGCCATATGTGAAACTTATGTGTCATTTATGCTTATTTTCTTATTGTTTTTAAACCTTTAGTTTGAAAATTAATAATGTTAATTATTACTCAATAAATAAATAATGATAATAATAATAATAATAATATCATTAATAATAATAATAACTAAGAAAAATGACAATAATAATAATATTGTTATTAATAATTTGTAAGAATTATTAAAATTAAACATGTATAAAACTTGGATTTAAAAGTCTAGGGGGTTATAATGCAAATTTTAAAACTCAAAAGAAGTTTTTACTCATAAAATAACAACTTTAAAACTACAGGGACCATTTGTGCAAATTATTAAAAACCAAATAAACTCCCCTTTACTCACGTTTTTCCGGTCATTGGCGGCCACCCTCCGTCCGAGCTCCGGTGACCATCGAGTAACCATTATTTGAGCATTTTAAGCTTAACCAAGGACACCAATCGAACCGCAACAACATCATGGACTCGAACCCATAGTCAATTGGATTATTACATTCGGTATTAAATGGGTACTTAACCGAAATCGTAACCCAATCGGTTCATAGGTCGTTCGATGTGCAAAAGTGTTGGATAATCAGATTAAACGGTTAGAAACGTTCGATATATCAAATACAAACTTAATGCATCGTTTAATTGAACTTAAATCACCGGTTAATCAAGTTTTAGTAACCAAAGTACAGAGGACAAAGTTTTCATTCGATTCCTTTCAACTCTCTATGCACACAATTCGTGAAATACACACTCAGGCAATCAAAAATAGAACCTTGTTTATCGCAAGTCAAGCGAAGAAAAGAATCAAGTCCAAATCCGCAAATCAATTGTAATCAAGTAACTTAATACATGTTTATAATCGTTTAAGCATGGGAAACAAAAGCCTCATGGTTAATTTGATTATCAACCTCGAATTGGTGTTCAATTTGTACCAATTCCATTCTAGGGTTCTTACTGCTTTGGGGGCATTTTCTTAGTTTAGTTCAAGACTTTTTCAAACCATCTTTAAACGCGGCCATGACCTTTGGTTCACTAGTTCCACACTCACATTCTATACTAGAGGTCTCAGGTTCGAACCGACGACCTCCAATATATTTTTTGGGGTTGTTTTAGCTGCTAAAAATTATAAAAAATTTCTAAAAATTATAAAAATCAGTTTTATAAACTTTGTTTATTGTTAAAGTTATTCAACTATTTTATAATAAATTTATTCTTTTAAACATCTTAACATTTTTATTTATTTATTTTATTTTTAAATATCATTGACAAATGTTATAATTAGTTTTTTTTCATAGAAATAAACTTTAAATAGTTGAAATCACTAAATGACTATTGATCATTTTGTTATCTTTAATTATAGATTAATTATATTAATTATAAAGTTTTATTTACATTTCATAATTAAATCATTATAAAAGGAGTAATTAAGTTTTCTTTCATTTTATTAATATATTATATATATATATATATATATATATATATATATATATATATATATATAGAGAGAGAGAGAGAGAGAGAGAGAGGAGAGAGAGAGATTTGCGATAACATATCTTATTTATAAAAAACCCAAACTCCAATTGAACCCTAACTCTCCTTAAATCACTAATCTCATTATTAAACTTAAACCTTGTGAATATTCATAATGCTTAGGTACCTTGAGAAGGTTTACGTTAGATCGACGCATATTATTTTTCTTATTAATCATTCAACTATATATATTGGCCATGTGAGTATTTCTATACCCCTTTTTTTATATTTTCACACTTTGGGGTGAAACATGTTACTTTATAATCATTTCACTTGTAAACGTTTGATTCTTGTAAACTTATGGAAATTTACTTTTATGTTGTGGTTAGTTGAACTTTGTAGCTATCATGTAATGTCGAATATATGTACAATCATTAACTATTGCTAGCCTGGCGACGTCATAGATCTATGGGCCTGACAAGCCTGCTTGGTTGATCCAAGTACACTAAGCTAATCATATGTACTTGTAAACGTTTGAGACTTGTAAAAATCTGTCAAGGTTTGATTGTGCATTCTGTCATACATCCCTAGTTACTTTGCTCTCTAACTTACAACATGAATTGCCATCTTTTATATACTTATATATTGAAAACTATTGAAACTCACTACATTATTGTTGACCTTTTATTTTTAATATGTTTTAGGAAATGCTCAAGTATGATTACTACACCTAGAGAAATAATGGATGAACTTGTTACATTTAACTTTTTTACATGATGTTATCTTTGTTTGAGACTTATACTTGTAACGTTGCAATTGAAACTTATGATTAATATATTTGGATTTATAATAGCTTTATGTGGCTGTGAACGATCTTAACTCTTATACCTCGACGTTTCCGCCGTCAAGGTTGGGGTGTGACAATGCCAGTCGTGCGACTGAGGGTTATTCGCTTGGGGAGTCATGCGATTGAGGCCCATACACCTAGTTCCATTCGCATTTGGTCCATTCGCACAAGTGTTCATCCGCATTGGTTCATTCGCATAGGGGTTTCATCTACATTGGTTCATTCGCATAGGTGTTCATCCGCATTGGTTCATTCTCATAGGGGTTTCATCTGCATTGGACCATTCGCATGATGTTCAGTCGCTGGAGGCCACGCGACTAAAGGGTGCCCATACGCCCAAGTAGGGCTTGTGCACTCAAGGAAAACGTAGTTTGATTACTGACTTTCGGGGAAAGTGCATATGTAAGTTTTGACGTGGAAGGTTCCCGACAATTCATATAATGACAGGATCAGCGATCACAAGTTTGATGTATTAGAGTTCAAGGCAGCGGAATAAGAATAGGAATTAGACAAAATTGTAGCAAGAAGTCGATGCTTGTATGCATTAAGAGCACATACGGTTATAGCGAGAGAATATATTTCTGATTCAAGGAATGTTTATAGATATGGAATGTTTTTAATCAAATCATTCAAATCATTCATTCATTCAATTATTACAATAGGTTGACACTCCTTATATAGATGCAATCGCTGCTGTTATCACGGAAAGTGACAACTAGCAGATCTAATACAAAAATAACTAACTCTTAACAAACTACTGAAATGTTCACAACTACTGAGAACATATCAGAGTGTTAAGTACAGAATATAAAACTACTGATTAGAAACTACTGAAACTACAACGACTGAAGAACAAGCTCTTCAGTCGTTTTACAAAACTACTGAAACTAGAAATATAAAACTACTGATATCACAACTACTGAAGAAGTACTCTTCAGCAGTTATGACAAACTACTGAGGCTTCAGTACTTGATCTTCAGACTTTGACCTTCAGATGTTTCATCAGCTGATGACTTCAGTAGATATCATCAGCTGATGTCTTCAGTCTTTGTCTTCAGACTTTGTACATCAGTTGTTGATCTTCAGCACTTGTAAACTCTTCAGCTGTTGTACTTCAGTACTTTGGTCTTTCAGCTTCAGCACTTGTGTTCTTCAGCTGTTGTACTTCAGCACTTTAGTTCTTCAGCTGTTGAAGTCTTCAGCACTTGATCTTCAGCTGTTGAAGTCTTCAGCACTTGTCAAACTACTGATGAGGCTTTCAGCAGTTGTTGTGATACCATGTGGGACTTAGAGGTTTTCTGATCTTGGCTCATTGGTTCTTTTGGTCCAACAAACTCCCCCTGAACCAATGCAGCCAAAACCTCTAAATTATTTATTATCCCACTTATTGTTAGCAAATGTTGGTCTTTTTCCTTCTTGATCAGTAAGAAGATGACCCATGTAAGCTCCGGCCTGGGAAGAATCTCAGATATTGTTTGGCAGGGTATGAATGGGAACTCTGTTTTGGGGAACTGGACACAGAGTTGTTATCCCATTCATGAGATTTACTTCCCCAAAATGAGTCTGTATGACTCTCGAACATAGGCCTCAAGGAGAACAACTTGTTCCTCCTGAGAGAGTTCTTCTACTCCTCCTTCGAAGAAGAACTCTGGACCATAGTACTCTGATAAGTACTTCATGGTCCTGCCATTTTCAGCTCCACCGTAGTTACCTCCCTATATACAAATTCATCAGGATGGTTGCCTTCAAGGAGTAACTGGAGCTCATTCTTCTGGATGTCTTCAAGCTTTTTATATAACAACCCCTTCTTAATCATCTTGTTTTCTAGTAAAGCTTGAGGGGTCATCTTTGCTTGGTGAGCTTTCTTGAATTCATCAATGATTTCCCAAGGTGAGACTACAATGGCCAACATGATGGTAGAATCTATTGTTTTTCTTATCTGGCCATTGTATATGTGTGGAATAGTTCTTTTATGGATTCTAGAACTCACCCTGGGGTCTGGCCATACTCTCACTCTCTCCTTCTGATACTGAAGGTGTGCCTGAGAGTGTACAGCCTTTGAGCATGCCCTTTCATGGCTTGAATGGATGATGACTGAGGAAATTCCTTGTCAACCATCTTCAACAGTTGCTCATCGTGCTGTTTTGCTGTTCTTCTTCTCTATCTTGACTCTGACCATTTCCCTTTGAGAGTTAGGTGTGATCATGGGTTGACTTCGGGTTTTGGTAGCTTAGAACAGCAGAGAGTGGCAGACTATCATCTTCATCCTCCTCTTCGTCTTCTTCATCCATCCTCAGCACCCTTCTCCTCCTTCTAGGTGCATCACTGGATGATGGTTGGGTTGGTGAAGGAATTGTTTTGAAGAATGAGGATGTTTGGATTTTGGCTTAGAGATTGGTTGGGAGATTTGAGGGGTAGGCTCTATTTGAGTGGGTGGAAGGGAAGGTGATCCGCATCTTTGTAGTAACTTTCGCCTTTGTGAGTTTAGCCATCTCAACCTTTTACCAGCCCCAGCCTCATCAAGGGCTTCCACAATAATCCTTTGTTGAATTGCTCAGACAGACAGATTCTGGTGGCTATATCCAGAATGTTGTCCCTGGTCCACGCGCGAATCTCCATAACGATCTTCCTAAGTATTTTGCAATGAAGCGGATCATTATTCCAATCTCTCTTTTTCAAGAGCATCATACCCAGCCCATCGGGTTTGTATCTCTTGCACTTCCAACTTCTGATCCACTATCCAGTGTGGCTGTGTCAAACCCTTGCCTGAAGAGTTGTTCAATTATTTTATCCATGGATCGGCTGTGTGTAGTATCAGCTTCTTTTTTACCAGCTCCTCCAAGGATTTTTCTTCAGCAATATTATCAAAGCACTTTTCTTTCGCTTGTAAGTGATCAGTGGTTGCCTTTCTTTCTCCTCCTCTTGGGCGTGCTCTCTTCCTTCTTTCCTCTGTTCTTTTCCTCTTCTTTTCTTTCACTGCAGTACTCTCCCCCTTTTTGGATGCATTTGAGAAGGGGTTTGTACCACAGAAAGTGTCTTTTGCACAGCAGCATCAATCAGGAGTTGTAAAGTTGAGGAAAGCCTCTCATCAATGGCTTTAGTCACAATATCAGTGATTATGGGTGTGATGAGAGGGAGGGAATTTTGAAGTACAGCACCTATTTGCTCAGGAGGGTTCTGTTCCTGAGAAATAGGGCCTGAAGCAGAGGCAGGTGGTTGAGTTTAGAGTGGCTCAATGTTTGGGGAACCTTCAAGGAAGGTGCCATCTGTGGGTGGGTAGAGGCAGATGGTCTTCTCCTTGTGAGAGTTGATCAAGTAGGTTTTGCAGCCTACTGACTTTCTCTTCAAGGATTGTGTTCTGGGCAAGAACATCGTAGAAAAAGCCCAGGTCATCATCAGCCGAAGCTGAATCATCTGACCTCCTGCTTAGAGCAGGATTTACATGCACTGGGTGTAGACCAGCCAGTTGTTGCATGTGCCTTGTGCTTGGTACTGGGGACTTCCAGCCTCAGGACAGTGTCCATCATCAGCTGTTGCCTCTAGGAGGTCTTAACAATGTTACCAGCCTCATTCTGATCATGTGCTGAGTCAGAGGAGGTGGCAGCCTCACTAGATATTCTAAGCTCCTTGTCTACACCAGGAGATAGAAGTGGTAAACCCCTATGCTGTGGTTCTCAAGTGCACTGTGTTCCTCCCCTCAATTGTAGAGGTGTTCCCAGTGTAAGTGTTTCTAGGGAGGGGGTGAGGAGTGCAGTTGAGTCAGCACTTGTGCAACTATTAAAGTGGGCTGTGAGGGGCGGTTGTTTGGGGTGAAGGATAGAAGCAGTGTGCACCTGGGGAGGTTGGTGCTCTTCAATGGCAATCCCCTCAAGTGAGGAAGATCCCAGATATGTAGGTACCCCTTGTGTGGTTGCTGCAGGCTCTGTTGAGAGGAAGCCTGAGCGGCTATGGCTGGAAGAGTCATTGTATCCACTAGGGGGTTTGGACTAGTGGATATATCCTGCGTTTGTGTTGCAGGGGCATCCTCAGGGACTCAATTCCCTGAGTAGCCGTTTTGGGTTTCTTTTTGGGGTGGGGTGGTGGGACTTTTGATTTGGAGGTGGTGGCTGTGGTTCCAGCTGCGTGGGTTTTCGCAGCTGGCAGCCATTTTTAGTGTCTGTCAAGTTTGTGCCGGGAGTATACTTCCGGCAGAACAGCCGTAGCAGGACTCCTAAGCCAACAAGTCCCTCAGCATAAGCTTGTTTGTAATGTGGCCATTATGAACCGTGGATATAGTATCCAACGGTTGGCAGTTAGTTTTTGAGCCATGCCTTGCCTCCGAAACATATTATTTCTGAAAAGTTTGCGTTTTTGTTGCTCAAGAATAAATACATTACCTGCTGCCATTTTGTCGACCTTTGATCCAAACGACGTCTTAGGAGCCAACATACCTTCCCATTTTAAAATTAGGCGCTCATTGTCATTAAAGTGTTTTCTTTTTCTTTTATGATAGTGGAGGCCACTGAGATTGCCTTATATCCATGTTGGGCAAAGGATAGATCGGTTTGTGCCCTTCGTATATCCAGCAAGAGATAGCATCATCCAAATGAGAATTTGTCGATAACTTTGCACAGGAGTGATTACACTTCTTGTTTATTGACGACCGACTGGAGAAATGGTTGTGTTGTTCTCCTCCCCATGTTAGTAGTAACGTTCATCTAAATGGTTGAAAGGGATTTCGGCATGTAGTTGGGATTCATAAAAAAATTCGTAATTGTATTAGGCTGAACCATAGATCGATAGTTGACAGGATCAGCGATCACAAGTTTGATGTATTAGAGTTCAAAGCAGCGGAATACGACAAGAATTAGACAAATTGTAGCAAGCTCGATACTTGTATGCATTAAGAGCACATACGGTTATAGGAGAGAATATATTTCTGATTCAAGGAATGTTTATAGATGTAGAATATTTCTAATCAATCATTCATTCATTCATTCATTCCTACTCATTACAATAGGTGTCACTCCTTATATAGAGTGCAACAATCACTGCTGTTATCACGGAAAGTGACAACTGGCAGATCTAATACAAAAATAACTAACTCTTAACAAACTACTGAAATGTTCACAACTACTGAGAACATATCAGAGTGTTAAGTACAAAATATAAAACTACTGAAACTACAACGACTGAAGAACAAGCTCTTCAGTCGTTTTACAAAACTACTGAAACATAAAACTACTGAAACTAGAAATATAAAACTACTGATATCACAACTACTGAAGAAGTACTCTTCAGCAGTTGTGACAAACTACTGAGGCTTCAGTACTTGATCTTCAGACTTTGACCTTCAGATGTTTCATCAGCTGATGACTTCAGTAGATATCATCAGCTGATGTCTTCAGTCTTTGTCTTCAGACTTTGTACATCAGTTGTTGATCTTCAGCACTTGTAAACTCTTCAGCTGTTGTACTTCAGTACTTTGGTCTTTCAGCTTCAGCACTTGTGTCTTCAGCTTCATGTCTTTCAGCTGTTGTACTTCAGCACTTTAGTTCTTCAGCTGTTGGAATCTTCAGCACTTGATCTTCAGCTGTTGAAGTCTTCAGCACTTGTCAAACTGCTGATGAGGCTTTCAGCAGTTGTTGTGATACCATGTGGGACTTAGAGGTTTTCTGATCTTGGCTCATTGGTTCTTTTGGTCCAACAAACTCCCCCTGAACCAATGCAGCCAAAACCTCTAAATTATTCGTTGTCCCACTTATTGTTGGCAAGTGTTGGTCTTTTTCCTTCTTGATCAGTAGAGAAGATGACCCATGTAAGCTCCGGCCTGGGAAGAAACCTCAAATATTTGTTTGGCAGAGTATGAATGGGAACTCTGTTTTGGGAACTGACACAGAGTTGTTATCCCATTCATGAGATTCACTTCCCCATAATGAGTCTGTACGACTCTCTTGTGTAGGCCTCAAGGAAGGTGATTTGTTCCTCCATGGTTAGCTCTTCAGCACCTCCTTCAAACAATGATTCAGGCCCATAATACTCAGACAGGTATTTGGCCTGTTTCCCATTCTTTAGCTCCACAGTGTTATTATTCTGTAAGCAAACTCATCCGGGTGATTACCCTCTAGGAACAACTGGAGCTCATTTTTCCTGACTTCCTCAAGCCTCTTGTAAACTAACCCCTTTTTCACTATTTTGTTTTCCAGCATCTTCTGAGGGGTTAGATTAGCTTTGTAGGCTTTCTTGAAGTCTTCTAGGATTTCCCAGGGTGAAACTACAAAGACCAGAGAGATCACTTCATCTACGATCTTTTTCACCTGGCCAATGTATCTCTGAGGTATATTTTTCTTATGAATTCTGTGAGAGACCCTGGGATCAGGCCAAATCCTCACTCTTTCCTTTTGATATTGAAAGGTATGCCTGAGAGTGTAAAGTCTGAGGGCTTGCTTCTTCATATTGATGATAGAAGATGTGGCTGCATAAGCTTTGTCAACTCTCTTCAGCAATTCCTCATCATGCTGTTTATGAAGCTCTTCTTCTTCTAGCTTCACTTTAACCATTTGTCTCTGGACTTCAGAGTAATTGCTGAGGAGTGACTTGTGGCCTTAGGCAACTGAATCACAGCTGAGAGTGGCAGCCTATCTTCATCATCTTCTTCATCATCTTCTAGCCTCAATATCCTTCTCTTCTTCTTCAAGGGTATATCATCGGCTATGGGTTTTGAGGGTAAGGGAGTTGGTTTGGTGGGTTTTGTTTTGGGTGGTTTTGGTGCGGGAATGTTGACAGGCTGTTCTAGCATCCTTGAGGTGAGTGTGGCTTTTGATTGCTTGGCTAGCTCAGTCCTGCTCCCAGCACCCGCTTCATTCAAAGCTTCAATAACAAGCCCCTTAGTATATGCTTCAGACGAACAGATCTGGTGGTGATTGCCAAGATACTGTCCCTGGACCAAGCTTTGATTTCGATCATTGATCTTCCAAGATATTTTGCAATAAATCTAATCATGATTTCAAGCCTTTCTCTTTCTAACACTTCATAACTTGCCCATCTATTCTGGATTTCTTCAATCTCTAGTCGTCGAATCTCAGAGTCAAGTTTATTGGTGTCATGGCCTTGCCTAAACAGCTGATCAATGATGTTTTCCATTGATCTGCTGTGTTCGGCATCAGCCTCTTTTATCAGTAGCTCCAAGGCTTTATCTTCAGCAATGTGATCATCAGCACCTTTCTTTCGCTTGTAGGTGAGCAGTTGTTGCTGTTCTTTCTCCTCCTTTTGGGCTTGCTTCGCTTCCTTCTTTTCCTCGGATCTTTTCCTCTTCTTTTCTTTCACTGCAGTACTCTCCCCCTTTTGGATGCATTGGAGGAAGGGGTTTGTACCGCAGAAAGAGTCTTTGTGGACAGCAGCATCAATCAAGGGCTGTAAAGTTGAGGAAAGCCTCTCATCAAGGCTTTAGTCACATATCAGTGATTATGGGTGTGATGAGAGGGAGGGAATTTTGAAGTACAGCACCTATTTGCTCAGGAGGGTTCTGTTCCTGAGAAGTAGGGCCTGAAGCAGAGGCAGGTGGTTGAGTTTGGAGTGGCTCAGTGTTTGGGGAACCTTCAAGTGAAGGTGCCATCTGTGTGGGTAAGGCAATGGTCTTCTCTCCTTGTGAGAGTTGATCAAGTAGGTTTTGCAGCCTACTGACTTTCTCTTCAAGGATTGTGTTCTGGGCAAGAACATCGTAGAAAAAGCCCAGGTCATCATCAGCCGAAGCTGAATCATCTGACCTCCTGCTTAGAGCAGGATTTACATGCACTGGGTGTAGACCAGTTGATGCATGTGCCCCTTGTGCTTGGTACTGGGGACTTCCAGCCTCAGGACAGTGTCCATCATCAGCTGTTGCCTCTAGTGAGGTCTTAGCAATGTTACCAGCCTCATTCTGATCATGTGCTGAGTCAGAGGAGGTGGCAGCCTCACTAGATATTCTAAGCTCCTTGTCTACACCAGGAGATAGAAGTGGTAAACCCCTGTGCTGTGGTTCTCAAGTGCACTGTGTTCCTCCCCCTCAATTGTAGAGGTATTCCCAGTAGTAAGTGGTTTTTGGGGAGGGGTGAGGAGTGCAGTTGAGTCAGCACTTGTGCAACTATTAAAGTTGGGCTGTGAGGGGCGGTTGTTTGGGGTGAAGGGATAGAAGCAGTGTGCACCTGGGGAGGTTGGTGCTCTTCAATGGCAATCCCCTCAAGTGAGGAAGATCCCAGATATGTAGGTACCCCTTTTGTGGTTGCTGCAGGCTCCTGTTGAGAGGAAGCCTGAGCGGCTATGGCTGGAAGAGTCATTGTATCCACTAGGGGGTTTGGACTAGTGGATATATCCTGCGTTTGTGTTGCAGGGGCATCCTCAGGGGACTCAATTCCCTGAGTAGCCGTTTTGGGTTTTTTTTTGGTGGGTTTGGTGGGGACTTTTGATTTGGAGGTGGTGGCTGTGGGTTCCAGCTGCGTGGGTTTTCGCAGCTTGGCAGCCATTTTTAGTGTCTGGTCAGAGTTGTGCCGGGAGTATACTTCCGGCAGAACAGCCGTAGCAGGGACTCCCAAGCCAACAAGTCCCTCAGCATTAAGCTGGTCTGTAATAATGGCCATTATGAACCGTGGATAAGTATCCAACGGTTGGCAGTTAGTTTTTGAGCCATATCTTTGAGCTCTGAAAATATTATTTCTGAAAAGTTTAGCGGTTGTTGCTCAAGAATAGAATACATTACCTGCTGCCATTTCGTCGACATTTGATCCCAAGACGACGTCTTAGGGGCCAAACATACATTCACCATGTGAAAGATTAGGCGCTCAGCGTCATTAAAGTGTTTCTTCATGATAGTGGAGGCACTGAGATCGCCTTGATATCCATGTTGGCAAAGGATAGATCTGTGGTGCCCTTCGGATATCCAGCAGGAGAACTAGCATCATTCAGATGAAGAATTTGCGGATTATTGCAGGAGTGATGACTACTTCTTTGTTGTTTACGACCGACTGGAGGGATGGTGTGTTGTTCTCCCCAGTGGTAACAGTAACGTTCATCCAAAATTGGTGCAGGATTCGGCATGTAGTATGGGATTCAGAAGAAATGCCGTGTTGTATTGGGACTGAACCATAAGATCGATAGCAGTATCGAACTTAGTCCAGATGGGCGATTTAGTGAGGTAGGCAACACAGTTGTGTCGCGGTTTAATTTGCATGGACGCCATGGAGAAGAGGGAAGTTTTGGAGAGGAACGTTAGGTTTGAAGAAGATGAAGCATTGAGAGCTTAGGTTAGGGATATTTATAGGGTACGGGTAAGAAACGACTGAAGGATGTGGTGTTAGTCATCAGTAGTTTTAAACGACCGTTGACATGGTATTATCCTTTCAGACGTTGAAACAGCTGAAGTCGTGGTGTTAGGCATCAGTAGTTTAGAAAACTACTGAAGACCGTGGTTTTGACTTCAGATGATTGAAACAACTGAGGACTTGGTGTTTGTCATCAGTAGTTATGAAACTACTGAAGACAGTGGTTTTGTCATCAGCTGTTGTAAACAACTGAAGACTTGGTATTAGTCATCAGTAGTTATAAAACTACTGAAGACATGGTTTTGCTTCAGTTGTTTAGAATGAAACAGCAGTTGTACAAACGACTGAAGAAAGTTCTCTTCAGCTGTTTTCGTCAATTCTTAGCTTTTCAGCTGTTTCATACTGTCCTCAACACATTCATCAGTCTTTTTGGCTGATTTCAGTTGTTTCATAGGACATCAGTACTTATCTGTTTTTACTGATTGCAGTAGTTGTAACTGCATCAGTAGTTGTAACTACATCAGTAGCTTAGAACAGATGAAGTACTTCAGTACTTGTGAGACATTTAGCCTTCAGTAGTTATAAAAACTACTGAGGGTAAAAGAGCTCATCGGTACTTATATGTGACATAGGTACTAATGATCATCAGTACTATTACTAAGATCATCAGTAGTTGTCACTTATTCTAGCTGCAGCATACCAAGCCTTAACACCAGGTTTTGGAAAGTTGAACTATCCAAAGGCTTAGTAAAATGTCTGCAAGCTCATCAGCACTAGGCACAAACTTAGGATCAATCAGACCTTTTTCAAAACAATCCCTTATAAAATGATGTCTGATCTCTATATGTTTGGTCCTAGAGTGCTGGACTGGATTTTTGACAATGCAAAGAGCTGAAGCACTATCCATTAACAATGGAGTCTTAGTCTCTGTAATGCCATAATCCAAAAGTTGGTTTTGAAGCCAGAGTACCTGAGATGTACAACTTGCAGCAGCAATGTACTCTGCTTCAGCAGTTGATGTAGCAACTGAGGTCTGTTTCTTGCTCTGCCAAGAAATCAAGCAGTTGCCTAGGAATTGACATCCACCAGAAGTTGATTTCCTGGTCAACTTACACCCTGCATAGTCACTGTCAGAAAAAGCAACTAATTTACCAGAATGTCCAGTAGAATACCATAAACCTAGAGATGGAGTGCCTTGCAGATATCTAAAGATCCTCTTGACTGCAATCAGATGAGACTCTTTAGGTGCAGCCTGAAATCTAGCACAAACACATGTAGCAAACATAATATCTGGTCTAGAAGCTGTTAAATACATCAAGGACCCAATCATACATCTGTAAAGTGTTTCATCAACCACTTTACCTTTCTGATCTATCCAGTTGTGTGGTGCTGCACATGGGAGTAGAACAAGGCTTACAGTTTTGTAAATCAAACTTTTGCAAAAGATCTTTTGTATATTGGACTGATGAATGAAAATTCCATCAGCCTTTTGTTTGATTTGCAACCCCAGAAAGAACTGTAACTCTCCCATGGCACTCATTTCAAACTTCTGTTGCATCAACTTTGTAAAGGCATCACAACTTTGGATCAGAGGATGCAAAAATGATATCATCTACATAAATTTGAACAAGTAGATTATGCTGCCCAGCTTTCTTAATGAATAAAGTCTTATCTATGGAGCCTCTAGTGAAATTATTTTCAGAAGAAAGTTTGATAATGTCTCATACCAGGCTCTAGGAGCTTGTTTTAACCCATAAAGAGCCTTATCAAGCTTATACACCCAATTAGGATGTTTATTGTCCTCAAAGCCTGGAGGTTGACATACATAAACCTCTTCTTTAATTTTTCCATACAAAAATGCACTTTTGACATCCATTTGAAAAACTTTAAGGTTTTGATAAGCAGCATAAGCTAAAAACAATCGAATTGCTTCCAGTCTGGCTACAGGGGCAAAGGTTTCATCATAATCAATACCTTCTTCTTGTGCAAACCCCTGAACAACCAGTCTGGCCTTGTTCTTAACAATAAGCCCATTTTCATCAGTTTTGTTCCTAAACACCCATTTAGTGCCTATTGCACACTTACCTGGAGGTAGAGGAACCAGTTCCCACACTTGCTGTTTCTTGAACTGAAGAAGCTCAAGCTGCATGGCATCAACCCATCCATTGTCCTTTAAAGCAATGTGATAATTCTTTGGCTCTTGCTGACTGATGAAGAGAGCATAGAAGCAGAAATTTGACAATTGACTTCTTGTTGATACTCCAGCAGTGATATCACCAATGATTTGAGACATAGGGTGATTCTTCAGATCTTGATACACAATGAGATCTGTGCAAGTGTTTGTAGCAGCTCAGCAGTAACAGATGGTGATGGTGAATCATTTCCTTGAAACCAATCAGTGGATGGTAATTCAAAGGAAGTTGAATTCGAAGAGATCTCATCAGCATTTGTTGTGGATGGTGCTACTGGAGCTACAGGAACATCAGGTCTAGCTGAATCAGGCAGCTGATCACTAAACCTGAAGAGGTGAGTACTGCAATCATCATCATCATCAGCAGTACCACCAGGTGGTGAACTGTTGACAGGAGCAACAGCAGGAGTTTGATAAGGAACATATTGCAGTATGTCCAAATCAAATAACTCCACAGGGCTTTGTGGAATCTTGTCCTTTGGAGATTCATTGAACTTAACATGTAGAGTTTCTTCAACCATCTTTGTTCTGCAGTTGAAGACTCTGTATGCCTTGCAAGTAGATGAATAACCAACAAAATACCCTGCATCCACCTTAGGATCAAATTTATGGAGTTGATCCTTTGTGTTGAGAATAAAACAGGGACACCCAAATGCTTTGAAAAATGAAATCAGAGGAGCCAAATGATGGAGAACTTCATATGGAGTCTTCATCAACCTCTGATTTACTAAAACTCTATTTTGCACATAGCAAGCTGTGTTGACAGCTTCAGCCCAAAAGGTCAGTGGCAAACCTGAGTCAGCCAGCATGGACCTTGCAGCTTCAATGAGGGTCCTGTTCTTTCTCTCCACTACTCTTTTGTTCTGGAGTCCTTGGGATGCTAACTGCCTTTTGATCCCTTTGAAAGATAGAAGTCATCAAGTGTATGATTTCTGAATTCAGTTCCATTGTCACTCCTAATACACTTGACTGGAAGGGAATACTGCTTCTCAATATACAACACAAAGTGAATAATCTTCTGAGCAGCCTCATCCTTTGAATGTAGAAAGAAAGTCCACACAAATCTGGAGTAATCATCCACAATTACCAGACAGTATTTCTTCTTTGCCATGCTCATTACTCTCACAGGACCAAATAGATCCATATGCAGTAATTGCAAGCAGGCAGTGGACTTAGGCACTTCAATAGGAGGAATGAGACTTTGTGCTGTTTTCCTTTTAAACAAGCAGTGCAGGTTTCATCACAGTGGAACTCCTTTATTGGTAAGCCTCTGACTAAACTATTGTGGGTAAGCTGATTCATGTTTTTGAGATTAACATGACCAAGCCTTCTGTGCCACAGTTTAGATTCTTGAGAAGAGGCTTTGGAAAATAGGCAAGGATTGCCTTTGAGATCTATCTTCTTAGAAAGATCTAAGGCATACACTCTTCCTGTCCTGTTGGCTTTCAGGAGAGTGTGATCATCCAACACCTTGTCAATCAAGTGCAAAACTTTGGATGACAGAATCCTACAGTTTTGACTGGTGAAAAGAGCAACATGGCCTTTATCACACATTTGACTGACACTCAAGAGATTGTACTTGAGATTTTCCACATGATTAACATCATCAAATTTGATTTCTCCATTGGAGACAAAGCCCTTACCATGATGTAACCCCTAGCATCATTGCCAAAAGAAACAATCCCTTCTTTCCTTGAGAGTAGTCATGAAGAAGAGAGCTGTCCCAGTCATGTGCATAGATCCCCCACTGTCTACATACCAGATGCTACTTTGGCATGTTGAAGAACCCTGCAATAATAAACAATCAGTTAGTTTTAGAGACCCAAACCTTTTTGGTTTTGGGCCTGGTCTCATCAATAGATGGTAAACTAACAGGTTTATTTGAAACAACAGCCTGAGAGGAAGAAGATGGTGTAGAAGAGGAGTCCTTTGGCTTGGACCTCCTTTTCTGTGGTTTCAACATAGGAGCATCTAGTTGGTTAACTCTACCCAACAGATGTTGAACCATCATAACCAGCTGTGTCTGATTTTGTGATAAACTTTCAGCTCATCAGACACATTGCCAGTGGAGTTTGATAAGTCCCTATGTTGCCCCTTCTTCTTCTGAGCATCAGCTGTCACCTGTTTAACCCCTTCCTTTTTGGATTTCTTTGAGGACTTAAGGGTTACAGGATTTGATGTTGCTGATACAAATGTGGTCTCAAACTCAGTTTTCATTTTTACCATTTTCTCTTTAATTTCTTCTTTTTGTTTGAGTTTGGAACCTCTTTTGTACCAACAATCATCTGTAAGATGATTGAACAACCACATACTTCACATGGTTTCTTCTTCATCTTAGGTTGATCATCAACTAAAGAGGTGAAGCAACTGAAGACTTGTTCTTCAATGCTTTGGAAGCATTGTTTGCTTTCTTGACTGCCTCTTTAGTAGTCTTCAAACTCTTTCTACTGTCAGTTTCTTCTCTTCAGTACTGACAGCAGTTGAAGTTTGAACTTCAGGTGTTAGATCCTGCTCTCTAGTCCTTTCAGGACCTTCAGAATTAACTCCTGAGTTGATCAACTCATTAATCATGTGAATGTCAGCATTTGAACCATCAACATCAGCTGATAAGTTCAAAGAGGGCTTGATGCTGACTGCTACTTCTGATTGTGCTGTATCAGAAGGTAGATCACATGATGTGATGGATTGGTTATCACTCTCACCATCAGATTCTACTACCTCTGCTCTTGGGGTAAAATCTGTAGGTGGAGCAGTGTGATTGTAACCAATTCCAAACTTCACATTTGAAGCAGATTGCTTACTAAGAAGCATTTCAAAACCTTTGCATGATTGTACCCATCTATCACACTCGACCTGGGTAACTGCAAGGGTTTCTTTGAGATCTTTGTACTTCTCTAGAAGTACTTCTTCTCTAGCCTTATCATCAATTATTTGGCAATTCAGTTTATAAATCTCATCATTTTTATCTTTAAGCACAGACTCAAACTCAGCTTTGTTTTTGGAAATTATTTGTTCTAGCTCAATGTTCTTATTAATTAGAGCTACATTTGCTTCTCTAATGGAAGCAAATGCTGCTATGCATGGTTCAGAACATAATTGGCTTTTGCCTCAGAGGATACCTGTGATACCTGAGGTGTAGAGGCATTAGAAAATGAAGTATCAGCAGACTCCAAAGCCATAAGAGAGATTCCCAAAAGGACTGTCACCACCATGTTGACCAGCACCTGAGAACAGTTGGTCATGACCAGACATGTCATCTGGTAAACTGCTCCAGTCAACAACTCCTGGGGTGAAGAAGCTGTGTTGTTGAGGTTGAGGTTGTTGATGAGATTGGGATGGCTGAGGTTCTGGTAGTGCATGAGGTTGTGGTGCCATAGGAACTTGAACTTGATTTGACTGTGGCATGTAATAACAAGGGTACGGATATGGCATTTGACCCTGAGGAACAAAATATGCCGGAGATTGTTGTTGAGGATGATGACTAGAGGTGACAGGATGTTGCCCTCTGTGTTGTTGACTATTGCCAGGAAAAGTCACAAAGGGTGCAGTGGAGTTAGATCCAGTTGATCTACACTCTCTTGCAAAGTGTCCAAGCCTTTGGCATTTGTGACACCTCAACTTGCTCTTGTCAAAACCAACTTTGGTTTTGCCAGAGAGTCCTGGGAATTTTCTTCCAGTTCTTTTATAGAACTTCTGAGATCTGATATTTATCAGGGCCATTTGGCTCAAAATATCCATCTCCTCTAAGTCATCATCAGCAATCCCCTTGAGATCATCCATAATGAAGCATAGATTGTCATTATTACACCCAGTAAACTGACCCATACTCACAAAAATGCAGAATCAGAAGTGCTTGAAGAGAATTAATATGCTCATCATACTGGCATTCAGATGAAGCATATTCTGACTCATGACCCACCAAGGCAGTGTTGCCTGGTACAAAGTCTTCAGTGAGCTTTCCAGATGAAGACAACTTTCTCTTCTGTTCTATCTCTCTCTCAAACGTGAGCAGTTTCCCATGGAGTTGGTGTGAGAGATAGTTTGTCCAAACTTGCACTGGAGCGTAGGACAATAGTATATGTGTCCCATCTCTCAGGCAGTGATCTGAGAAATCTGTTATTCATCTGGATATTTGTGTACTCAAGTTTGACCATTTTTAGTTCAGAGATCAAACAAGAGAACCGCTCATATTGTTGAGTCAGTGTCTCACCCTTTCTATGAGAAAATGTCTCATATTGTTGGGCAAGAATTTCTCTATTATTTGCCAAGACCTCATCTGTTCCTCCAAATTGTTCTTTCAAGGCATTCCAGAGGTCATGGGCAGTTTCATGATGCATTAGCCCAGAATAGATTTCATTTGGCAGCCATGGCCAGAATTCCATGGGCTTTTGCATCATTTCAAGCAACTTCTTATCCTCATCTGAGTATTGCTCCCTCCTCTTCGGAACCATTTGATTGGTTTCCGGGTTATTCACCATAGGCTGTGTGGACCATGTACCACTGATGTCCAACAACCCGCTGTTAACAGACAGGTGATGGAGCATTCGTCTTTGCCATATGTTATACTCATTCCTAACCAGCATTGGTGGCTTGGTTGAGGAACCAGTATTGTGAGGATCATTGGAGGGAGTAGTCATTTTCAGTTCAAAAAGTTTTACACACAGACCACAACAAACTCAATGAAAACCAAGAAAAGATCTCAGGATGAATGACCAGAATACAGAAAATTCAATCTCTATAACCGTTTCTTGCAAAAACAAAAGCTAATTCAATCAAACTTAGATCTTGAATAGCAGTTTCAATGATCAATTATTAGATCGATCAATGATTAACCTGCTCTGATACCATTTGACAGGATCAGCGATCACAAGTTTGATGTATTAGAGTTCAAGCAGCGGAATAAGAACAGGAATAGACAAATTGTAGCAAGAATCGATACTTGTATGCATTAAGAGCACATACGGTTATAGCGAGAGAATATATTTCTGATTCAAGGAATGTTTATAGATATGGAATGTTTTTAATCAATCATTCATTCATTCATTCATTCAATTATTACAATAGGTTGTCACTCCTTATATAGAGTGCAATCACTGCTGTTATCACGGAAAGTGACAACTGGCAGATCTAATACAAAAATAACTAACTCTTAACAAACTACTGAAATGTTCACAACTACTAGAACATATCAGAGTGTTAAGTACAGAATATAAAACTACTGATTAGAAACTACTGAAACTACAACGACTGAAGAACAAGCTCTTCAGTCGTTTTACAAAACTACTGAAACTAGAAATATAAAACTACTGATATCACAACTACTGAAGAAGTACTCTTCAGCAGTTGTGACAAACTACTGAGGCTTCAGTACTTGATCTTCAGACTTTGACCTTCAGATGTTTCATCAGCTGATGACTTCAGTAGATATCATCAGCTGATGTCTTCAGTCTTTGTCTTCAGACTTTGTACATCAGTTGTTGATCTTCAGCACTTGTAAACTCTTCAGCTGTTGTACTTCAGTACTTTGGTCTTTCAGCTTCAGCACTTGTGTTCTTTAGCTGTTGTACTTCAGCACTTTAGTTCTTCAGCTGTTGAAGTCTTCAGCACTTGATCTTCAGCTGTTGAAGTCTTCAGCACTTGTCAAACTGCTGATGAGGCTTTCAGCAGTTGTTGTGATACCATGTGGGACTTAGAGGTTTTCTGATCTTGGCTCATTGGTTCTGTTGGTCCAACATATAAGTTGACTTTTGAGGTCATAAGCTATTTGGGCTGATGTTGATGATGATGAGTATGACGTTGTATTTTTTATGCATGATGTTGTTATGTATATAGATGATGCCCTGTATGATGATGTATGGACGTGTATGTATATTATGTTCCTTGCTTTGTATGTTTATCTTCTTGGCTTTACGTTGAATTTTAATGAATGAATGAAAGTATTATGTAAGTAAAGTGAAAGATATGAAAAAAAGAAACATGATGATTGAATGCATGCATTAATAATGAATGAATATAAGAATGCTTTTCAAGCAATGTATGGAGGTGCACACCTAATAAAGGTTGTTAGCCAACGGTGTGCGGGTTAGCTACCCCGGAAGGATGCACACTGGGGTCCATCTTTGTGATACCATATTATAGGATCCTTTCCGCTTGCCCTAGGTGCTGGAGTCAGCTTCGTGCACAATGTTTCGAGTCTATGAAAGACCTCAGGACCAATTATCAGCTTCGTGCACAATGTCGGGGTTAGCATATGGCATTGATCCGAATAAAGAAAAAGATAAATGGTGAATGTACTTACCCTAGGTACTGGAGTCAGCTCTGTGCCCAATGTTCGAGGTCTATGAAAGACCTCAGGCCTAGTTACCCGCTTCGTGCACAATGTTCGGGTAATGTACATGTCATCGAAAGTAATGACGTACGAATGAAAGAATGAAAGTAAGAACGATTAATGAAGATAATAATGGCATTATCTATGTGTACGTATGATGTATGATCGTATGAAAGTAAAGAACGGTTTTAACGAAAGTAAAGTATGTTTTATTATAAAACTATAACTCACTTAGCAATGCTGACTTTTATGTGTTTTCAGTTGGCAGGTAATAATTGTTGAGGATGGCACGGGGCGGCTACTTAGCTTTTTTGGATGGCATCCATTTTTATAATGCTTTTGTGATGTAATGCAACATGTATTTTGTAACTTGATAACGATGTATTATTTTGCAAAGGCCTTTATTATGAAATGGAATGTTTTTGTTTAAATGTTTCCGCTGCAACGTTTTTTTGTGAGAATGATGAAATCATATGTTTTATGTGCGATAATCGACCAGCTGTAAGCGTCCCGGGAACGGGGCCTTACAAAAATCTTAAAACAAATATTTAAAACGAAAGTATTTAAATAAGAGAGTTAAAATAGTATAATTGATTTATCACTTGAACACGTACATATATATAATTTTATGCATATCTTATATTAAAATATCGTACTGTAACTTTTCATGTTTATTACTAACTATAATCCGTTTAATAAATGGGTTTCTAGACTATCTATTTATTTTTATATCTATCTATAACCTATCTATTATTTATTTACTTGAAATAACTATACATATGTAATTATAATCATATTTTATCTTCAAACATAATTTTATAATTCATAAATTTTTATTATTAATTATTAATTATTTTATTTATTCAACCCGTGTAATACACGGTTACTAACCTAGTTTGTTAATATAGAAATGTTTAAAATAAAAAATTATATTTTTTATTTATTTCCATCATTTCTACAAATATTTTAATTTAATGTAATTTCAACCTTTCCATCTATATTCCTGTGTAAATACCGTAAGAAACGGAAATTGTAAATTTAGGTTATAAACAGTCCAAAAATTTTTAATTATGGAAGTAATCAATATTAAATATATCCCAATTTTAGTTCATTATTTACTTCATTCTTCATTCCGTTTTTTAGAATTAGTTATTATTAATGATATGATATTATTTATATTGATTGATAGTTCACTTAATACTTTTAATTCAAGCTATTATTTGTATTGTCATAATTAACATATAATTATCGAAAGTAATAGCAGTAATAATTTCTCCTATAAAGACTACCAGAACACAATTTTTGAAGTACATAAGGCTTTTGAAGGCAACCTATGTTTTTTAGGTTATACTCAGAAGGTCCGTAATAAGTCTTTGAAGGCAACATTTGTTTAATAATTCTGCAGAAACCTACTCAATTAAGATGATTCTTCTGCGCACGAATGCCGTTCGAAATAAACCGGGTCCGCGTGAAGCCGGTTTTTTGCTTCAACCCGTTATGGTGTATTTATTTTTGCTCTTAATTTATGGTTACCAGCGGTTCGGGACGAACCGACCGGTTCGCCCAGTACAAAACGATTCACCCCAGACCGGACCGGACCCGACACCGAATCCCGGTCGAACTCTCAACAACACTGGTTAAGACAACTTAGAATGACATTGATGCACATGTATTTTTCTATGTTTTGTTAATATTTACACCATAAATAATCTTATGTTGTGTATAAAGTTTTAAATCTATGATTTACACATCTAAATTGTAATGAAATAATATTTATTTTCTGTGATATTTGATATTAGTCAATACGAATAAAAGCACATACATCTAACAAATTTATTATTACCCAACCCGTGTAATATACATGAGTTACTAAAGCTAGTAAAATTTATAAAAAACGAAACAATACCTATTATGTTTGAAGACAAATTAAAGAAGAAACGCATATATATATTCAACACCAGTCATAACTAAAATATAACTAATCAAAATTAACAAAACCAAACCTACAAATAGATATACAAAATATCGATCATCAAATATTTAGAATTTTTGCAATCAGTTCATCTCTAACAAATAATGTTGCAATCGATTCCAATACGAACCTGCTATAGACGATCATATACCCGATAAAGATGACGAAACCGAGGTACAAAACTCAACTAAAGATTTCTTTGAAGATTGTGGGTGATCAATCGGCTCCAAAGAAGCCATGTTCATACAATGGACTATGAAACACTATCAACCGGTAATTCACATGAACAACAAGCTGCAATAATCCACTATTTTTTTATTCTCTTCTTAAAACAGCTAACCATGTACTTTTTTTTATTATACTTATAAATCTATACGTACCAATATTCACTTTGTAATAGAACTCTAAATCACTTTAAAAAAGAACATCTTTACTTCATAACATAATATCTCTCGACTACATGAAACCAATTGAATACTTGATTTTCAAATTATTTTAGAAAAATATGTATCACAAAACACTGTATTCATAGACGACGTTAGTGGGGGCTGGAGGGAGCCCTCGCGTCCCTTCTTTTTTTCGTTAGCAGTGTTAATTTTTACCCCATTAGTGTATATTTTTTGTCTGAAAGTGTAAATTTGTTTAAATATATAGAGTTCACCATTCTAAAATAGTTAGTTCGTCCCTATCTGTCTACAATGTGCTTCAAGCTCTGTCACTACTGTATTATAAACAAGAAACACATCACGCAGCATGTCTACAGCCTACATGGTTCACCTCGTTGACATGTGACACTATTTAGAATGAGTGGCCGCCACTTCAGAATTTCTTTACTAGAGTTATACAGATTATTAAAAAGAAGTAATATAAACGCGTTTATAACCCATTTAAAAGGGGTGTGAGATTTTATTAGAAGCTATTATTTGCTTTTCATGTTTCATTATGAAATAAACAGTTTGAAAGATGTAATTTGAATAATTAATTTAATGCACAATCTGAAATATTAATTAGTTTTATGATTTATTAAATAGAAAAACAACTTTGTTAAGTAATCTTAATCCTCCTTTTTTATTTTCTATAAAAGCTAAAGAAATTTAATATATGCTTTTATAAACATATATAACATCATATCTCTAATTTCAATAAATATAGTATATAACTATTGGGTTATACCCACGCTTCGTTGCAGGGATAAATCGATTTTAACAACATTTAAATGAAAACAAAAATGCAATAGTTAAAATAACATGTATAAAAACACTCAAAACTAAAACTAACAACATGACTCTACAAGGTGGGCATGTGTTACTTTTACTATCCGGTTTCAAATATAAACCCTAAACCAATAATTTGAAACGATTAAAAAATCTTGTATCAAAAAACTTAAAAATTAAGTTGTCTAATTTTCATTAGTTTTATTACAAAGGTAATGAACAAAGTGAACAAATGAAAAATAATAATATTGAACAATAAAAATCTATAAACAAAATTACATTTTATAAAAAAATAAAACTAAATAAGTACTAATATTTATGATGATTCTTTTAAACAAAAGTGGCTAAAATATAAAAAAAGTAAAGAAAATACAATTAAAAAACAAAAAGGAAAAAATAAAATATTAATAATAACATATTTTGTCATGGGAAAAGTGATCATTAAAAAAACAATAAGCTTATAAAAATAAAAGGAGTAAATTACAAATTTTGTTCTTTAGGTATGTTAAAATTATGTATCTTGTCCTTAAACTTTGTTAATTACACTGAGCGTCATTTATTTAAAATTTTATCACGTTTTATGTCTTTTCTACTAACTAAAGTTAACTTTTTCAGTTAGTTTGTTGTGAATGTACCATTTTGTCCTTATCCCTTAAATGACGAAATCTGCATTTTTTCTTAATCTTAATTATACTATTTCAATTTTGTTTTTATTGTATTTACTTTATCTTTTTAATCAATTTTTATTCTATAAACTTATCTGAAATATTATTACTTAGATATTTTTATAAAATATTACTTTATCTATAGGTTTTTTTTAGTTTATTTTTTTTTGTTTTTAAAAATTAGTTATCTACCTTTCTAATCATACGAGAACAAGATGGAAAGCTTAAAATAATTATTTATGTTATCAAATTTAAACTAGTAATCGATTTTGTTTCATCATCGTTTTCTATTACCTTTTTAGTATAAGAATTTTCAACTATTTTAAATAGTTTGACTTACGGTTTATATTAGAACATATTAGAGATCGTATGAATTTAGTATATGACTTTTTATATTTAATTTGGTCATAATTATTCTAAGTTGAGTTATACGTATAATTAAACATTGATAACTATATGAAGTATTTAAGTGTTTTTAATGAAAAAGGTTCAATAAACTTAATCGTAAAACTATAGGACTGATAAAGGGTATGCACTTACAACACAACAATACAATGAGGAGAGTTGTTCAAGAATACTTAACATATTAAATAGGGAACTGGTTAACCTTTGAGTAAAGATGCTAAGAACATAAGTAAATAAGAGACAGAACAAGATAGCAAAACACACAAGTGATTGGTTTTCAAAAATGTTGTATATTGCTTCTCAAGTTCTATTACAAATGTTACAAAAGCATATCAGACAGTTACAAGTACTTGAGATGCATATACTACATCCTACAGTCGGCCATACTTTGAAGGTCAACCGGATACAATTGACTAGACAACTAAAAAATCAAATGTAGAGTCAAAAGACAGATTGCCTTTTGACTAGTGGTTATGACATGCCATAGCTCACATCCTAATATATTACAAAAAGGATAAAGTACATAAAGTAGAAAGTTACACACTCAAGACCTCAATGTACGGTTACCAAAAGCATGGACCTTTCACCAACTTATGTAAAGTTGGTGTCTCATCAGAGTTGCAGCGAAAAAGGGTCCAACTTTATGTAAAAGGTACATCAGGTAAAGCATGTGTTCAAAAAGTCTTTGAAAGAAATTTGTCTTCTAGTGTTGCTTCGGAAGACTTTGTCTTTGAAGCTTCGGAAGACTTCATCTTTGGCTTCGGAAGATATTGGTCTTGGCTTCGGAAGATTTCACACTTAGAATACTTTTTGATGCTGGTGTGAAACTTCCGAAGCATTCAACTTCAATACACTTGTGCATGCATGCAAGAGAGACTTTGAGTGTTTGGGTTGCATCAGCCTCATGTTAAACCTTATAAACTCCCCCTAGGCTGATGCTACCAAAACACTTTGAAGACTTCAGATGTTTACAATCCTCATCATGATGATAACCATCCCTTTCTTCATGAGATGATCAGGATCACTCAGACTCTCTAAATGTCTTCTCATGTCAAAGAGATCATGCAGAGGCAGATTGAACATGTCTTGCCATGTGTAGACATTCTCAATACCTTGATCTCTGATGACATGCAATCTTTCTGGATTTGTAGTGTATGTCCAAGATAAGATGGGGTCTTCCTGATGCTAGAGGAACTATTTGAATGGGAGATGATGGAGCACCCTCTAGTTGCACATCCTTTGGATGTTTTGACTCATCCTGAGGTTTGGAGAAGGATTCTTCTTTCTTCTTCTTCTTCTTCTTCTTCTTTGGTTTGGTCTGGAAGCCGTCTTTTTTCTCCTCTTTGATCCTTTTAACTGAGAAGACTGGCCTGCAACACCTGATTGATCTTTTTTGTCTTTCTTAGTTGGGTCTTCCTCCCTCACAGGTTCAGAAGGAGATGGAGTTTGACCCTGCTATGGATCAGAAGATGAAGTTTGCTGAGTCTCAGCAGGAGGTTCAGGTTGTGTTATCTCAGGTTGTTCAACCCTTAACCTCCACTTCAGGTAGATCTTGACTTGGAGGGGAGTGTAAGTCCATTAGCTCTCCACTCTTGATCTTCTGATTGATTACCCTGATATGCTCATCCATAGTTGACAGAGACATAAGGCCAAGTCTCCTTCCAGAGAATCCATACAACTTCAAGAAGCTCATCATCTTCTGCCTATCAGCAGACTTCTTCATGCTTTTCTAGATGATGGTTGTTGACTTTGCAGCCTCTTCCCTTAACTTACTTTTGGTGATCTTTCTTTCTTTGACTATCTCAAGTTCAAGTAGTTTGAGGTACTCAAACTCAATGTAGTCATAGGTTAAGGGAAGAAGTGTGGTACTCAGGTAGTTGATCATGTTGATCATATCCTTTTCTTTGTCTACCTGAGGTTCTTATGGAACCACATCCTCTTGTACAGGACTTTCTTGAACTGGGGAGAGAGTAGGCACATGCTTGTATAGTCTTTTCTTTTTCTTTCTTCTTTCTTCTTTCTTCTTTCTTCTTGATTTGAAGAAGTAGCTTTGCATCCTCTGCCTTCTTTCTCTCTTTTGACAATTCCATGTCAGCCAGTTCATTTAATTCATCTAAGGGGAGAAAGATGATATTATCAATGTCATAGTTCCTGGTCTGCAAGTAGTTGATGCTAACTGCCCTCAACTCAGCATCCTAAGTGTTTGGCCTGCGGGCAGCCCTAATAGTAGCTTCCATGAGTCTTGCAGACCTAGTAGAGGAACTTTCTCCCTTCAGCTTCCTTTTCCTCTTTCTCTCCTCCTCAATCTCCTCAGAAGTCATTTTTTTCTCTTTGTCACTCATAGACCTTTGTGACTCAGGGTGGAGAGAGCTTTGGCCTTCATTACTTGGTGTAACTTCTAAGCTCTGGCCAAAGAGAGGTTAAGATACACCTTCACCAGCAGGTGTCTCATTAAGGGAATGAACCTCTGCAGCAGTTGATAGTGACGAGACGAGGCTCTCAGGTTCTACCACTAGGCCTTTAGTCAAGGTTTCACCTATGAAGCTAATCTTAAGGTCTGCCTTAACATCCAGTTGACTAATGATATTGCCTGATTGCCTTACTCTCCTTCTAAAGCTGAACTCTACAGTGATATCGTCTTGAATTCTTCGAGCCAGCTTGTCTGGATTGGCTTTGGTTGACAAGTGGCATGCTGACAAGCTCAAGAATTTCATAGAAGTTCAAGGTCTGAAAGTTGAAGACTTCTTGCTACCCTCGAACCCTTTGAATGATAAGGGCTCTTCTGTTTTCATCATACATCCACCTAATAATATGATTTGAAGTTGGTGGAGATGATATTTCCCTTGGTATACCTTCCTCAAAATGACTCTGAATGTAGGAGTCTGTGGAGTCCACATTAATGTGAACTTGAGGAAGTTGTCGAGTATGCATAGTTGCAAGTGAGGATGGTGAGTCCTTAATGTCCATACTCCCTGAAGAACTCCCAGGTTTTGTAACTGCAATGACTTTCTCTCCTTTTTTGGTAGCATCACCCTTTTGCATAGGTGAGCTAGGAGTTAGGTCTATCACACTCACAGGTTCTTGTGTTCCTGGTTGAACTCTTCTTAAAGTGTGAAGTCGGCTGGATCGGTAAACATCCGAGCGTATTCTTGACGGAAGGATAAACAACAGCAAAAACCAAGAGACAATCAATAACACAAACTATAATTTAATGGTTTATTTGATAAACCTAACGATTACAAGCTCGTTACAACATAAGAATCAAGACTCTTGGCAAGGGGAGATCGAGCATGATCTCTCCTCTCATCTGGTAGCCCTAGGCTCCGGGCAGACTCCCTCTCAAAATCCTTCCTCTTTCTGCATATTAAAACTAGTATATAGGCCTCGGCCTATAGTAGATGCGACTGGGTCTATTCGTGTGATTGGGCCATGCGTATGGTTCAATCGTACGACTGGACCATGCGTATGGTTCAATCGTACGACTGCACCATACTTATGGTTCAGTCTTACGAATGTTCCAGTCGCATCTCTCAGTCCCACGATTGGTCCATTAGCATGGCTCAGTCGTACGACTGAATCTCATTTGCATATGCTCCTGCGAATGACCCGGTTTCATGTGTTTACAACATGTCAGGTGTATTACATTAAGCCTAGACTATTCGACAAGCGACGGACACACTATATATGACTATATATGCTCCAAAATAAAGGTCTCACAGCTAGTTTTTCCTTGAAATAAGAAATCTCAAGTTGTTGATCATTAACCCTATTTTGCAGGGTAGTCACCTGAGATTCAAGATGACTGACCTTGGAGACTAAATAGGTGCATGTTTGTGATAATATTTGCACCTTTAGCCTCAGATTCCCCTCATCTTCATCA
Source organism: Flaveria trinervia (assembly GCA_025506515.1). NCBI lineage: Eukaryota > Viridiplantae > Streptophyta > Magnoliopsida > Asterales > Asteraceae > Flaveria > Flaveria trinervia. The sequence goes on from CM046448.1 coordinate 21,898,637, forward strand.
AAAGAATCATTGGGGGATAGATGATTGGACCAAAGTACTCTTTCTCACCACCAGCTTCAGGTTCTTGGCTGCTGGATATCCTCTGCTCACTAGCAGCCTCAATTGAGGTGTCAATGGGCTGAGTTGCATAGTTGAGGTCTAAATGATGTAATCACATGTAAAAGTGAGAGCCTCTTCCATATAGATATCCTGACCAGGTTCAGAAGTATCCACCTTAGTGATGGGTGACTGATGTGGGCTAGACATAAGAGACTCAGGAGCACTCATCTCTCTTTGAGAAGTGGAAAAGAAGAGAGAGTCATGGTACTCACTGAAACTTAAGTCTTCATCAGTATAGAAGTCAAGGTTAGGAATGGGTTGGTTTAAGTCTAGAGGCTGGGGATGGTAGTTGTCCCCTAAAGGTTGTTCACTTGAGTGTTGAGACTCAGAGTGAAGGATTAAGGCAGTTGGGCTTTTGAGCTTATCAGGCTGAGTATAAGGAACCTCAGCATTGATCTTTGAAGTAATGGGAGTGGTTTGCTCCTTAGGAGAAGTGGAAGCTCCAGTATCCACGTCCTCCTGTATGGGTGAGCATATAGGGGCCTACATATCCACTTCTAGTATTGTTTGAATTTTCTCTCTCACCACTTCCTCCAGTATCCACTTCCTCCTGTTTCTACCCATAAGAAGCCAACATTTGGCTTCCTCAAAATTTTAAAGATGTCAGGCTTCATCTGTCCCAATTTAAGAATATTACCTGTTCCCCTTAACTGTGAGCCTGGTTCACAGTTAAGAATGTATTGAACATATCTAGGGAACATGTAGTATTCTAAGGAGTCCAAGTTTGCAAGCAGATTAGTATAAACAAATTAAAAGTACCTGAACTTAACTCCTTGAACCATCCCATGCACTATGAAGGAGATATCCTCAGGAATCCGGTCCCACCCTCCATGCTAGTTTGACAAGCTGTGGATAACCACATGAAGCAGGTATTTCTACTTGGATAAGACCTTCCCTTTCCTAAAGGTGTTTACAGAGAAATCTCTTTCATAGTCCATCTGCTCAAAGAAATGGTTAACAGCATCTTTTGGGAAGAACACCTCACATTCTTCATCATCTAGTTGAAGATGATTGTTGATGATGGCCGGAGTGGTGAAGATTGTTCTCCCCTGCACTGTGGCAGACAATGCCTTCTCCTCATCCATAACGACCTCTTGGCAGGTCTTCTAAAATTCAAGCAGATAATCCTCATACATAGTAGGATCAATGGTAAGGGAGGTGAAGTAGTTAGAAAAAGCCAAGAACGACAAACCTCTGAGAAATGTGGATATTTCTCAGAGTTTAACAGAGCAACTTGGTTGTGTTGCCTATGTAACTGGATAGAGAAAATTAGGAATTTAGGTTTAGATGAAAGATGAAGATGATAGAAAGAGTAGGGAACCGTTGGGTTTATATGAGAAAAAGATTTAAGACAAAGTTAATGAAAGAGGATAAACTTTAAAATTTGTATGTCGGTCCCACCTCTGAAAAAGTAGTTTACTTTTTGCTCAAAAAGTATTTTTCTTGGAAGTCAAAATGCTTACGAAGGTAAATTGTCTTCGGAAGTTTTAATGAAAAAGCTTTCGAAACCAAAATGACTTCGGAAGAATTTCCTAAGAGTTTTGAAAAATTTTGCTTCGGAAGAAAATTAATACTTGGACATTTTATTCAATAGAACAAAGCTTCCGAGAGTTAATTTGTTTCAGAAGAAAAGTGTCCTTGATAACATATAAGTACCTAAGATAATTTTAAGCTTCGGAAGAGATTTCAGAAATTTCTTCCGAAGGAAATTACTTAGGCAGTTATTTGTTTTGAAGGCATAAGTTTCTTCTGAAGATAAAAGCATATCTTCCGAAGGATTAAGATTTTTTCAAAATTCTAAGGAAAGTCTTCAAAAGTTTACATCTAGAGAAAACAAGAGCTTATGAAGGTGATAAACTAGACAACTTAGGACATACAAATTTTAAGAAATAATATGAATTAGTTTTAAGAAGAACTTACTCAAAGTTAATCATCCCAATAGCTGATATAAGATACTTAAATCTCTGTTCATCAAAATCCTTTGTAAACAGATCAGCATATTGTTCATTTGTGTTAATTTTGACTAGTTTAGTTAATCTTTTTCAAAGTTATATCTAATTAAATGATACCTGGTATTAATGTGTTTTGTCCTTGAGTGCTGTACAGGATTCTCTGTAATAGAGATAGCACTGTTGTTGTCTATGTGAATGAGAGTCTTCTTGAAATTTCATCCATAGTCAAGTATCTGATTCTGAATCCAAAGCACTTGAGCACAGCAGCTTGCAGCAGCAATGTATTCAGCTTCAGCAGTTGATGTAGAGACACATGATTATTTCTTGCATTGGCTTGAGACACCCTTCCACCAAGAAACTGACATCCCCTAAATGTAGACTTTGCAGTCATGTTGCAACCACCATAATCACTATCTGTATATGCATACAGATTGAAGTCAGAATTTTTAGGATACCAAAGACCAAATGTTGAGGCACCTTTAAGGTATCTTAGAATCCTTTTAATAGTGATAAGATTAGACATCTTAGGGTTGGCTTGATATCTTGCACAAATACATATGGCAAACATAAAGGTGTTCATAGCCCTATAAGAGACCCAATCATAGCCCTATAAAGGTGTTCATTCACACACTCCCCCTTAATATTAGGTTCAAGGGAGTGGTTTCTTGCTATGGGTGTCTTAGCAATCTTACAATCAGTCATGCTGAATCTTTTGAGTATGTCTTGAGCATACTTTGACTGACTAATGAAGAGGCCATCTTCAACTTGCTTCACTTGAATTCCCAGAAAGAAATTGAGTTCCCCCATGGCACTCATTTCAAATCTATCCATCATCAGCTTCTCAAAGTCTTTGCAAAGCTTTGGATTAGTTGAAGCAAAGATGATGTCATCTACATACACTTGAACTAGCATTAAGTCATTTCCATGTTATTTGATGAAAAGAGTTCCATCTATAGTACCCCTTCTGTATCCATGCTTGTAAAGATACTAAGATAGAGTCTCATACCATTTCCTTGACGCTTGGTGCAGCCCATAAAGAGCTTTATCAAGCTTGCAGACATAATCAGGATAATCAGGATCTGTAAAACCAGGTGGTTGTTTGACATACACCTCTTCATCAATCACCCCATATAGAAAAGCACATTTGACATCAAGTTGATAGACCTTGAAGTTCTTGCATGCAGCAAATGCCAAGAATATCCTAACAGCGTCTAGTCTTGCTACAGGAGCAAAGATATTAGTGTAGTCAATTCCTTCTTCTTGTGTGTACCCTTGAAACTAGTCTAGCTTTGTTTTTATGACAATGCCTCTATCATATTTTTTATTCCTAAACACCCATTTGGTTCCTATAGTAGTCTTTCCATGAGAAAGAGGACAAAGGTTCCAAACTTTCTGCCTTTTGAATTGAAGCCGCTCCTCTTGCATAGCTTCAACCCAACTTCCATCCTTTAGAGCCTTATCAATTTTCTTTGGCTCTATCTGGGATAAAAAACAAGAGTGAAGACAAATATTTTCTTCATGGGTTTGTCCTCTTGTTCTTACCCATGTGTAAACATCTCCAATGATGTTTGTGGTGGGGTGTGACTTGTGGATCCTTAGTTGAGGGATCACAGAAAGTTGCTGAGAGAGATCTAAATAAGAAATTTTTTGATCTGCCATTGATGCTTCTCCCACCACATCAGCACACTTATCAAGAGAAACTTGATCCAATGAGTGTATGACATCATTGATGTTTTCATCTATGGAGTGGTTATCAGGATCAAGAAATTCTTGATCATTATCACCACATCCATTTTCTTTTGCATTTGATGCTTCTTTATCTGGTTGTTGAGCCTCTAAGTTGGAATTTGAAGGCATCTCAGATGTATCAGCTGAATTTGTCATTGTTGTGCTGATAGAAACCTCATTTGCAAAAGTGGTTACAACTGGACTTGAAGATGTGTAGCTTGAAGATCTTCCAAGTTCAAATCTTAGATCAGGATCTCATGGGGATAAAATATTTGTAGATCCTGAAACATTCTCACAAGATTTGTTATAACAGTTGGTAACTAAATCAAGATCAAATAGCCAATCAGGACTAGAACCAACCACATAGGGTGGGTGTTCACTGAAATTCACATTGGCTGACTCCTCAACAATTCTAGTTCTGAGATTGTATACTCTATAAGCCTTAGCTTGAGAAGAGTATCCAATGAAGTGTCCATCATCCGATTTCTTAGCAAATTTGGCAATTTGATCTTTGGTATTCAAGATGGTGCAAGGACATCCAAATGACCTGAGTAAACCAATGAAAGGTTTCCTCTTGTGCCAAAGTTCATAAGAAGTCTTGCCATGAGTCTTAACCACTAAAACTTTATTTTGCACATAGTAGGCAGTGTTGACTGCCTCTTCCTATAAGGTGATAGGCAGCTTAGAGTCAGAAAGCATGGTTCTTGTAGCTTCAATCAGTGTCCTATTTCTCCTCTCAACAATACCATTTTGATGAAAAGTCATGGGAACACTGTATTGTCTTGTAATACCCTTTTCATCACAAAATACATCAAGGATTTGGTTCTTGAATTTAGTTCCCTGATCACATCTTATGGTTTTTACCTTATGATCACATTGATTGTCAATCTTTAAGATGAAATTCTTCAGAATCTCAGGGGTCTTATCCTTAGTTCTAAGGAAGAAGACCCAAGTGAATCTTGTAAACTCATCTATGATCACCATATAATAAAAGATCCTTCCTAGGTTCATTACACTGGTGGGGCCAAAAAGATCCATATGTAACAAGTGTAGGGGTGTAGTGATGAAGTTTCTTTCCATAGGCTTATGAGATACCTTATGTTGCTTCCCTTTCAAGCATGAAACACAATGATCATCACTTGTAAACTCTTTCTTTGACATTCCAGTTACCAAATAATTCTTAATCAATTTATTCGTGTTCTTAAAGTTACATGACATATTCTTTTATGTCATAGGAAAGACTCATCATTATTAGCTTTAGATAGAAAGCTTGAGACTTCTCTAAAGGGATATGTCTCTAGCAAATCCATCTTGTACATGTTCCCTTTCCTAGGAGCTCTAAGCAAGATATGCTCATGATGAATGACCACCCCGGGCTTCAGAACAATACACTCATGCTCAGTGAATAGCATGTTATGACTCTGATCACGAAATTAGGATACGCTCAAAAGATTGTACCCAAGCTCCTTGACAAAGTTTACCTTCTCAATACCGAGCTTACCATTTGTGACATTGACCATTCCAGAAATGTAACCACCTTCATCTCCTCCAAAAGCAACTAGCCTCCATCAATCTTTCAAAGTTCTGGAGTAGTAACCTATTGCTTGTCATGTGCCTGGAACAACCACTATCAATGATCCAGACATTCTTGTTTGTCTTGAGTTGTTCCCGCAGAAAGAAAATAATTATTTACATTTGGAAACCCAAGCCTTATTGGTCTTGGGCTCATTAAAAGAAGTAGAAGGTAATACAACAATAATAGATCCTATAGTTGTGCTTTGAGGATCTTGTGCTGTTGTTGATGGAGAGCTTTCAGTCACTTGGTCTTTCTTTGACTTCCACACCACCTTTAGAAGTTTAGACTTGACCTTTAATTCTTCGAAAGCTTTTGATACTTCAAATTTTTTTATGACTGGACCTTCGGAAGATCCTGCAAACACTACAACAGACTTCAGTGCTTTGGAAGAATTCCTTTCTTTCGAGACCAAATTTTTTTCCGAAGGCAATTTTCCACTAGCCTTCTTTTTCATTTTGGAGCTTCCAAAGGAAACATGTTTTCCTTCCAAAGTTGAAATCTTCTTGGAGCTCTTGGAAGTCTCTTTCTTGGTCATATGAAGAGTACCTCTTGGATTATATGGAAAATTCTTTGCAAGATAACACATTCCACCTTTTTCTTCCTAAAAGCCTTCTTCTGAGAACAAGGCTGACTTTGATCACATCCCTTCTCCATCTTCATATTTTAGATGTTGAGACAGTCTTTTTGTGCTGAAAACTATTTTTGGAGTTGAATGGTCCAGACTGTGTGGTAGTGGTATACAACAAATCAGCTTTCTTCTTAGTGTTGAGATGATTTGAACATGAACCAGAACTCTTGGTAGAGGATTTTAGGTTGATGTTTTCAGCCTTAACCACTTCAAACCCTGCAGAGATAAAAACATGTTTTTACTTAGAGTCAAAAGTAGCCTTGATCTCTTGAGCCTTCCTAGCTTTTCTCTTGCTCTTTCTGATCAAATTCTTTATCATAAAATTGGTCATCACAGTCTTCCTGCTCTCCTCAGAAGGATAGTGACCCTTCTTAGAATCCTCCTCTTCACTCAAGGGGTCTATGAGAGGAAGCTCAAAGGGTCTATGAGAGGAAGCTCATCTTCACAAGTTCCAAACCTAGGTGATCTTACAGACAAGATTATGTGTGGAGGAGCTATCTCACTAGATCCTAGTCCCTGCTTATTTTGATAACACACCATGGCATGCAGGGATGAGGATATCATGTTCTTGAAGGTCTCTTCTTCAAGAACACATTTTTCTACCCTGGCTTTGCTGATCATAAGCTCAGCCTAGCATTCAGTCAACTTAGTTATAAGATTCTTGATCTGAGTCCTATAGTTGGGGTGCTCATATTTTAGAACTGAAATGGTTTTCTCTAAGTCCTCTATCTTTAGTTTATAGTCATTTTTAGCCTTTCTAAAATCAGCTTTTAAGATGTTTAAGGACTCAAGATCAGATCTCATTTCTAAGTTGTTGGACCTGTATTTGTTGACTTAGTAATACATTCAGGAGTACAGAGATGTTCCAATACCTTGGCTTCATCATGGTCAGTCATCAGTGCTTGGTTTGGAGATGCATCTTCCATCTGAAAGCTCCAGTCAAAGCCTCCTTCTTCAACAGCTTCTACAGCTTGCTGCTTTGGCTTCTCATTATGGGTGCTTTGTCAGTGTAGTTTGGTTTGGATTGTGCTTGCTCACCATTTGTTCTTGGTGCCTGGCACTCCTTGGCAAAGTGGCCCATCAAGTTATAGTTGTAACACTTGACTTTTCTTTTATCCAACCCAAACTTTCCACTTGTTGTATTGTTGGGGAACTTACTTCCAGTCCGCTTGTAAAACTTCTTGGCTCTGTGAGTGAGAAGAACCGTTTGCTGGACTATCTCCATATACTCCAGATCATCTGGATGGATACAGTCCAGGTCTTCAAGGGTGAAGAGAAAGCTGCCATAACTTTCATCAGAAGACATAAAGGCTTGAGAAGAACTTGTCTCTTGGAATGGGCTTCCTTGAGTATTGTCTCCCTTGGTGTCTCAGGGAAGGTGATGAAAGGACCCTTTTGTAAGTTGTGAGGGTAGCATATGAGATGATGTTGGGGTTCTATGTTATCTCTTTCAGTCATATGAAGGGCTGAACCCATTTGATTGGTAGAGTTACCAGATGAACCTTGCATGTTCATCTCCATCTGGTATCCATTGAGAATCCCATACAACTCTATCAAGGTGAGAGTCTTCAGGTTCTCAGTATAACAACACAGTAGTGTGCCCATTGCCTAGAAAGAGAGGACATGAACCTCCTTATAATATCTCTGTTCTCAAGAGCTACTCCACCATCCACAAGGGTATCCATAATCTCAACATACCTGAAGTATTATTGAGTCAGGATTCAACATGTTTTAAAGGTGAAATTTTCAAAATACTGCTTCAGGAGATCCTTTTTGTTCTCCTTGGATTCAGAGGAACCCTCATACATCAGTTTCAATGCATCCTACAACTGCTTAGCTATTTTGCATTTCTTGAAACCTCTGTATACATAGTTTGGAAGAGCAGTCTGAAGGTCTGTTATGGCCTTTTGATCAATCTCTACTCTCTTTCTATCTTCATCTGAGTACTCAGCCACAGCCTTAGAGATCATACCACCTCCAGCAGCAGAAGATGTGTTTGGTATGTAAGGTCCATTGACAACAGACTCCCACATTCTTGAGTCTATAGACTTGATAAAGCCTTCCATTCTTTGGCACCAAGTATCAAAGTCATCAAGAGTGATCAGTGGGGACTTTGTCATGGTTCCAGTTTCCATATCAGATTTTGAGATAGCTGTCATTTGAGATGTTAAGTATTTTATGTGTGTACGAAGGATCTTAAGATGGTGAGATCTTATATATTTTGTTCTTTAATTGTAAAAGTATAATGGTCTTTTACAAAAAAAAAACTAACTAAAAAATTAAATTTTGTTAGTTGAAAAGACATAAAGCATGATAAGTTCTAAAATAAAGTACGTTCAGTGTACTTATCAAAATTTAAGACAAAATTAACAATTTTAGGTATAATTAAAATATAAAATTTGTAATTTACTTACCCACAAAAATTTGAATCTGTATGGATCTGTGAGATACACGAGCCTTAACATTACTCTTGTGGTAAACAGATTTATATAAAATAACCACAAATTAAAAAAGTGAATAAATCAAGATGCTACCACGTGACGCTCCTAACACGTGAATCATAGATTGAATTACGCTATTCACGTCACAAGTAAAATACTAACTATAGTATTATCACTATATATTTGTATCCTTTTACCCTTTAAACTATTATATTTTTTAGATTTCAAATGAAAAGAACAAACCTTACAAAAAATATATTATTTGATCTTGTGATCGTTTCGATTAAATGCATAGGTTATGATACCAAGTTTTGAATAGAAAATGATTCACCTTCACCATATATTTCAAGAGTGTAGTGTTAGTACTAGTAAACTAATGATTTTCTTTTAACAAATGTATTAAAATTGAATTATACTTCTATAACTCTACAAGTTTTCTATCATAACCTACCTCATATAAGCTATGATTCATCTGTATTAATAGAGTACTAACAAATCTGGTACATTCACAAATATCAAGTTAAAAATAAGAAGGAAAACAAATGGTTTTAATTGTTACCATTAAAATTATATATTCATGTAAATAATAAAACAAATGGTTTCAATTTTCACTTTTAGCTAAAAATGTTAAAGGTAAACCAAATGATTTTTTTTCAGTATTTAGTTTCTTGTAAGTGGGTTGAGTGTGCGATCTCTGCTGATACACAGATACATAAACCCGATTAAAATAACGCATATTATTCGAAACAGAGTTATACGTTTGTCGTGAGAAAAAAGAACGAAAAAAGAACGAAAAAAGAACGAAAAAAAACATAATCCGTGTGGGGCACATGTGCGCAAAGTCCCAGCTGCTGACGTATCTTTTGTCATCTCACATACGCTTTCATACTTTGATTCATATATAACACATAATACATACATACATACATACATACCTTCATTCTTCTCTTTGCTACCAAAACTCCATATATCATATATCCTTCAACATGAACAAATCCGAACAACAACCACCACAATCCACCGTAACTTCGCCGGAGATGGAGGTGGCGCTGCAGCTCATTCAACTCACCGCCCACTCCGACGCCGATCGCTATCCTCACCAACCTCACAGCTCCGGCGCCGACGGATCAACGGCGAATACAAAGAGAAGTAGAAGCTCCACCTCCGACGTAATCGCCACCGCGAGATTCGTAACGCCGTGGTTTCACGACGGTGTTGTCGCCGGAAGTAGAAGAAAACGGAGGAAGTTTAGATCCGTTGTTGAGATCTACAAAGTAAGTAGCTAATTGATTACTGTTTGTTTAGTTTAGGGAACTTAATTAGGGCTTGTAAATTGGTTTTGATTTTGATTTGATTTGATCTGGAGATATTCTTGATGGTGATGATTATGTAAATTGTTGAATGTTTTAGTTAGTTTGCTTTTGATGATTTTGTTACACGTTTATGAAGTTTTTGATCGAATCATGATTTGAAAGCAATTTGGGCTTTGAATATGACGATTGAAATCTGATTTGACTCTTTGTTTCGTTTCGCCAAATCGAAAGAGTTTGATACGGATTGTTGCGTATTGGTTCATCAATCATCATCATATCATGATCAATTGATCATCATCAAAACTCCTATACTTTCTACTTGTATAAAATCCAATTTTGTTTACTATTTCATATTTGGAATTAAACACAAGTAACATCGTCTACAAACATACGATCTTTTAATTAAATGAATGTAGGCGTCTCAACAACAACCGAATGAACACGAGCATGGTTTGCTTATCTTCATTCGTTTAGTTATAACTTTAACCGAAAAACTTTAACGAACACTTTTGCAAACAATTTTTTTGTTCTTATACATTTTGTTAAGAAAATTAAGGTGTTCGTGTTTGTTTATGTTAATTCGTTAATGTTTTAAATGACAATAAACGTAAATATTAGAGAATAAGCGAAAAAATAAATATGTTTTTTGTTAGTTATTTTATCACCTATGTTTGGTTCTGAAATTTGGTTAGGCTCATGGGAGGCTAATTAGTATTACTAAATTAGTCTAAATGGATATCTAAATTGTTGAACATAGATTAAAAGGAAAAAGATATAAACAAGCATTCATGTATATAAATGAACTAACTGGAAATGTATCTATGCTGCTTCGTTCATTGTTTGCTCATGTTCGTTTGTAGAATTAATAAACAAATATAATTGAGACATTAATTAATTAATGTTGTTTATGATGAAATATACGCTTTTAATTCTTATTGTACCCATTTGATTAAATTATATTATATTAGTAGGGTAAAATAATGTGTATTATACTGTTTGAATAAGAAAAATATTAGTATTGCTTAATTAATGAAAAATAAGAAACTATAAAAGATACTTTAAGATAAAATATTATTCGAAAACTTTTTTATCATTTCAAAGACTTTCGTTTAAAATTTTTCTCAATATTTCGTTTTGTAGAAACTACTTTTGAAAACATGTCAGTTTTTATTAAAAAAAACTTGTTATTTAAAAAATATAGTTTTGAACTGTTTTTTATAATTTATTTTCATCTTTTAATAAATTGTTTTGAAAAAAAATCATAAAAAACTTGTTGTTTAAAACTTCGGTTTTAATTACTTTTGTGTTTAAATCTTCTTTGTTTCTTATAAAGCTTAATATTTTTTAAAAATTATTGGTTTTAGATTATTTCATATTATAAAAAAGGTTCGTCATTTTAGGGAAAAAATTATAGTATTTAGAATTTTAGGGTTTTAAAAGTCCATTATTAGTTAAAAGATGTAGTTTTTAATTTATTAAAATATGTTTTTTAAAAAATCCTAATTTTATAAAAATCTTGACTTTAGGGAGAAAAAGAAAAGAGAGCAAGTGATAAGTGAGTTAATTACTTTGATTTTTATAGAAATGAATATTTAAAATAAGTGTAATCTAGAAGTGAGACACATTGTAAAACATGTCTATGTAATATGCGATAAAACTATAGTTTTTTATTAGAATTAGAAGATGTTATTACGTATATAAGTATGTCGTATATTTTATATAAGCATGTTGTGTATATTAAATAAATGATATACTTTTCTCCTATGTATTTAGCATTGGTAACATTCTGCAATCTCACGTAGAATATTAATGAAAATAGAAAGCTTTAGTATGAAGAGGATTATTAGTTTTGACCAAACATAAATTATGTCACAAAAAATTTCTATAAATGACAATATAAGCAGGCCTGGATATAAGTCGTTCTAAAAATATGACAAGAGATAAGAAAGATGTAACTTGTAAGAATCATATATTGATGAATTTACATTACTGTTCCTTCAACCTTAAGCAAATAATCACATTAGCTTATTTTTATTTATATTTATTTATTTACTTTAATGGCAAAAACACATTCACTATAATCTATCTATTGACTATTTTGTGTAACTATAATCTGCGGATAAACACCATGTACTACTTAGAAGCCATCGATTATTTAATCATAGCCCAAATAAATAGTTAATAGACGTAAATTTAAAATTTTAATTTTGATTATTAGAATAATATATAGGTATAATTACGTATGGCCCATCATTTGATCCATACAGAAACAATATTAATGTGCTCTCAAATAAGAAAATCTTATATAATACATAGTGTTTTGTATTTGTTATATCAGCAAAAAAGAATGTATGAGGATGAATTTTACCCTCTCAGTCTTCTTCACAATCTTTCTTTTTTTTTGGTGTTGGTGTAGGCCGGTAAGCTACGGCAACTTAATATATATATATATATATATATATATATATATATATATATATATATGCAAACAAATAATAGGTTTAAATTATTAAATATTGAATCATTAAAAAGTCTGAACTATTAAGAGTTACTATATCTTTTAACTATTCAATGGTAAATATCTTAACAATTCATATAAGATGTCTTAACTATTCAAACTCGGTATAATGATTCACAATTCAAAGACAAATGTCTGAATCCTTCAGACATTTGCTTGTGAAACAAACAGTCTGAATCATTAAATGTAAACAATTTAAACATATGAACCATTAAAAAGTTGAAACAAACAGCTCTTACATCTTGCATGGTTAAATATAGGGTATTTGCATGTTTAATAATGTTTGTCTTTGATAAATAATGAGATAATGCAAATAACGTGTTTGATAAAAATGTTATTTTGTTTAAGTAGCTTTATTGAAACACAAGATAAATAGTTGATACGGTAGGGATTTTAAGAAATCATACCAATTTTTTAACTTTGTTTTTAGAAATAACATCATAATTGTGTTTTTAGACAAGAAAAGTTTGTAACGATGAAGATTTTTATTAGAACTTATTCAAACTAAATATATATTAAGCTATAACAAAAGAAATTATTAAAGTTCAACTTTGTTTTTGTATGTATATACACACTCAATTACACAAACATAGGGTAGTATCAGTGTAAAATTGAACATATTACGAATTACTAAAATGGAGATTAATCACAAGATGTATACTCAAGTCTAACCTACCTACAAAATGTAATTTTGTTTCAAGTGAAAACAAACTTTTTTATGCATGCAAATTTTCGTTTCATGATTGTCTAACGTACAAACGTATCCTTGTTCAAAATGTAAGTCGATATCATCCTTTTAGTATGTCTTCCCGTCGGATGAATTATTTACACAAAGGACATCAACCAAACACTAATTGGATGGACATGACACGGGCCAACGTAATGTTTCATGTGTCACAAGAAGGTCTAGGGCCGATTTCCACCACCTTAAAGTATGACAACTTATAAATTGACCTTTCAATAAGCGATCAACAGATTCTGATGAAAGAGTTGAATTAAACATACTAGCATTAACTTTTGTTATGAATCTCATATCGATCTAGAAGTTGTATATATGGATACAATTCATTAACATAACCTAGCAACATATAGACTTGATCTTCTGTATATAGCAATCAACCACATGCAAGAGCTTAAGAAGATTTGAACCTTATGCTTTAACAATTTAAGGTTTTCATTACTAAAACAAAGAGTAATGATTAACTAAAGGATGTAGTGTCAAAACTATTAAAATTTAAGATTCTTTCAACTTTGCATGCACATGTGTCTAAAGTATATAAAGTGCGTATTTGAGATATTTATTAGTTGAAACTTGTATAAAGGCGTCGTTGAGAACTTGATACCATCACTCCATACCAAAACGCCCTATACATATATGTGTGCGCATATATATATATATATATACACACACACACACATACATATATATATATAACATACATATATATACATACATACATATATATACATACATATATATATAACTTTATATATATATACATACATATATATATATACATACATATATATACATACATACATACATATATATATATACATACATATATATATACATACATATATATATGTATTGATCACTTTTTTTTATTTTTTTCAAGCTTCTTGTCTTTTTTTAATGTTCATAGCTTTTACCTACAAGATACTTTTTTATAAAAATTACATCATTAAAACGAATATTTTTTAATATTTAAAACGAATACAATAGCGTTACATAGAAATATTATAAAATATTACGTAATTCAACTCATATGATTTGTACACATTATTTTTTAGTGCACCCTGTTGTGTATTTTTATTTTTAATTGTATTTTTGGAATGCTATTGTGTTTTTCTAAAATTATGAATTTTAAAAACAAAATGGTGAAATAACACTTGTGTGATTATATTGTGTACGTGTAGTGATAAAACAATAACTACTTAATCTAATATATAAAAAACATATAAAAATATAAAACATAAAACACAATAATAAAAATGTTTCATTTTATTTTTTCTACTCGTTGTTATGTTATCCTACATACTATGAGTTTTGAAAAACACATTGTTAAAATAACATTATTATACACTTCTAATTGTAAAATACAATGATAAATTTAACAACAAATTTAGATAATATATGTAAAATAATAACAAAAATAACACAAATGATTTGAAACGTAAAACAAAATGACGAATACATTACAAATAATGAAAAATATTTGACACAATAACCTGATATTTGACACAATAACCTAACATATTTTACACAATAACCTGATATATTTGACACAATGACTAAAATGTATCATCTTTAAAAATAATAAAATAACACATGTTAAACGTAGAATCTTTTTTAGTATTTTCAAATCAAATATAATTTTTATTAGACAGATTGAATTTTAATAATCCAAGTTATGATTTATTGATCAATAATAATCCTTACTATTAATTTGGTTAACAATAATCTTAACATTCATTTTTGTTGTAGAGGGCAATCCTACTAGCATAATCATTCATTGACTTAAATTTGATTTTCACTTGATGTTGCTCATGATGATAATTATAAATAAAAATAAAAAAAACATCCAATGAAAATGAATGAAAATGTACTATAACTCGATGATAATTATGTTACTAGATTGTTCTTAACAACAAAAATAAAAATTATGATTATTATTAAACGAACTGATAGTATGAATTTTATTCAAACAACAAGTAATAGTTTGAATTATTAAAATTATTTTTTTATTATAATCATACCTTAATTATTTTAGTATATATATTATCGAAATGGAGTGGTGCACACGTCAACAAATTGATGACCAAGACTGCTAAACATTTGATTTTATGGTCAAAGTTGTTTAAAAAAGAATGGTCAAGCCTTCTTTTTTGGGATATTAAATAATTTTGTTTTAGAAACAACTAATTTCAGGAACTAACTTCAACGTTTATAATCAGTGGCGGAACGTAAACATTTATGAATGGGGCAGGGGGCGAAATCAAAATCTTTTAGAAAGGTAAACTCAATATAAATATATATATATATATATATATATATATATATATATATATATATATATTGCAGGATCGTTCAAGGGCTTGAACACAATTACAACACAACAACACAATGAGGAGATTAACTAAATCTTAATCAAACAGTGAACTAGGTAACCGGAGGTGATGCAGAGAACACAAGTAAAGCAAGAGACAGAACAAGAGAGTATAGTTTTCAAGGGAGCAGTATATTGCTTTCTCAAGTTCTTTTACAAGTGTTACAAACGCATGCTGGAAAGATACAAGAACTTGGAATACTTATACTACAACCTACAGCCGGCTATACTATGAAAGCCAGCTGGATACAATTGACTAGACACTAACAAAATCAATTGTAGGATCAAAAGGCATATCTGCCTTTTGACCTTGTGACTATGACATGCCATAGCTCACATCCTTATACATTACAAAAAGGATAAAGTACAAAAGTGGAAAGTTTCAGACTCAAGACCTCAATGTACAGTTACCAAAAGCATGGACCTTTTCACCAACTCTTGTAAGTTGGTGACTTATCAGAGACGCAGCGGAAAAGGTGCTTTATGGAACAGTACATCAGATAAAGCATGTGTACTAAAAGTCTTCGGAAGAAATCTGTCTTCATAGGTTGAAGCTTCGGAAGACTTTGTCTCTTCAAGCTTCGGAAGACTTCATGTTAGGCTTCGGAAGATATTGGTCTTGGCTTCGGAAGATATTACACTTAGAGTATTTTCTAATGCTTTGTGTAATTCTTCCGAAGCATTCTTCACTTCAGTACTTAGTGCATGTTGCTGAAACACTTAGGCAGTTTTGGGTTGCATCAGACTTCAGGAATCCTTACAAACTCCCCCTAGGCTGATGCTACCAAAACACTTAGAAGATCTTTAAATGTTTGTAGTCTTCAGAATAATCAAGACCATTCCTTTCTTCATTTGATGGTCAGGATCATCAAGACTCTCATAGTATCTTCTCATTTCAAAAGATCATGCAGAGGTAAGTTGATTATGTCTTGCCATGAGTAGACATTTTCAACACCTTGATCTCTGATAACATTCCATCTTTCTGGATTGGTAGAGTAAGTCCAGGATAAGATGGGTGTCTCGGTTGCTAGAGGAGCCACTTGCATAGGAGTTGATTGGGCTGCCTCATCATGCACTTCCTCAGGTTGATCTGATTCAGCCTGGGGTGTAGAGGTAGATGACTTTGGCTTCTTCTTTTTAGTCTTTGGTTTAGAGGCCATTTTCTTCTTCCTCTTTAATGTCTTTAACTGAGAAGACTGGTCTGCAGCACCATGTTGATCATCAGTGTCTTTCTCAGTTGGGTGTTCCTCCCTCACAGGTTCAGAAGAAGGGGAGTTTGACCCTGTCTTGGATCAGAAGATGAAGTTTGCTGAGGCTCAGCTGGAGGTTCTGGTTCAGGTGTCTCTGGTTGTTCAAACTTGACCTCCACTTCAGGTGGGACTTGACTTGGAAGAGAGTGCAAGTCAATGAGTTCACCACTTTTAATCTTCTGCTTGATTACCCTTATATGCTCATCCATTGTAGATAGAGACATGGGACCAAGTCTCCTTCCGGAGAATCCATATGACTTCAAGAAGCTCATCATTCTTTGTCTGTCAGCAGACTTCTTTGCATTCTTTTGAATGATGGTTCTTGACTTTGCAGCTTCTTCCCTTAGCTTCCTTTTGGTTGTTTTTCTTTCTTTGACTAACTCAAGCTCAAGTTGCTTTAAGTACTCGAACTCAATGAAGTCATAGGACAGGGGAAGAAGTGTATTTGCCTGATAGAAGCCTGTGGCACTCAGGTAGTTTATCATTTTGATTCTATCCTCTTCTTTATCTACCTGAGGTTCTTGTGGAGCCACATCTTCCTGTGCAGGACTTTCTTGAACTGGAGAGAGAGTGGGAGTATGCTTGTGAAGTCTTTTCTGTCTCCTCTCCTCTTTGAATTGGAGAAGTAACCTTGCATCCTCTTTCTCCTTATCTCTCTTGACACTTCCATGTCAGCCAGTTCATTCAACTCTTCTAAGGGGAGGGAGATGATTTCATCAACATCATAGTTCCTGGTCTGTAAGTAATTAATCCTGACTGCCCTTTGTTCATCATTTTGAGTATTTGGTCTGGGGGCAGCCCTGATTGCAGCTTGCATGAATTTTGATGACCCAGAAGAACTTTCTCCCCTTAGCCTCCTTTTCCTCTCTCTCTCTTCCCTCTCAATTTCCTCAGGAGTCATTATCCTTTTCCCTTTGTCACCAACAGACCTTTGTGACTCAGGGTGGATTGAGGCTTGGCCTTCATTGCTTGGTGTAGCTTCCATGCTCTGGCCAGAGAGAGGCTGAGAAACACCTTCACCAGCAGGTGTCTCAGATGGAGTTTGGACCTCTGCAGCAGTTGTTGATGGTGAGACAAGGGTCTCAGGTTCTGCCACTGGGCCTTCAGCCAAGGTTTCCCCTATGAAACTAATCTTAGGGTCCACCTCAACATCCAGTTGACCGATGACATTGCCTGATTGCCTAAGTCTCCTTCTTAGAGAGAACTCTGCAAGGATCCTGTCTTGGATTCTTTGAGCCAGCCTGTCAGCTTGTCTAGATTTGCTTGGATTGACAAGTGGCATGTTGACTAAATCCAGTCCTTCATAGAAGCTCAGGCTTTGGAACTGAAAGACTTCTTGTTGACCTTGAACTCTGTGAAGTATGAGGGCTCTTCTGTCATCATCATACCTCCATCTGATGATGTAGTTGCCAGTTCCATGTGGTGGAGATGAGACAGCCCTTGGTATACCTTCCTCAAAGAGACTCCTGATGAGAGAGTCTATAGAGTCCACATTAATGTGAACTTGAGGAAGTTGCTGAGAATGCACAACAGCAAGTGAGGATGGTGAGTCCTCTATGTCCATTCTCTTTGAAGAACTCCCAGGTTCTGTGGTTGTGATAACATTCTCCCCCTTTTTGGTAGCATCACCCACTTGCATAGGTGAGCTGGAGGATAAATCAATCACTTCCACAGGTTCTTGTGTTCCTGGTTGAGCTCTCCTTAAAGGTCTCCCAGCTAGTTTTTCCTGCAGATATGAAATCTGGAGTTGCTGATCATTGACCCTGTTTTGCAGGGTAGTCACCTGAGATTCCAAGTGACTAACCTTAGAGACTAGATAGGTGCATGTTTGTGACAATTTTTGTACCTTTAGTCTCAAATTCCCCTCATCTTCATCAGAAGAATCACTGGGGGATGAGAGGATTGGACCAAAGTCCCTTCTCTCACCACCAGCTTGAGTTTCTTGGCTGCTGGTTTTCCTCTGCTCACTGGCAACCTCAGTTAAGATGCCAATGGGCTGAGTTGCCATGGTTGAGGTCTTAATGATGTAATCACTTTCAAAAGTGAGAGCCTCTTCCATATGGACATCCTGAACAGGTTCAGATGTGTCCACCTCAGTAATAGGTGACTGATGAGGGATAGACTGAGGAGAGTCAGAGGTACTCATCTCTCTTTGAGTAGGGGAGGAGAAGAGAGACTCATGGTACTCACTGAATCCTAAGTCTTCATCAGTGTAAAAGGATAGGTTGGGAATTGGTTGGTTTAGATCCAAAGGCTGGGGATGGTAGCTATCCCCTGAAGGTTGTTCACTTGAGTGTTGAGACTCAGAGTGAAGGCTTACAGTTGTTGGGCTAATGAGCTCATCAGGTTGAGCTTGAGGAACCTCAGCCCTGATAGGTAAAGTAATGGGAGTGGTTTGCTCCTCAGGAGAAGTGGGAGCTCTGGAGTCCACTTCTTCCTGTAAGGTTGAGTATTTGGGGCCTGCACAGACTCAATAGCCTGAGCAGGGGTTCGTTGGGATTTTCTTTTGTAGGTGATGAATATTGGAGGTTGTGAAGAGGGTAGGAGAGCAGTAGGTGTGGGTTCAACACTAGCTTGGACTGCTATGTTGTCACCTTGAGCAATGAGCTCTAACATTTTTGGGACTAGGCTGTTTCTACCCCTGAGAAGCCTACAGTTGGCTTCTTCATAATTTTAAAGATGCCGGGCTTCATCTGTCCCAGTTTAAGAATATTGCCTGTTTCCCTCAACTGTGAGCCCAGTTCACAGTTAAGAATGTGTTGAACATATCTAGGAAACATGTAATATTCTAAGGAGTCTAAGTTTGCAAGTAAATTAGTATAAACAAATTGTGAATACCTGAACTTGACCCCCTGAACCATCCCATGAACTATAAAGGAGAGATCCTCAGGAATCTGGTCCCATCCACCATGCTTGTTTGATAAGCTGTGGATAACCACATGGAGCAGGTATTTCCACTGGGATGAGACCTTCCCTTTCCTGAAGGTCTTTACAGAGAAATCTCCTTCATAGCCCATCTGCTCGAAGGAATGATTAACCGCTTCTTTTGGAAGAACACTTCACCTGCTTCATCATCCAGCTGAAGATGTCGATTGATGATGGCCGGAGTGATGAAAATTGTTCTCCCCTGCACTGTGGCAGACAGTGCCTTCTCCCCATCCATAATGACCTCTTGGCAGGTCTTCCAGAATTCAAGCAATGATCCTCATATAGAGGAGGATCAATGGTTAGGGAGGTGAAGTAGTGAGACAAAGACAAGAAACGGCAAACCTCTGAGAAATGAGGATCTTTGTCAGAGCATAACAGAGCAACCTGATTGTGTTGTCTGTGTAGCTGCATGGCAAAGTGAGGATCATTTCTGTGTGTAAGGTCAGCCATTGTGAGGTAGCTCAGAGATGAAGAGAAAGAAAGGGAAGGAAATTTCAGAGAGAAAGCTTTGGGTTTTAGGTATGGAAGAAAAGCAGATGATAGAAGAAGGGGGAAACCGTTGGGTTTATATGAGAGAGAAGGATTTCAGATAAAGTTTAATGAAAGAGGATAAACTTTGAAATCCGTATGTCGGTCCCACCTCTGAAAAAGTAGTTTACCTTTTTTGCTCAAAAAGTAGTTTTCTTGGAGTTCGAAAAGCTTCCGAAAGTAATTTGTCTTCGGAAGTTTGATTGAAAAAGCTTCCGAAGCTAAAGTGACTTCGGAAGAATTTTCCTGAGAGTCTTAAAGATTTATGCTTCGGAAGAGAAATAAACTTTTGGATGCTTTGTATAAGTATGAACAAAGCTTCCGAAAGTAATTTTTGCTTCGGAAGGAAAAAGTCCTTAAAAATGAATAAGTGTCTAAGTTAAGAATTTTAAGCTTCGGAAGATAAATTTTGACTTCTTCCGAAGGTAAAATTTCTTAGACAGTCATTTATTTTGAAGACATATTTTTCTTCCGAAGGTAAAATGTTATCTTCCGAAGTATCAGAAAATTTTCAAGAATCCAAGGAAAGTCTTCGAAAAGAGTTTTTCATTCAAAGAAAACATGAGCTTATGAAAGTGATGAACTAGACAACTTAGGACACACATTATTTTAAGAAGAATTAGTTTTAAGAAAATCTACTCAAAGTTAATCATCCCAATAGCTGATATCAGATATTAAATCTCTGTTCATCAAAAGCTTTTGTGAACAGATCAGCATATTGTTCATCTGTGTGAACTTTGACTAGTTTAATTACCCTTTTCATAGTTATCTCTTATTAAATGATACCTGATGTTGATGTGTTTGGTCCTTGAGTGCTGCACAGGGTTCTCAGTGATAGAGATAGCACTGTTGTTGTCTATGTGGATAGGAGTCTCTTTGAAGTTAAATCCGTAGTCTAGCATCTGATTTTGAATCCAAAGCACTTGAGCACAGCAGCTTGCAGCAGCAATGTATTCAGCCTCAGCAGTTGATGCAGACACACAGGTTTGTTTCTTGCATTGCCATGAGACAACCCTTCCACCAAGAAATTGACATCCCCCAGATGTAGACTTTGCAGTCATGTTGCAACCACCATAATCACTGTCTGTATAGGCATACAGATTGAAATTAGAATTCTTTGGATACCATAAACCAAGTGTTGAGGCACCTTTGAGGTATCTTAAAATCCTTTTCACAGTGATTAAGTGAGACATCTTAGGATTAGCTTGATATCTTGCACAAATACATGTAGCAAACATGATATCAGGCCTGCTAGCTGTAAGATACATAAGAGACCCAATCATAGCCCTGTATAAGTGCTCATCTACACACTCCCCCTCAAGATCTGGACCAAGAGAGGGGTTTCTGGCTATGGGTGTCTTAGCAGTCTTACAATCAGTCATGTTGAACCTCTTGAGTATATCTTGAACATACTTTGACTGACTTATGAAAATGCCATCTTCAACCTGCTTCACTTGAATTCCAGAAAGAAATAAGTTCTCCCATTGAACTCATTTCAAATCTATCTTTCATCAGCTTTTCAAAGTCTTTGCAGAGCCTTGAATTGGTTGAGCCAAAGATGATGTCATCCACATATACTTGAACTAGCAGAATGTCGTTTCCTTGTCCTTTGATGAAGAGAGTTCCATCTATAGTACCTCTCCTGTAACCATGTTTACAGAGATACTCAGACAGTGTCTCATACCACTTCCTGGGTGCCTGATGCAGCCCATAGAGAGCTTTGTCAAGCTTGCAGACATAATCAGGATGATCAGGATCTACAACCAGGTGGTTGTTTGACATAACCTCCTCATCAATCACTCCATATAAGAAGGCACACTTTACATCAAGTTGTAGACCTTGAAGTTCTTGGATGCAGCAAATGCCAGGAATATCCTAACAGCTTCTAGTCTAGCTACAGGAGCAAAGACATCAGTGTAGTCAATCCCTTCTTCTTGTGTGTATCCTTGAACAACTAGTCTAGCCTTGTTCTTGATGATGATTCCTCTATCATCCTTTTTATTCCTAAAAACCCATTTGGTTCCAATGGTAGTCTTCCCATGAGGAAGAGGACAAAGGTTCCAAACTTTCTGTCTTTTGAATTGAAGCAGCTCTTGTTGCATAGCTTCAACCCAACTTCCATCCTTTAGAGCCTCCTCAACTTTCTTTGGCTCTAACTGGGATAGAAAACAAGAGTGAAGACAAACATTTGCTTCATGGGTTTGCCCTCTTGTCTTTACCCCGGAGATAACATCTCCAATGATGTTTGTAGTAGGATGAGACTTGTGGATCCTTAGCTGAGGGATCACAGCAAGTTGCTGAGATAGATCCAAATTTGAGAAATTTAGATCTGGTCTTGAAGATTGATCCTCCACATTATCACACTTATCAAGATTAACTTGATCCAATGAGTGTGTGACATCATTGATGTTATCATCTATGGTATGGTTATTAGCATCAAGAGATTCTTGATCACTTTCACCATCACCATTGTTATCTTCTGCAATTGAGATGTCTTTATCTGGTTGAGAGGCCTCTGAACTGGAATTTGAAGGCATGCCAGATGTATCAGCTGGATTTGTCATTGTTGTGCTGATAGAAACCTCATTTGCTGAAGTAGTTCCAACTGGAGCTGAAGGTCTTCCAAGCTCAAATCTTGGATCAGGATCACCTGTATTTAAATTTTCTGCAGATCCTGAAACATGCTCACAAGATTTATTAAAACAGTTGGTAACTAAATCAAGATCAAATAGCCAATCCGGACCAGAACCAGCCACACTGGGAGTGTGCTCATTGAAAGTCACATTGGCTGACTCCTCAATGATTCTAGTTCTGAGATTGTATACTCTATAAGCTTTAGCTTGAGAAGAGTATCCAATGAAGTGTCCATCGTCTGATTTCTCAGCAAACTTGGCAACTTGATCTTTGGTATTCAAGATGGTGCAGGGACATCCAAATGACCTGAGAAAACCAATGAAAGGTTCCCTCTTGTGCCAAAGTTCATAAGGAGTCTTACCATGTGTCTTAACTACTAAGACTCTGTTTTGCACATAGCAGGCAGTATTAACTGCCTCTGCCCAGAAGGTGATAGGCAGTTTAGAGTCAGACAACATAGTTCTTGCAGCTTCAATAAGTGTCCTGTTTCTCCTCTCAGCAACTCCGTTTTGCTGAGGAGTCCTGGGAGCACTGTATTGTCTTGTAATACCCTTTTCATCACAAAATGTATCAAGGATTTGGTTCTTGAATTCAGTTCCTTGATCACATCTTATGGTTTTGACCTTGTGATCACATTGATTCTCAATCTTTAAGATGAAATTCTTTAGAATCTCAGGAGTCTCATCTTTAGTTCTAAGAAAGAAAACCCAAGTGAATCTTGTAAAATCATCTGTGATCACTAGACAGTATAAGGTCCTTCCTAAACTCATTACACTGGTGGGGCCAAAGAGATCCATATGTAATAAGTGTAGGGGAGTAGTGATGGAGTTCTTTTCCTTAGGCTTGTGAGATACCTTGTGTTGCTTCCCTTTCAGGCATGCAACACAATGATCATCACTTGTAAACTCTTTCTTTGGCATTCCAGTTACCAGATCATGTTTGATTAATTTATTCATATTCTTAAAGTTTACATGGCACATTCTTTTATGCCATAGGAAAGACTCATCACTATTTGCTTTAGATAGAAAGCATGAAACTTCTCCAGAGGGAGATGTTTCTTGCAAATCCATCTTGTACATGTTCCCTTTCCTGGGGGCTCTGAGCAGAATATGCTCATGAGGAATGACCACTCCAGGTTTGAGAACAATGCACTCATGCTCAGTGAAGAGCATGTTATGACTCTGATCACAAAATTGAGATACACTCAGAATTGTACCCAAGCTCCTTAACAAAGTTTACCTTCTCAATGCTGAGCTTACCATTTGTGACCTTGCCCCTTCCATAAATGTAACCACCTTCATTTCCTCCAAAAGCAACTGGTCCTCCATCAATTCTCTCAAAATTATGAAGTAAAGACCTATCGCCTGTCATGTGCCTGGAACAGCCACTGTCAATTATCCAGACATTCTTGTTTGTCTTGAGCTGTTCCTGCACAAAGAAAATGATTAGTTACATTTGGAAACCCAAGCCTTACTTGTCTTGGGTTCAGTAAGTGTAATAGAAGGTAATGCAACAGTAATAGATCCTATGGTTGTACAGAGGGGATCTTCGGCTGTTGTTGATGGAGAAACCTCAGTCATTTGGTCTTTCTTAGACTTCCACACCACCTTTGGAGTCTTGGACTTGACCTTCAAAACCTTAGAAGCTTTTGGAGCTTCACAAGTTTTAATGACTGATACTTCGGAAGAATCTACAGTCACTGCAGTAGACTTTAGTACTTCGGAAGAACTCCTTTCTTCCGAGACCAACTTTGCTTCCGAAGGTGATTTTCCATTTACCTTCTTCTTTGGTTTGGAGCTTCCGAAGGAAACAGACTTTCCTTCCGAAGCTTGAGACTTCTTGAGATTCTTTGAAGTCTTTGTATTGGTCATGTGGATAGTACTTTTAGGATTGTATGGACAATCCTTGGCAATATGAGAAGTACTTTCACACATAACACACAGCATTTTCTTCTTCAAAGAAATCTCCTTTTGAGAGCAAGACTGGCCTTGGTCACATCCCTTTTTCACCTTCATCTTGGTAGATTCAGATACAGTTCCCTTGGGCTGTGAACTGTTCTTGGAATTTGATGGTCCAGGCTGTGCAGCAGTGGTACACAGCAGCTCAGTCTTCTTCTTTGTACTGAGATGATTTGAACATGAACCAGAACTCTTAGATAAGAGGCTTTGGTGGATGTCTTCAGTCCTTATTGCTTTGAAACCTGCAGAGATAAACACTTGTTTCTGCTTAGCATCAAAGGTAGCCTTGATTTCTTGAGCCTTCTTTGCTTTCCTTTTGCTCTTCCTGATCAAGTTCTTTCTCTTGGACTTGGTCATCACAGTTAATTTCTTCTCCTCAGAAGGATAGTGGCCCTTGGAGGAATCCTCTTCTTCACTCTTCTCAGAGGGATTCCTCACTATCACTTCTTCATCATCCTCACTTACTGGATCTATGAGAGGAAGCTCATCTTCACAAGTTCCACACCTAGGAGATCTTACAGACAAGATTGTGTGTGGAGGAGCTATCTCATTTGATCCCAGTCCCTGTCTATTTTGATAACAAACCTTATTGTGTAGGGATGAGGATATCATGTTCTTGAAGGTCTCTTCTTCAAGAACACTTTTCTCTGCCAGGGCTTTGCTGATCACAAGCTCAGCCTGGCACTTAGTCAACTTAGTGATGAGATCTTGGATCTGAGTTCTAAAATCTGTATGTTCATGTTTTAGTACTGAAATAGTTTTCTCCAAGTCTTCTATCTTTAACTTGTAATCATTTTCAGACTTTCTAAAGTCAGATTTTAATATGTTTAATGACTCAAGATCAGATCTCATCTCTAGGTTGTAGGACCTGTATCTATTTACTTTAGCAATGCATTCAGGGGAGCAAAGATGTTCTAATACCTTGGCTTCATCATGATCAGCCATCAATGCTTGGTTTGGAGAAGCATCCTCCACCTGAAAACTCCAGTCAAATCCTCCCTCTTCACAGCAACCGCAGCATGTTGCTTTGTCTTCTCAGCCTGAGGGGTATTGTTGGTGAAGTTTGGTCTGAGTTGTGTTTGACCCCCATTTGCTCTGGGTGCCTTACACTCCCTGGCGAAGTGACCCATAAGGTTACAATTGTAACACTTAACTTTGCTTTTATCCAGGCCAAACTTACCACTGGTAGCATTGCTTGGAAATTTTCTTCCTGTCCTCTTGTAGAACTTCTTGGCTCTGTGAGTGAGAAGAGCCATCTGCTGAACTATCTCCATGTATTCCAGGTCATCTGGATGGATACAGTCTAGATCTTCAAGAGTGAAGAGATAATTTCCACAGCTTTCATCTGCAGACACAAAGGCTTGCGAAGAACTTGTCTCTTGGAATGGACTTCCTTGAGTAAAGTTCTCCCTTGGTGTCTCCGGGAAGGTGATGAAAGGACCCTTTTGTGAGTTGTCAGGGTAGCATAGGAGATGATGTTGGGGTTCTATGCTGTCCCTTTCAACCACATGAAGGGCTGAACCCATTTGATTGTTAGAGTTGCCAGATGAACCTTGTAAGTTCATCTCCATCTGGTATCCACTGAGAATCCCATATAACTCTGTCAGAGTAAGAGTTTTAAGGTTCTCAGTCCTCTTGATTACCACACAATAGTGTGTCCATTGCCTAGGAAGTGAGGACATGAACTTCCTTACAATGTCTCTGTTCTCAAGAGGAACTCCTCCATCCACAAGGGTATCCACAATCTCAACATACCTGAAGTATTGTTGGGTCATGGTTTCACCTGTTTTAAAGGTGAAATTTTCAAACTGCTGCTTCAGAAGATCTTTCTTGTTCTCCTTGGCTTCAGAGGAGCCTTCATACATCAGCTTCAGTGCATCCCACAGCTGTTTAGCTGTCTTGCACTTCTTAAAACCTCTGTACACAGAGTTTGGGATAGCAGTCTGAAGAGCAGTCATGGCCTTCCTGTCAATCTCTACTCTTTTCCTATCTTCATCTGAGTAGTTGGCCACATCTTTAGGAATCATACCAGCACCGGTAGCAGAGGGGGTGCTAGGTATGAAAGGTCCATATTCAACAGATTCCCACATTCTTGAGTCAAGAGACCTGATGAAGCCTTCCATCCTCATGCACCAGGTGTCGAAGTCATCAAGAGTGATCAATGGGGATTTGTTCATGGTTCCAGTCTCCATATCAGTCTTTGAGATGGAAGCCATTTGAAAAGTTTAGTTTTTGTGTGTGTGAGGGATCTTAAGATGGTTAGATCTTATATCACGAGCCTGAAGCTCTGATACCAATTGCAGGATCGTTCAAGGGCTTGAACACAATTACAACACAACAACACAATGAGGAGATTAACTAAATCTTAATCAAACAGTGAACTAGGTAACCAAAGGTGATGCAGAGAACACAAGTAAAGCAAGAGACAGAACAAGAGAGTATAGTTTTCAAGGGAGCAGTATATTGCTTTCTCAAGTTCTTTTACAAGTGTTACAAAGCATATGGAAAGATACAAGAACTTGGAATACTTATACTACAACCTACAGCCGGCTATACTATGAAAGCCAGCTGGATACAATTGACTAGACACTAACAAAATCAATTGTAGGATCAAAAGGCATATCTGCCTTTTGACCTTGTGACTATGACATGCCATAGCTCACATCCTTATACATTACAAAAAGGATAAAGTACATAAAGTGGAAAGTTTCAGACTCAAGACCTCAATGTACAGTTACCAAAAGCATGGACCTTTTCACCAACTCTTGTAAGTTGGTGACTTATCAGAGACGCAGCGGAAAAGGTGCTTTATGGAACAGTACATCAGATAAAGCATGTGTACTAAAAGTCTTCGGAAGAAATCTGTCTTCATAGGTTGAAGCTTCGGAAGACTTTGTCTCTTCAAGCTTCGGAAGACTTCATGTTAGGCTTCGGAAGATATTGGTCTTGGCTTCGGAAGATATTACACTTAGAGTATTTTCTAATGCTTTGTGTAATTCTTCCGAAGCATTCTTCACTTCAGTACTTAGTGCATGTTGCTGAAACACTTAGGCAGTTTTGGGTTGCATCAGACTTCAGGAATCCTTACATATAATACCTATATATAGAACATATCCATACATACTATTATATCTAACATATACATATAATACAGATATTGATACATATACATATAATATATACAATACTATATATAATGTGATAATATATATTCTCCTATATATAATTTACACTAACATCCATAATTTACAATACCAAATCAAAATTAACCTACAGACAAAAACAGAGAGAGATACACCCCACTACACGAAAAACACAAAGGGAGCCCCGCCCAGCAAGCCATTCCAATCGCTACCCAAGCAGTCATTCAAGCGAATCATAAGACAAGGGTAACAGGCTACGCGTAAGGGCTATGAAGCAACAACTTGTTTAGGACTAGGTTTGGCTGTCTGTTGACCGCTCTTACCAGTTTTTCGACGTTTTCTTAGTATCAGAAGAAACTGCTTGAGTGAGCTTTCACATCTTCACATAGAAACCTTTTGTTTCATCTTTGTTTTGCGGATTTTTTCACAGCAGACATCATCCTACTAGATATAAAATATACAACATCCTTTTTTTATAAAATTGTAGAGCAATTAATGTGGATCCTATTTCTCCATCTCCTTCGCCCATGTTTTTATAATGCTCTAGCTTTTAGAACTGTGTGTGGTCATTACCACCGATCACTTCGAACCCTTCACCTTTTAAATCAAGTGTAAATTTCTCTATGGAAATTACCTATTACCTATATGATATATATAAATTTGTCTTTCATGTACACTTATAACCCTTCCAACCTTTTGCCATCATACACTTCTAGCTATGGGTGTTCAAAATTCCAATCCGAAAATGAATCCGAAATATCGAAAATCCGAAATTTCGAATTCGGATTCGGATAGTGATTTTAAGAATTTTTAAATATTTTGGATATCCAAAATATCCGAAATATTTTTATAAAACTTTAAAAAATATTAAATATTAATTAAATATTTCAGATATTTTAATAAATACTTTGGATATGTGAAATAAATTTCAATAAAATTTATTATATTTTTATAAAATTTATCAAATAATACAACTTTTTTTTGAAATTCGGATATACGAACGGATATCCGAATCCGAATCCGAAATTTTGGATATCCGAATCCGAATCCGAATCCGAAATTTTGGATATCCGAAAATCGGATGGATACCCGAAATTTCGGATTCGGATTCGGATAGTGAAATCCGCTATCCGAAATTTTCAAATATCTGAAAATAAACACCCTGCTTCTAGCCTCTTATAAATGTCATAACTCACCTTTTAACTTCTCAGCCTCTAAAGTTTCAACTTTATCTCAACAAATTTGTAAAACTGGCTTTTGCGACTGCACACTTCCAACCCCTATGGTTTGTAGGATGATAGACCTCACCCTTCAATTTTGTAATATATCATTTGACCATCTCAAGTTTATAAAAATTTCAAGTTGTACATGTTTATGACAATGTTTCAACATTGGTTTAGAAATTTGCAAACACTTTCTTTACCATGTTAAGGTCATAATGTAGCCCTGCCGAAGAATGCAGGCCCACTTTTCTAGTTATGTATGATTTAGCGAAATTTTTCCTTCTGCTTAATTAGTTTTATGTAATTACATTTATAATTTTTGTGCTAGATACAATTTATTTAAATATTCAATCTGTTACTTTTTTAATATGAAATAATACATAACTTGTAAAGAAATTTGTAGATACATCAAAATAAGTATATAAAATTTATTGTAAACTTATAGTTTATATGATGTTTTATAGATTGGTCCTACTAATACACATCGGTTTCTATGTAATAATTTATGCGCTAAAAAATAAATGTCTCATGAGGTAATTAATCAAATATCATAAACCTGATAAAACCAATAAAAAAAATGAATAAAAACCAACTAATATACTATACGGTAGACATCAAAGATTAAATCTACGACATATTTATGATAGAACATTATTGTTGGGTCAAAATACTACTTCAGAGACAAGCCAAATACATAAAAGCAAAAACCTAGAAACTATTTCATTTTAAATTTTAAATTAGTTAAATATTTAGATTTTTGGGAAAGAATATAAAAGATTATCAACATTTGTTACTAATATAGGCTGGTTGTATGGAATTTACTTCAAAAATCATTTTATTTTATGGCAAGAGTCGAAATTTAATTTTGCAAACCTTCAAAGAGAGTAATGTGATGAAAGAATATTTTGGCTATACTATTAAATATTATTTAAAAGTTGTAAAATAATTATCAACTTTCAAAAGTATTCCAATTAAATAACTTAAATTTTAAAAGTATTCCAATTAAATCACTCATTTTATATTTTATACAAATTAAAAATCATAACATATTTTTTAACATGTTATACTTTTAAATTCAGTTAGAAAATATTTTTTAATCTTTTGATGCTGATATAGAAGACGTAAATTTTAAACACTTTTTTTTTTATTTTTTTCATAATTAACATGTTTTTTTTTATTTTTTAGTATAATTTTATATATTAAAAATTCTAACTCCAATATCTTTTTCATCATTACTTTCTTGTCATAATAAAATTTGATAATGACTCGCTTTGATCGTTTGGAGGTCCAATTTGAAAAAAATATGCATAAATGACTAAATTAAAATACTTTTGAAACTTAATTACTATTCTGTGACATTTTCCCTTATTTAAAAGATGTTGATAAGTGGTGGCAATTCTAACCCGTTTACTTATGAATACATCTATGGATCTTCAATTTGACCTGTTTCCCATTTGAGATCGATTCATGCTATATGATTAATCCGACAAAGAGTTAAATTCTTAGTACCATTTTTTATATTTTGCGGTTCCAATACAACGTTGATTTTGAACCAACCCACAACCATATCTGGTCCAGCAGGATCAAGATGTGTTTGAATCAGTCACCAAGAATCATTCTCTTCTGATCTGAACATTCCAAAGCATAAGGTATACCATCGAAACAAAAGTATGCGACTGAAACCAGAATTTGAGATTTACATGCTGCTAGTGCTCGAGGTGGAAGACATATTCAGTCAAACGCTGCAATTTGGATGGGTCTATTTTCTGCTCGGTGACAACAGTGTGCTTCTTTACAGTAAGCATTTGAGAAGCAGCATCCACAGTCCACCCTTGTTGCAATACATCTGCATTTTTCAATTAAAATTAATGTTTAAATAAAAAGCTCAATGAGGCAATGAGCTAGGGTGGGTGATTGGATCCCAAGCCAACAACCAACAAAGCAATTTTTTTTTATTTTACTCGATGATACATGGTTAGGATAACAGCTTGTTTGAAATTGTTAACTTGTAATTAGGATTAGGTGAATAACCAGAATATGCACCCACAGAACTTACAACTAGTGGCATCATTCTCATTCATTCCCAAAAAGAGAGCAGTGTCTTGAATGCTTATTGTTGAATAAGCAGACATCAGTAAATCCAACATCCTTCTGGTGTATTTTTCTGTAAAATTCAATTAAAATATCTTTAAAATGAAAAAGAGACGAAAGAAACAAACTATAAGTAAATATGTATACAGCTATTATTTGTTTGATGATGGTGGTTTGCATGTTTTTATGTACATGGTGACTGATTAGGGTTTACACGTTCGGTGTTTGCATGCTTATGACCAATAGTTCATATCGACTAGGGAGCAATTCAGCGACTGTGTTAAAAACATTTTACATTAAAAAATCTCCCCATGTTTCCATAAAATAGCTTCTCACCAAAACCAGCTTCAAGCTTGCTACTGAAGTAATTATTATATAATATTATATAGTATATAACATGTTAACAGTAAACTGTTTAAAGTGAGGGAAGATATGGTAACTTACCTGCAAATGAGGCAACAAAATCTTGAATCTCTGCACTCCAGTTGAATCCACGAATCGAGTCATACACACCTGCATAATTTCGAGTCCACAACTGCTGCCCAATTTTCCAGATGGCAGCCACTTCTGGACGGCTCTCTTTGATTGAAACTGGTATGGATTTCCATAGAAACCGAGCGCTATTTCTGTCACTTGTAAATAAATAAATAAATACACGGGTAACCACTATACTCGAGAACCCAATCCTTTGAATCAGATTGTGCAGATATAAAACAAGAATAGCTTAGGAAAAAGAAGAGGATGTTGCATTTCAAATAAAGATCCTTATAATTGTATTGGAGAAGTATTAAGATAATTGGAACATACCATTACTATAGAAAATTCTAAAACATCATTCCCTTTATTACAAAATCAGTATCACATTTTACAAAAACAAATTTAATTCACTGTCAACAACTAAATGACCAAATGTGATCATGTATGCCACTCAGTTGTCTATACTTGATCTTCACATATACCAGGAAATATCTTGGACTACAGAATAGTTATACAGAAGTACTAACTCCAAATTTCTCATATCTTGATTCTGGAAGGAGCATTTTTTTCCTTTCACCAAAAGCAAACACTGCCCAACTAACTTCAAAAGCATCAGTCATCTAACATGCTTGTGATAAAACAATCTTAAACCAAAAAGCTACACTCATGTTGCATTATATACCAGGATGAAGGAAAGATGTGTATGGTAAATGCAATATACTCTCAGTACCACATAATATCAGAGGGCATAATCTTTTGCGGCATCTATTATCATCCTTTCTTTATTGTATGGTTCTAGGTAACATATTATGCAAGCATGGAAATATGTATAGTTTACAGATGTATAAAGATTGAATTATACTTAGATGGTCATTGTTAATCCATAAAATAATTTGCATGCGGGCTTCTTTATCCTACAAAAGTCTAAGAACTTGTTTTTTGAACAGCAATACCCCATTTTGAGGCCCCCTAAACTACTCCTAACAGGATTTGAACCTGAGTGGTCTCCAAAGTGTCTGACTCTTACCACTAGGCCACCAACCCAAGTTGCCATGTAATCATAGTTAGTCTTCTTAATATTATCAATAAAGTAAGAAAAGGGAAAGATCCAGCATAAGGAGTGGGCACTAAAGATTAGCTCAGCAGTAGATATCTTTTACAATTTTTAGCAGGACCCCAAACTACTTATGAAGCCCTTTTACTAACCCATTTTTTTAACAAGCCCAAAAAACTTACCAGACACCTACATAAACTTACAACCCAAAACAACACAAATATGAAAGAAGTAGCCTGAGACTCTAAGAAAGACTTTGATACATGATACATTAGAGACTGAAAGTATAGAAATTGGAAGAAAGGGCCAAAGACTAAAGTTGTGAAATTGTTTCTAATTCTAGTGATGGGGTTATGTGGTTACGCTTGTCTTCTGACAACAATAAGAGATATAAGAGTTAAGACTATTGGTTTATATGTATTCTTACTCCAACGTTTGTATAAAACATTCTTAAGAGCAAATTTTTATTGTTTCTTGTTTCAAGTGTTTGCTAGGTGCCTAGGTGGGATGGATAAAATTATTTCCTCCTTGGCCATCAAATAAGTGGAACTGTAATTTGTAAACAGTGTTTTAAAAATCATCAGGCGCTAGTCGGGCGGCGGGGTACCAACTAACGATTAATCGGGATTAATCAGAATTAATCGGATTGGATATTTTATATGTAATTTCCAGTTTTATATATACACACACACATTTTTATATGTAATTATATAAAATGTTAAGATTCAAATATACACACACATTTTACCAAAACTTACATACATTATACTATATATTAATAAGCAACCAATTTGGTACAGTGGTATGTGGCTTTAATATAATTTGACCACAACTAAAGCTTGATGATAAGAACTAAAATGGAAGGATCAATGGAATAGCTACAATCTCAAATCGGTTACAAATTGATCCTCTCAATCACATGCACAATTACCTCCTTGCCTAATTAAGTAATTATCCCGAATTACCTCCATGTCCAATTTAAGCATCTATTTCAAATGCTAAAATAAAACTGAAACTTCCAGCAATCCACTAGAATAAATATAGTCATCTTTTTTCCTTTGTCTAGTATTTTGATATTTGTGTTCTTGTATTTGGAGATCTGCCTATCTCGAATAAGGCCAACTATTCATTGTTTTTAGATTTCAATTAATCGAATTTTCAAGTTTCTATCACTTGAACTTTAGTCTTTGAATTCTATTGTTAGAGTGAGATTTAAAAGAATTAAAATTTTGGCACAAAACCTTTTGGGTTTAAATTTTGGAAAAAAGAACCATGTCTAAGTACTAAATTTTATTTTGTGTATTTAGTTTTATTTTTTTTTAAGCCTCATGCTATATATAATATAATTCGTTTGTTTTTCTAAAAATACAGTTTTTGGTAATAACTTTCGTTTCTCAACTTTTTCATAAAAAAGGACACACTTTACTTTTCTTGGTCAACGTTCCGATGTAACTTTTTTTGCAAACAAAGTTATATTCAAAATCGAGTAACTTTTTTAGTGTGGTAAGCTATAGCCCTTACTATTCTTGTACCGTTACGAACCAAATGGAAACATAATTAACAATATCAAGTGATGATAGTTTTTACGAGGGAAAACACTTTAGGGTTTACGTGAGACTGATAATCATCGTGATGCGTTTATTATCTACTTTTTTATTATTTGGATCATGACGGGACCCCGCCACAATGTGCGGGATGAAAACCTAGTTTGATCAAAAATTTCAACATTTGGCCGGAATTTGGCCAAAATGTGGCCTGAATCATGCTGGAATCTGGCCGGCAATTAGAAGCCGCTTAGGACCGATTCGGGTCAACTACGACCGATTATATCAACGTTTACATGAAATCGCCAAGGTCTCTAGCCGACTAGCGATTAGTCACCGATTAATAGGCAGACTTGGCCGATTTTTACAACATTGTTTGTAAAGCCTAATTCCAAAATGCTAAAAGCCTACATTTTGTTGTAATTTTTGTTTCACCTAGAAGTTGTTAAACTGTAAAATATTAATATTAATGATAAAAATCTAATCCAAAATGTCTATAGCATGATTTGATGAAATCACACTTTATGGTCAGATAAAATTTTGAATAAGTTAAAAGGTTTATGCACTTAAGCTAGAAGTAATTTGAAGGGTACTCAAATGTTGACACATGCTATTATGCTTTAAGTTTTTTTGTTCAAGTTCCCTTCGATAATTTGTTGATTACAATTATTGATATGTTGGGGAAATGAAGAACTGAGTTGATGTTCAAGGAATCAAGGGTTATAGTTAGTAGGATTTGGTATCTTCATTTATGATACAAATCTTACTATAGAAAGAACTTGGTGTGATTAGATAGTTGCTATGTGAGCGAAAGAACTGAGGTTATATGCTTGCTTGACTGTTTTGACTCAACCCTTAACCAAACATTCTTATATTACCATAACCCCCAAACCCGCCCCCAAACACAACTGCATGTAAGATGTGTGACCGTTGATATTCCCATGTCAAAATCAAACATTCCACATCTATTAAATGTCACTTATACAACCTTTATTTATTTCTCTCAATGACTAAATTTGCCTATTAGAGCATATCACTTAACCTCCTTACTTCAGCTATACTTATTTCCTACAACAAATCTTTATTTCCCTGTTTTAATGACGAAACTTTGCAACTACACCTACCAGGAACAACATGATGTTAGGAGTTTTAAGAATGATGAGCATGAAAGTGTTAGAACATAAGTGAACAACTTTGCATGTAGAGTTATTCTACCAAAAAACCATAATACACCCAACGTAGGCATACTAGAACGAGGAGGCTTATTCCACCACTAATTATATAGGGCTTCCCATGCAATGCATATTAACCACGATAAATAAATGTCTGGTAACAAAGAACCTTGCCAAATGAATAATATTCTCCGCTGCTCACACCCTTTTATCAATAAATAAAACATGACGCTAACACAATAGGTTTTCCTAGTCCTAAGGGCATTCTATTATAGAGGTTATAATACAACACATACAACTACATACCTACATGTGTCACACAACAGCATGAATAGCAACCACCAAACAATGAAACAATCAGCCTAAATACCAACTGCCAATTAAACATTATAAAAGAAACTCAATACAAAGTATTGTATCATCATATTTCGGTAACAGGGTAGATTCTAAAAGCTCTGCGGCTCTAATCCTTCAAACATATGAAATATAATCAATAATCTACACTCTCATTTCGTGAATATCGATAAAACAGAGGCTCAAGAGAGAAGGAAAAAAACAGAGGTAAAGTGACTAAAGTCCCCTGAACTTACAGATCATTTAGGTAAATGTGCCCTAGGAGATGAACAGCGTACGGCCATTCGTCTTGATATGCGACGCCTTGTGCAGCAAGCTACATGAAAAGACAGTAGAAAACAACAGTAAGATTGAATTGAAGCCGACGGTGATGAACTTAGGGTTTCAAATGTGATCCAAAACACAATCGGTGGTATGACGAAGACAGTAAAGCACGGAGTGATGATGAAACATATGCATATGTAGTAGGTTACCTGAAGCATAAGTTGGTCACAGATATCAGCGATTTTGTCGTACGATCTTGACGCCATCGCGTCTGTGAGCGGAGAGAAATCCATTCCAACTGCAGCAATGGTGTCTCTTGCTGCTGTTCTTGTTAAAAGAAGAATAAATGTGAACGGCCCAAGTTCAGGAGAAAGCCCAATTCAAAGTGGGCCGAAATTGCAAAACATAATGCTCTTATTCAGAACGTTTTTGGTGCTAGAGATGCACATTTCGGGTTTTGGGCCGGACCCGAAACCGGGTTCAAACCGGGTTGGCCCAATCGGGTTTTTTGTACCCGGGTATTTGTGAAGCCGGGTACGAACCCGGGTCGGGTTCACTTGCGGGAAAGCCCTACCCGCCATACCGGGTAGGGTCTGGTCGGGTCCGGAACCGGGTCCAATACCGGGTTTAGTTTATTTTTTCTATTTTTTTTTCTTTTTTTTATGTCCAATACCGGGTTTAATATCGGGTCCAGTACCGGGTTCAATTCGGGATTAGACCGGGTAGGGTTCGGGTCGGGTTTGCTAAAAACTCAAAAACTAAACACAGTTCCAACTCTACGGGTTTAAACGGGTTCAAACCGGGTATGCCTCCCATCGGGTTGTACCCGAACCCAGGTCCGGGTCGGGTCCGTACCCGGTTATTTTGTGCATCTCTATTTGGTGCTATTAATGATCATAATAAGAATATTATTAATAGTTCGTAATCTTTAAATAGTTAAAAAGGAATCCTATGCTGAATGGTTAAGCGATAGTATTAAGATTTATATTTTAATCATTCAAAATCAACGTTATCTCTTTCAGAAGTTATAAATTATTAACAAACATCATTAAAAAAGTATCAAATATTCTCCACTACTAGATTACCAACTCAAATAATATGTGATAAAGATATACATGTTTACTTTTGTGTCTTAGGCTTTGTAGTCTTTTATCATCCTTCCCTCTTTTCACTGTTTGATGCTTTTATTGGCAAACTAAGGTTGGTTTGTTACCCTTTTTCGACTTATATAGAAAGTTTTCTTTTTTTTTCTTTTAATGTTTGTTATGTTTTAAGAGTGTATTGTATTCCTATAAAAGGTAATGATTTAAAAAGAATCTTTGAATATCAATACAAGATAAGACCGTTTAAATAGCTCGCGGCTCGTAGCTTGTGCGAAGTTCGCTCGAAAAAGATCGGAAAAAGCTCGCTCGAATTGGCTCGGTTTTAACTAAACTGAGCCTAGTCGACTCGGTATGAAAATGAGCTGAACTCGGATCGGTTCATTACGAGTCGAGCCGGCTTGGTTTAGCTCGCTTGTTAGCTCGGCTCGGTATGACTCGGATTATTTTACTTGTAATATACATATTTTATATGTAAATCACATATATTATTGTATTTACTTATTTGTTTAGAATATAATATATATTTTAACAATTTTTTTGACAAAATATTAAACTATAATGTTTGTTTTGGATCGTTTCATGTGATGATTCTATATTTCTATATATTAGAATGAATTATTCAAACATACTTTTAATTTATTAATTAAAAGCATACTAATGGTTGTATGTGATGTGACATTCGTCATTTTCGACTAGCTTTGTATTTGTTATCCTGTATTGTAAACCCGACTCGTTTTGGTCTTCGGATCTTTGAATATTAATAAAATGATGGATTTTATGTTGTAATCATGTTTCATACTTTTCGTGGCGTGACCCACAGTTCGTTTCAGCAAAATCAGTTTTTTTAACCTTTTCGGTTCGTTTAAGGTCCGGACTTGTATTTTAACCATCCAAACCAACCAAGACCTAACCCATAACTATTCTAGAACCCTCCAAACATGTAGATACCTTGTCATAATTTATTTAAATTAAAATTTATTTTAAATAATTGAATCAAAGTGTACAATTTTACCCACCGGACAAACGCATTACCCATTTCCTCAAACCCTAATCTTTCCCTATAAACACCACTCATTCGCAACCATTTCACCTGCATATTTTCATCTTCTTCTCCCAAAAGTTTTGATCTTGTAAGTTGTTCTAGCTAGTTTTGCTTAAGTTTGACTTTAAAAGTCAACGGAACCGAATCTTGCATTTCAAATCATTTCGGGTATGTAATTTTGGTTATTTTCAGTTTTTCTAAGTTATTTTATGTTCAAAAACCATGTTTCATATTTATTTAAGTCTTGTGGGCATTCAAACTCATATTTATGCATTTTAGACCCGTTTGGGTCGTTTTCGGGAAGTTTACTCGATTAACTTTCTTGTTTGAGTTTAGATCTGGAAGTTTTACCTTATTTTTAGTTCAATGGTTTTGGACATGTGGTAACCATCCTTGGGTTCATACCGAGTCAAAGACCCAACCAAACCGAACACTCGTTTAAGCACTTTAAATAACTTTTAAGTGACCATGTTATATCAAACACTTTAGATCTGAGTTTTTCTTGATGTTTTAGTTATTATATGGTTGATATGGAGGTGTAGAACAAATCTTCACTTGAACTCAAGTTTCGGGTAAAAACCGAGTAAAACCGAACACCCGTTTTAACGAGTAGTCAATGTTCAAACCACCAAAAGTTCAACCTATCTTTTTAGTTATGTTTTACTTTATATTACTCATATTACTTAAGATTTTGGAAGTGTTAGAACAAATATTAGCTCAAACCAAGTTTCGGGTAAAAATAAACCCGAGTAAAAGTCGAACTTATCGTCTTAACGAGCTAGTCACCGTTCAAAACGCCAAAAGAAAAATCTTTCCTAACTTTTTAGCTTATGTTTCACTTTATGTTATTTGTATTAATAATATTATGGTATGACGGAACCAAACTTGATTTTATACTAAGATCGGGTTTAAGCGAATTTCTTTATTAATTAAAGTCTCAAACTCGGGTTTAAGAAAGTGTAAGTCGGACCTTGATGCTTACATTAATGGGATCATGCATACTAGCACTAAACCAACTCCCATATGTAAAATTAACAATGGTTGAGTAAAACTAAACATCAAGAATCCGTTTTCTTGTAAAACTCATTTTATACTTACGTTATTTAAACACATTTTGTAAAATATAACTAAAATTCCCGAAAACCCAAGCCTTATTTTTATGAACTTCATCTTCAAGACTCAATACTTCTCAAGATCTTTCAATCTAGGACACACACGTTAAAACCGTCGGACTCGCTTACTTGAGGATTTTATTCAAAATTTATTCATCAACGTCATTTTATTCCATGTGAGTAATTCCATCCCCGTTTTCTCTTCTATACTTTAAGGGTAGCAAGCATACTTACTCAACCACAAAAAAATAATTTAACATCTAGATCCTCAACCCACAACCTCTAGGTTATGTGTTGCTTAGAATAATTGTCCAATTGTATGTTATATACCCCATATGATTAATTGCTACATGTTTATTGCTTTTGATCATTTAGCCTCATCCTCATCCTCAATAAGTATGATCATACGCTCCTCCTTGTAATATAGTAGTTTTATCAATTAGAAAGGAGCCTCATTTATTTATGATTGATATACCTCAATTGTCACTTTTATTTACGGTTTCACATTTTGAGTTGTGGATTTTTGCCTTATATTATATTTATAAAGTCATGGAATTGCTTACCAACATACATGTTGACAAAACATATTTTATGCAACGCTACAGGTTTGATTATCGATTGATTGAAGATTTAAAGACGTTACTTTATTTTAGACCGTTAGGTTATTAGTTAAGAACTATTTATTTTCTTGTATTTGTAAGAACATGTTATGAAATGAATGAGTTGATTAAATATTGTCACTTTAATAGTGTCGTGTGCATTTGAACAATCTTAGTTGCGCCCCGGCATGTTCCGCCGCTTTGGTCGAGGTGTGACATATGATGTTACGGGTTTTATTCATTTGATTTAGATAATGATAAAGTTATTTGTATATTATTGAAGTTCAACTTAGTTTTTTTTTTTAATTCTATGTTGTGAAACTTGATATAAACCGTAATGATTTATGTACTATTTTAAATTTATTTTGCATTTTATTTTTTAATTATGTTTATAAAATTTAAACCGAGCCCAAACGAACCGAGCTGAGCTAGCTCGGTTAAAAACAACGCCGAGCTAGCTCGGTTAAAAACCAAGCCGAGCTAGCTCGGTTAAAAACCAAGCCGAGCTCGAGCCTAATTTGTCACACACCCCCGCTAAGAGCGGAAACACGGGGTTGCGACGAGACGGGAATCGTCATAACACATGGTAAGCGATAGAGATGCAATAATAATAATGATGACATGCGTGTCATGACGACACCCGACAACAAGGGGACTTGTGTCGTGTTTAGTCAGTATTCACGACAACATATCCATAAGCATAAACATGATATAAGATAAACATAGGTAATAACATTGTATGCAATTCCCACAACCCGGGAACAAGTTACAAAGTATAATGTTGTTTGAAACAGTTACAACAATTGTTTTCAAAAAGACAAGTTTGGCCCGAAAAATGCATCCTAGGGTCTCCACTAAGGCAGCACACCTAGAACCTCAGCTAGCATGATCACCTGAAAAGATATGCTCAAAATGGTCAACAAAATTGTTGGTGAGCTCGTAGGTTTAAGTAATAAAAGTGTAAGTGATGCTGTATAAAGTAAATGATACGGAATACCGTGAATACAGTTATATACACAAGTAAAATCACATGACATGAGCTTTGCAACCAAACCTAGCGACGTACACAAAGAAATTGTCGGCATATATTCACCCAAGGCCCGTACCTGGCTATTGTTGGTACTAACTAGTATACCAACACGAGGGTGGGGGTGTCAACCCAGTAGTACTACCAATACCTAACCGTCGGTTCCCACACTGGAATTAAATAGTTGCAAGGATAGAACCACACAGCAGACCCAAGCATGTATCAGATAAGTACTTGCAACACAGTATCACGTTGATTCCTTGTATGAAAATTGTATGTATGTTGTACAACATTGAAAACGGGCGAGCATACTTTTACCCCATGTTTGTAAATGTTTGTAAAATAGTATAAGCATAAAAAGGGGCCACGAAACTCACATGTTAAGTGGTAAGCATGAAAGATTGAGATTTCCAACAGTGGAATGCAATGATCGGTTAAACACCTATTGACAGTTATTGTTAAGCATTAATGACCTGTACAAAGTGTATAGTAATGTTTGGTCGGTTCGGGTTGTATCGGTTCGGTCGTGGGTGGCACACACACACAAGCGGACACACATATCAGATCTTATGTAGATCCAAGTACTACGAGTAGTCGTCATTGCTTATGACATCCTTGTAAAGATCTCATTGTTATGAAAGATGACACTTGTTAAGTATTTGTAGTTTCAAATGGGTTGTCGGTAATTGTAAAATGTTAGGTTTATTTCAATTGAAATAGTATGTACATGTTGATCGCGTTGACTTTAATCTTTGGGGTCAAGCAATGACACTTTTACTGATGTTGCCTTATCATCATCAGACGTTCAAGGGAAATTCACACTC
The DNA here is from genome assembly GCA_025506515.1 of Flaveria trinervia. Taxonomy (NCBI): domain Eukaryota; kingdom Viridiplantae; phylum Streptophyta; class Magnoliopsida; order Asterales; family Asteraceae; genus Flaveria; species Flaveria trinervia. The sequence goes on from CM046448.1 coordinate 21,940,329, forward strand.
AACATCAGTCACACAACAGGACTAGACGCTCGACCCACGTTCCATTCGTACGAATCAACCTTCAATCGTGCGAATTAGCTACTTTCGTGCGATTGAACCTTCATTCGTGCGATTGGACTCAGTCGCACCACACAATACCACATTCGCACGACCCAACCTCCATGCGCACGAATCAACCCTCAATCGTGCGAATTAGCTACTTTCGTGCGATTGAACCTTCTTCGTGCGATTGGACTCCAGTTGTGCGAAACACGCACAATCGCATACACTCAGTCGGTCACCTGACTCAATCGCACACAATCATTCATACGCATGACTAATGTATACACTCATTCGCAGCATGACTCAATCGCATACAAACACCCAGTCGCACGACTCAGTCGCACGACATGCCTAGTCGCACAACTCAGTCGCACGATTGACTTAGACGCGTGATTCAGTCGCACGACTCACTCAGTCGCACGGCTCAATCGCATGACAGACCCAGTCGCCTGAACTGTAGAATCGCGACTGTGGTCGGCTGAGCAGCCCCCGAGCTGCTCTAACGCGAGTTTTATACCACGAGGACTTCCAGAAACACTCAACAAACATACACAAACATGAAACACAAGCAGAAAGACCTCACACGCACCCACACGACCTCATGTGCTCGGATGAAACCAAGCACCGAAACCCTAGAAATCACAGCAGTAAAAAGACAAGAAAGAGACAACCAAGTCGTCTACCTGCTAGAAATGAGTAGATGAAGCTGTAGATGAAGACTAGACGACGAAAACGAGACCACACGGGTAGATTTTGGTGCTAGAATGAAGAAAATGTGTGTGTAGGGAGTGAAGAGGTGAGAAGATAAAGTGAGTGAGGAATGGCTGGGAATGGGGTTATATACCCAGCCCAAGTTTGCAAAATTACAAGTTTAGTCCCTGCACTTAACTCTCGAGTTTCCCAAAATTTGTTTCGGTTGATTACGACCTTAAAATGTTCGTTATATTAAGGTTAAAAGCGGTTTAATGCATTTTATAGTCTAAAATGGTTTTATTAATGACAATGGTCGAAATAAAAGAAAAAATGATATATTTGGTGGTAATGGTGATGAAATTTATAAAAGTTTTATGCTAACACACGTTCTCGAAGGAAGTACAGGCACAAAGGAAAATAAGCAGACATGATTCCTTAAAGCAGGAGTTCATGAAGAAAAGAAGAATATTAAAATATTTCTATGTTATTTATGTCGTTCGACGGACCTTGAGGTGACGGATGTCACAGTATCCCCCAGTTGAGAGAATTTCGTCCCGAAATTCAGCTGGAGTTAGGCCAAGAGTGTCATCCACGAATAAGTGTGGGTATTTGAGTTTCATTTGATCTTCCCGTTCCCATGTAAACTTGGCCCTCGTTTCGAATTCCACCTTACGCGAACAATTGGTATTCTACTGCGCTTCAACTGTTTGACCTTACGATCCATGATCTCAATGGGTTCCTCAATAAAATGAAGCTTTTCGTCGATTTTGATATCGTCAATGGGTATGTGAAGTGATTCGTCAGCCAAACACTTCTTGAGGTTCGACACATGGAAAGTATCATGCACACCGTGAGTTCTTGTGGTAACCTTAATCGGTAAGCCACTGGACCAATTCTTCCGTAATCTCGAATGGTCCAACGTATCTCGGGGCTAACTTCCCTTTCTTTCCAAACCGAACAACTCCTTTCCAAGGAGAGACTTTGAGTAACACTCGATCCCCAACGTTGAATTCTAGAGGCTTTCGACGATTGTCGGCGTAGCTCTTTTGGCGATCTCTAGCGGCTTTCAGTCTATCTTTGATTTGGAAGATCTTGTCGGTTGTTTCCTGAATGATCTCTGGGCCTGTTAGCTGACTTTCACCAATCTCGGCCCAACAAAGGGTGATCTACACTTCCTTCCGTACAACGCTTCGAACGGAGCACACCCAATGCTGGTGTGGTAGCTGTTATTGTATGAGAATTCAATCAATGGCAAATGAGTATCCCAACTACCACCAAAGTCGATTACACACGCTCTCAGCATGTTCTAGCGTTTGTATGTTTGTTCACTTTGGCCATCTGTTTGAGGGTGATAGGCGGTACTCATGTCTAATCGAGTGCCCATTGCTTTCTGTAGTGTTTGCCAAAATCGTGAAGTGAATCGGCCGTCACGGTCGGATATGATTGACACCAGCACTCCGTGTCTTGTCACGACCTCTTAATGTACAATCTCGCCAACTTGTCCATTTTGTAGTCTTCTCGGATTGGCAAGAAGTGTGCTGATTTCCTCATTCGATCCACTACGAGCCATATCGAGTCATGCCCGTTGCTCGCTCGAGGAAGTTTGGTAATGAAGTCCATGGCTATATTCTCCCATTTCCATTCAGGAATCTCAGGTTGCTGTAACAGTCCCGATGGTTTCTGATGTTCAGCTTTAACTTTCGATCATGTCAAGCATCTGCTGACGTACGTGGCAATGTCTTTCTTTAGGCCTGGCCACCAATACAGATCTTTGAGATCGTGGTACATCTTGTCTGCGCCAGGATGAATAGAATATCACGTCTTGTGTGCTTCATCCATGACCAAGGTACGTACACCTCCCCACTTGGGTACCCATATACGGCACGAAGTACTGTACGCCATCGTCCTTGCACATCAGTTGTTTATCCAACCCTCGAAATTCTTCTCCCGCAAGGTTTTCTTCTTTCAACGCTTCACTTTGTGCAATTTGGATCTGAGCTTTCAAATTTGTTTGAATGGTCAATCCCAGAGCTCGAGCACGTAGCGGTTTCACGCGTTCTTTGCGGCTTAGAGCATCAGCCACCACGTTAGCTTTCCCGGATGATACCGATTTCACAATCGTAGTCACTAAGAAGCTCTACCCAACGTCGCTGTCGCATATTGAGTTCCTTCTGATCCAGAATATGTTGAAGGCTTTTATGATCTGTGTATACGATGCATTTGGTTCCATACAGGTAATGCCTCCATATCTTAAGTGCGAATACTACAGCGCCCAACTCAAGATCATGAGTCGTGTAGTTCTTCTCGTGCACCTTAAGTTGTCGCGAAGCATAGGCGATCACCTTATCTTTCTGCATTAGTACACATCCCAACCCTTGATGCGAAGCATCACAGTACACCACAAAATCATCAGTTCCGTCTGGGAGGGACAATATCAGTGCATTGCATAACTTATCTTTCAGCGTTTGGAACGCTCGTTCTTGCGCATCTCCCCAATCGAACTTCTTGTCTTTCTGAGTCAGCAATGTCAACGGTTGAGCGATCTTTGAAAAGTTCGCAATGAAACGACGATAGTATCCGGCTAATCCTAAGAACTGTCGTATCTCTGAAGGTGTCTGGGGTGTATCCCATTTCTTTACCGCTTCGATCTTGCCGGGATCTACATGAATCCCGTCTTTGTTAACCACATGACCCAAAAACTTCACCTCTCGCAGCCAGAATTCACACTTCGAGAACTTGGCGAAAAGTTTCTCTTCTCTTAACAGTTCCAGTATTGCCCGAAGGTGTTCTTCATGGTCCTCCTTCGATCGAGAGTAGATAAGTATGTCGTCGATGAATACGATCATAAACTTATCCAAGTAAGGTTTGCACACCCGATTCATCAAGTCCATGAACACAGCTGGTGCGTTAGTCAATCCAAACGGCATGACCAAGAACTCATAGTGCCCATAACGAGTTCTAAATGTTGTCTTCGGTATGTCCTCCTCGAAAACTCTTAGTTGGTGATATCCAGATCGAAGGTCGATCTTGGAAAAATACGAAGCTCCTTGTAACTGATCAAACAGGTCGTCAATCCTGGGGAGAGGATACCGATTCTTCACAGTTAATTTGTTCAACTCACGGTAGTCGATGCACATACGGAACGACCCATCCTTCTTCTTGACAAATAACACTGGTGCTCCCCAAGGCGAGTGACTCGGCCGAATAAAACCCTTCTCCAGTAGTTCCTGTAACTGGCTAGATAACTCTTGCATTTCAGACGGTGCCAACCGATACGGTGTCTTTGCTACCGGTGTAGCTCCAGGAACCAACTCAATACGAAATTCCACTTGTCGTGGAGGAGGCAAACCAGACAAGTCATCTGGGAATACATCTGGGTAATCCCGCACTATAGGGATATCTGCCAATTCCTGCTCCTCTTCCTTCTTTTCCACCACGTGGGCCAGAAAAGAGTAGCACTGTTTTCGTAAACCCCGGCGTGCTTTCATGCAGGAAATAAGCTTTAAGTTTCTCCCCGGTCTTTCTCCTTGAATTCTGAGTACTCCCCCGTCTGACATAGGGATTCGCACTACCTTGTATCGACAGACAATCTCGGCCCCGTGTTTTGACAACCAATCCATTCCCACAATCACATCGAAACTTCCTAGCTCAAAGGGTATCAAGTCTATATCGAAGGCGTGATTCTCTAATATTATCAAGCACTTTCTAATAATCCCGTTGGCCTGAACAACCCTACCATTGGCCATCTCTACAGAGTAGCTAGTTTCTAGCCTACTAGGACTCAAATCGAGCAATTACATAAATTCAGAAGATATAAAACTATTGTCTGCTCCAGTGTCAAATAATACAGATGCAAAGTAATTATTGAGTAAGTGCGTACCCGTGACAACATTCGGGTCCTGACGAGCATCGTTGGCTCCAATGACGAATGCACGTCCCCGAGATGTATTCCCCTGATTGGTCGGGCCTTGATTTCCAGCTATAGCCATCACTTGCTGCTGGTTGTTTCCTTGTTGACCCGGTGCCCGATTCAGCCTGGGGCACATGTTTCGGTAGTGATCAAGGCTTCCACACTCATAACAAGCCCTTGCATTCCCGACGGGGTTAATCGCGTTGACCGGTGCAACCATATTCGGCGCTGTTCTGCAGTCTCTTGCAAGATGCCCCGGGCGTCTACAGTTCGCGCACACCCGGCACTGCGTTCCTGGGGGATGATGATAATTGCACTTGTCACATTTGGGGTGCGGACCCACATACTCTCGCCTGCCCTGCGTCACTGCCACAAATTTTCTGGTTGTCTTGGCTCTTTTATCAAACTTCCCGGCACTCGACCGGCTCGTTTCCCTAAAATCCTTTCTCTTTTCTGCTCCTCTACCCAAAACTCCCGTTCTCACCATTTCATCAGTCAAAGCGCCAGCCTTTAGAATCGCGCTTTGAATAGTAGGAGGAGCAGTAGCGGTTACCATTGCCCGGATTTGAGGCGCAAGTCCCCAAATGTACCTCTCTATCCTTTTTGATTCCGGGGTGACTAGATGCGGAACCAACCTTGCTAGCTCATGAAAACGATCGGTGTAAGCTGCGTGCCCAGCCCCCACCATGGCATGATTCCAGAACTCATGCTCAAGTTTTTGCATCTCATTGAGAGAACAGTACTCCTCGGTGATTAGGTCCTTGAACTCATCCCACGACATTTGCATCACGGATTCTCTTCCCCTAGCCTGAATCTGAGTGTTCCACCACGTTAGTGCCTTGCCCTGTAGTGAGAAAGTGGCGTACTTAATCCTTTGACTGTCGAGGCATTCGCTGATGTTGATCACGACCTCCATCTTTTCAAGCCATCTGGTCAGAGCTATGGCTCCACCTTTGCCATCAAACTCTCGTGGTTTACAAGCCACAAATTCCTTGTATGAACATCCCCGTCTAGCATTCACAACCCCGGTCTCATTAACAATTCCAGTTTCGTTACTGGCTATACCACCATTTCCGGTCTCCTGATTGCTTTCGTTCCCAGTCGGGTTACCGTTATCCTCATTATCATTGCCACCGTCCCCGTGGGGGTGAGAATTCTGAAGAGCATCGCTCACTTGGGCCACGATAGTCAGAATTAGTGCGGCCAGCTGTTGAGCGATCAGGGCTGCCATATCCGCGTTCCCTGTTCCTTGATTGCTACTGGTTGGAGCATCACTTGTTCTTGGGGTTCTTCCCCTGCCTCTGCCTCTGCCTCTGCCCCTTGGGGCTTCAATTCCGCTACTATTACTACGAGTAGATCTTCGAGGCGGCATGCTCTATTCATAAAAGAGGTAACATGTAAGCTTTAGTCACCATAAGATACACAAGTATTCCGTTTATCAAGTTCCAATGTTCATGTTCCGGTCGGTCAAGATCACCATGCAACCCATTTCAAGCATATTCTCGGTATACCGGTGATGTTTATATATAGGGTCCCCGCAACGTTCCCACCACACCCACGATGTACCGAGAATGATGCCCGATCCGGTTACATGACATCCGAATTTCCTTTACATCATATCCATAATAATCCATCAGGTCAACTGAGAGCCCAAGCATGTAATCACGTATAGTCTGGTGGAGGTTGCCTATCTCGCATCCTTAAAGGAATCAGACATAGCAGCTCCTCGGGTCGGTCTCAGTATCCAAGGTTAAGCGCAGTATATGATCTGTGAAGATCTCTTCGGGTCTTAATACCCGAATCTGGTTATGATAACTTGGCGTGCAGAGGGAACGAAAGATCTAATAGGAGCATCCCATAAAAGAGTGAGCACAAGGCTCTCTCATAGGGTGGAAAGATCACGAAATAGATATAACGAACAAGTAATGAGGAACACGTATGAGATACAAAATGCACACAACCCTGGCATGCAATCTACATGAAGGTTCCTAGGTTATAGTCTAGGTCAAGTGTATTGCCTAATTCTCTATAACCAATGGCTCTGATACCAGTCTGTCACACCCCCGCTAAGAGCGGAAACACGGGTTGCGACGAGACGGGAATCGTCATAACACATGGTAAGCGATAGAGATGTAATAATAATAATGATGACATGCGTGTCATGACGACACCCGACAACAAGGGGACTTGTGTCGTGTTTAGTCAGTATTCACGACAACATAGCCATAAGCATAACATGATATAAGATAAACATAGGTAATAACATTGTATGCAATTCCCACAACCCGGGAACAAGTTACAAAGTATAATGTTGTTTGAAACAGTTACAACAATTGTTTTCAAAAAGACAAGTTTGGCCCGAAAAATGCATCCTAGGGTCTCCACTAAGCAGCACACTTAGAACCTCAGCTAGCATGATCACCTGAAAAGATATGCTCAAAATGGTCAACAAAATTGTTGGTGAGCTCGTAGGTTTAAGTAATAAAAGTGTAAGTGATGCTGTATAAAGTAAATGATACGGAATACCGTGAATACAGTTATATACACAAGTAAAATCACATGACATGAGCTTTGCAACCAAACCTAGCGACGTACACAAGAAATTGTCGGCATATATTCACCCAAGGCCGTACCTGGCTATTGTTGGTACTAACTAGTATACCAACACGAGGGTGGGGGTGTCAACCCAGTAGTACTACCAATACCTAACCGTCGGTTCCCACACTGGAATTAAATAGTTGCAAGGATAGACCACACAGCAGACCCAGCATGTATCAGATAAGTACTTGCAACACAGTATCACGTTGATTCCTTGTATGAAAATTGTATGTATGTTGTACAACATTGAAAACGGGCGAGCATACTTTTACCCCATGTTTGTAAATGTTTGTAAAATAGTATAAGCATAAAAAGGGGCCACGAAACTCACATGTTAAGTGGTAAGCATGAAAGATTGAGATTTCCAACAGGAATGCAATGATCGGTTAAACACCTATTGACAGTTATTGTTAAGCATTAATGCCTGTACAAAGTGTATAGTAATGTTTGGTCGTTCGGGTTGTATCGGTTCGGTCGTGGGTGGCACACACACACAAGCGGACACACATATCAGATCTTATGTAGATCCAAGTACTACGAGTAGTCGTCATTGCTTATGACATCCTTGTAAAGATCTCATTGTTATGAAAGATGACACTTGTTAAGTATTTGTAGTTTCAAATGGGTTGTCGGTAATTGTAAAATGTTAGGTTTATTTCAATTGAAATAGTATGTACATGTTGATCGCGTTGACTTTAATCTTGGGGTCAAGCAATGACACTTTTACTGATGTTGCCTTATCATCATCAGACGTTCAAGGGAAATTCACACTCAACATCAGTCACACAACAGGACTAGACGCTCGACCCACGTTCCATTCGTACGAATCAACCTTCAATCGTGCGAATTAGCTACTTTCGTGCGATTGAACCTTCATTCGTGCGATTGGACTCAGTCGCACCACACAATACACACATTCGCACGACCCAACCTCCATGCGCACGAATCAACCCTCAATCGTGCGAATTAGCTACTTTCGTGCGATTGAACCTTCATTCGTGCGATTGGACTCCAGTCGTGCGAAACACGCACAATCGCATACACTCAGTCGGTCACCTGACTCAATCGCACACAATCATTCATACGCATGACTTAATCGTATACACTCATTCGCACGCATGACTCAATCGCATACAAACACCGAGTCGCACGACTCAGTCGCACGACATGCCTAGTCGCACAACTCAGTCGCACGATTGACTTAGACGCGTGATTCAGTCGCACGACTCACTCAGTCGCACGGTTCAATCGCATGACAGACCCAGTCGCCTGAACTGCAGAATCGCGACTGTGGTCGGGCTGAGCAGCCCCCGAGCTGCTCTAACGCGAGTTTTATACCACGAGGACTTCCAGAAACACTCAACAAACATACACAAACATGAAACACAAGCAGAAAGACCTCACACGCACCCACACGACCTCATGTGCTCGGATGAAACCGAGCACCCGAAACCCTAGAAATCACAGCAGTAAAAAGACAAGAAAAGAGACAACCAAAGTCGTCTACCTGCTAGAAATGAGTAGATGAAGACTAGACGACGAAAACGAGACCACACGGGTAGATTTTGGTGCTAGAATGAAGAAAATGTGTGTGTAGGGAGTGAAGAGGTGAAGAAGATGAAGTGAGTGAGGAATGGTTGGGAATGGGGTTTATATACCCAGCCCAAGTTTGCAAAATTACAAGTTTAGTCCCTGCACTTAACCCTCGAGTTTCCCAAAATTTGTTTCGGTTGATTACGACCTTAAAATGTTCGTTATATTAAGGTTAAAAGCGTGTTTAATGGCATTTTATAGTCTAAAATGGTTTTATTAATGACAATGGTCGAAATAAAAGAAAAAATGATATATTTGGTGGTAATGGTGATGAAATTTATAAAAGTTTTATGCTTAACACACGTTCTCGAAGGAAGTACAGGCACAAAGGAAAATAAGCAGACATGATTCCTTAAAGCAGGAGTTCATGAAGAAAAGGAAGAATAATTAAAATATTTCTATGTTATTTATGTCGTTCGACGGACCTTGAGGTGACGGATGTCACATAAATTTCCAGCTCGGTTTTAAAACCGAACCGAGCCGAGTTGGCTCGGTTTAAATTGAGCTGAGTTCGAGCTTACCCTGGCTCGGCTCAGTCCTGCTCGTGAACAGTCCGACTCGTGAACAGCCCTAATACAAGATATATCGATCAGAGTGTTGAAGTTTTCTAACACAATTTTGGAACTTGGACACGACAAGCTTATAAGGGCTGGCAATTGGCGATCTGTTTATAAGACGACTAAACATGTTTGATAAAAATAATATTTTTTTATTTTTTTTATTTTTAAAAGTAATTAAAATCAAGAGGCCAGACTTCATTATTTCATATTTTGGTTCATAAAAACATATAAAAAAATTATAGATTTAATATATAAACAATTAAACAAATATTTTGAATGTTTGATACGTGAGTTATACGTGTCATCTCAAACTTGTTAAACATGATAAGGCCTATTTTGCATTCTGCTCATGACATGTGCGGACCTATGCTTTAGAAAGGACAAGCAGCTGCCCACCCTAATTTTTTTTTTTCTTTTTTGTCCATGTCACCTCTCAAAAAATTTTGCAATCGCCCCCATAAACTTTCAAAACTTAAGAAAATGAGCAAGATTGACTCAAACACATTGTTAAGAGCATAACTATATAGTGACCTTTCGACAATCTGACGAACCATATTTTCTTACCAGTCAGGGTCTATATAACCGAGTGGATACATTTGTAGTAGTTTCACCCTCAAATAATCAAGTAGTAAATAGAAAGAAAAATTGAAAATTTTATATTAAGATACATGTTTTTGACAATAAAACAAAATAGTTTTATATTGATGTCAGGATACGTGTGAACAAAATTATATCTACTTGCCAGTATTGATTCAAACAAATTAGATGGCACCATATTAATCAATATGCTTTAAACATCATATACAACCATTTTTATGAAGTATAAATGTTTCAATACGGTTTTTGATATACGTATATAGACACACGAGTGTGGTAACCGCCTTAATGATGTCATTTGGAAATGAACCAAATTCAACCGATACTAGACAGGAAAATATGTTTTATTGTGATAGTTATAAAAAAATTCACCTCCAATGAAAAGAATTTTGGGCCTGTCGCTGGCCCTTGACCAATGAGGCCGCATCCATGACTTGTGAGGCCATGTTAGTGAGTTCGCATTTCATTAGAGGTGGGCATAAAAACCGGGTTCGGACCCGAATCGGTATACTCAACCCGGACCCGGGTATGGGTAGTACCCGATGGGAGGCATACCTGGTTTGGACCCTTATAAAAAACCCATAGGGTTGGAACCGGGTTTAGTTTTCGAGTTTTTAAACGAACCCGACCTGGTCTAAACCCGAATTGAACCCGGTTTTAGACATATAAAAAGAAAAGAAAATAAGAAAAAAAATAAACTAAACCCGGTATTGGACCCAACCCGGTTATGGTAGGTAGGGTTTTCAAGCAAGTGAACCCGACCCGGGTTCACCAATACCCAGGTACAAAAAAACCCGATTGAGCCCAACCCGGTTTGAACCCGGTTTCGGGTATAGCCCAAAACCCGATTTGCACCTCTACATTTCATGGTTGTTACGAAATACGAATGTTAATCTTTTTTATGGTCTCGGATCATGTATGTAACCTAGGAGGTCAAGTTATGACTTCCGTTAGGTATGTTCACCTATCTCACAAACTTTTAATCGGATAATGACTCCAAAATAATTCCAAACTATATTTTGGGTTTTTATATGGAAACCAAATTTCTAGAGCATTTGTGGTAGTAAGAAATGTCCCGTTATGTGTAAAACATAGAATCCTCCATTCATTATATGTTGAGCTCCTCCTTACATTTTATATCTTCCTGTGTTAAGTTCTTTATTGATTTATGACTTGCAAATTTCTTTGAAGTTTCTCTTTTATACTTTCTTTCTTTTTCTTTTTCCCCTCACGTCACTTCCAGCTCTTCCAACTGTATAAACCGCGGTGCACGTAACTTGGATTTAATCACAAAACTTGACATGATACTTTAATTTTAATTTTGAGTAGGTATTTAAATCCTTATGATCCATGTTACGACTAAATTGGCCCGACACCCTCCAGACCACATGCGAGCTTCCTCCTTTGCCATGTTAGTTCCACATGTTACAAGAAAAAACACATTGTTTTTATTAGTTTTGTTTTCTTCATTTGCTGAATCTTTTACCAGCAGCCCCACTCCTTGTAGTTGTCAAGCCTCTTATCACATCCCATGACCATAGACATATCGGCCATGTCATATCATGGTTTATCTTCTTATGTCAAAATTGTGTATATATGTCAACATCTAAGTTTTTATATTTTGTTTATAATCTTCATTATGAACCAAATCAAATGAAAGGATGTGTAAGTACTTGAAAGTTATGGTACTAAAATTGTCAATGACAACAAATAAGAAAGTGAGGAAATATTAATCAAATTAGTAGTATGAACAAAGTATTATAGTTTGAATTATTAAGATCGGATTTGTTTAAATCAAACCCTACAAAATAAATTTACTTATAAGGAGTATCACATAACTTGTCAACTTAAAACTATATCAAAAACCATGACTCGATTGATCATTCTTGTGTAAAATCTAGTCACTATGTATACAATTTCCCTTTGATAATTTAAGATGCTATTTGATCAAACCACCTCGGTTGGTCGGACCATACTTGCTTGCAAACCACGGGAGTCGGGTCGGATTATACCTGCAAGCCATCGAATCCACATTGTTTGGAAACAAGAGACTGCTTACTCGGAGATATCACTATCGCACAATCTATCGATACCTGCAAGTTTTAAAGTCATACACCATTGTGGATGATTTATGTAACATATTTTGGTAAACCAAATATAAAATATTATCTAATAATAAATACCCATGGCATTGTGACATAGTGGAGATTGTCCTTCACGAGTTTAAATCAGTATAACATTAGTTGGTGTAATTTAAAAGAAAAAAAAAAGTTGATGTTCAAAATAATAATAATAATCTGATAATAAATAAGTGTTTTCCCTCTTTTATTAAAGTCATCCAAACATGAAAGCCTTCGTAAGTGGTGTAATTCACACAAATTGTAATTTTACTCTTAAAATGAGATCTTTTGTTATTAACCTTATGAGAGACATTATTATTACACACCTTGAACCGCAATACCAAACCTTTCGTGGTATGAAACCTACATACTTGTTAATAAATATTAGTTTCAATATTATCTCAAAAGTGATAAAATAATAACAATTAAGTAGTAAGCAAGTTTCATAGTTGTTTCATTAAGGTTATTCATTAAAACATTTATGAATAATATAAATAACAGAACTTAATTAAACGTAGACTATTTTTTATAGTGACAAAAAATTTAGAAGATTTTGTCGTAATATTATTAAAACGCAGTTCCTGTTTTATTATTTTAAAGAGATAAAATATAACTTCAATAACATTATAAATACTAAAAAAAATATTAGTTCATCCAAGATTTTAAATTTTGATTTAAAACTAATGAGTTGTTTGATAGCCTTTTAATAGTCATTAACATGTTGTCGTTTAATAATTTATAACCTCTTGATAGTTAAAAGGTAACTTTAATACTAAATGTTTAAAAGATTAAATCTTATGATACCTTTTAATCATTCAGTATTAAAGTTATTTTTTTAACCATTAATTAATAGTCTAATAACATTTTAATGGTTATTAAAAAGCTATCAAATATATCTTTTTCTTAGCACCGTTTATTTCCTCCATTACTAGAAACCATAGAAACAAAGGAGATAGGAGGAGCACGATAGCACCACATGCACCCCCCACGAAACGCGCACCTTAGCAAAAACGCATGTGGATGGTTTGACTAAAACAAAGTAAACGAAATTTCAAGCAACAAGACGCCATCAACATCACAGTATCGCACAACAAAGGGGCAAAAAGTGCTAACCTGCACACTGGGCGAAGTGATCCCCACAATCCGGATCCTAGCACTGACGTCGCCCATGACCCGAAGTTCGACCCGATCGTTAACCCCAAGATCCCTGAGCAAACTATCAGCATCCGCCTGCAGCAGATTGGCCCGATCCACGGCCACCGTGGTCTGCACGTTCTTCACACTGTGCGCCGCCTGGTAGAACCCGCGCACCACCCCTTTACCCACCGGAATCCCGCGGTACATGATGGTGAAGGTCGAATCGCGGTACTTGATTCCGGCAATGTTGTCGTTTTTGGCGGTGAAGAGCATGCGGATGGCTATTGCCGGAGTTGAAGGATCGACGGTGGTGCTGGCGGTGGGTAGGCTTAGGGATCGGACGGTGACTTGTTGGAGGTTGAATTGGGGCTTTTTGGGCTTGATTGCGAGGACGATGATGAGGATGATGGCGAGGGAGAGGAGGAGGAGGAAGGAGAAGAGGAGGAGGAGGCAGCAGCAGCAGCCTTTCAGGGATGCGGCGGAGGAGGAGCTGTTGCCGGAGGTCATGCTGCTCCGGCGAGTGCTGCTGCTGCTGCTGGTGCTGGTGCTGCTGCTGGTGCTGGTGGGGATGATCAACTGATGAAGGAGAAGGACCTGCTCTTTGCTTTTTGAGTTTTTGAGTTTTTCAGTTTTTGAGATGAGAAAAACTGAAAAAGGGGGTGAGTGGAGTGAGAGTGAGGGGATTTTGAGTTTACGTTAGAGACTAGAGACTTAATAATATTATTTTCTATGTATTAATATTAATATTATATTTGAAAAGCTTATTTTAAATTTTTTTTGTTAACGAGCAGAAACTAGAACTAAGCTCCCGTGTTGCGGGGGCGTAAAACCGTACAAAATAACACCAACATTACACCACCATTAATAACCATCAACACTGAAATTGCACTGTGTGAATACGAAAAAATAAGACCAAAGCGTGCAACAAATATAACTATAATTAAGTTGATTTAAGACTCACGCGTTGCGACAAAACTTTAAAGGGAGAAAATAGATGTAATAACGATAAAACACGCATGCACATTGTGTTGTGTCACAAAATTCAAAACGAAAAGTAAAGTGAAACGTAAAATTGATGATTTGCACATACATGTTTGTGTCATGTTAACTTGCAAAACCTAGAACGAACGTAAGATGAAAAATTAAAAATTTTGAAAAGTATAGAGGACAAAAGTAAAAGATAAAATTTTTTATAAGATTAAATTATAAAAGATAAAAAGTTTTGAGTTTAAAGTAAAAGTGATCAAATTTTAGAAGGTTACATTGCAAAAATGAAAACCTTTGAGTTAAAAATAAAAAATCAAATTTAAAAAAGAAAATACTCTCCATGCATAAATTACAATTACAGTACAATTACGTATAAAAAAGTTACTACTTAATATAATATAAATATGAAATATTGTGAGATCATCTCCTTCTCCAACTCAAAGTTCCAAAACAGTTAATATTTTGTTGATAAAGTATTTTATAAAAGAAATAAAGAGTGTGTAAAAACTATATAAGTAATATATTTAAAGCAAAATAGTACATATTTTTGTTACAGCACCTGATGTACTTCTATAGGACTTGTATTATAAGTTGGTCAACCAAGAAGTTCATTTAAGGAAGTAAAAAGACCATCGATTAACAGAGGAACATTTAGGGGCTGTTTGTTTTTGGGTTGATCCGGCTGACTCGATCAGCGGGTCAGCCCGTTTGATTTCGGCTTCGAACCCGGCTGACAGGGTCTCCAGTGCTGACCCAGACCTTGAAAAAAAAGGTGCTGAACGGCTGACCCCCAGGCCGCCACCCCCTCCGACCTGCATTGCCGCCCCCCTCCCTTGCAGTGGTGGTTCCAACCGGTGGTGCGACTACGGTGGGTTTTGTTACTTAAATAACAAATCGTTTTGGTTCCAGTTAGATACTGAATCAAACAGTCAAGTTTCAATCAGATGCACATGACCTAAAGATCCAGTCCCAATTCTTCCACCCAAAAGCTTTGAGGTTATCCAACTTAAAGTTTTGAAGTATCAAAACATTCTTGCAAGGTCAAGGCAGTTATGAAAAAGCTTGGTGCTTACTTCTTAAGGTACATGAGCGCATCGCATCAATGGTTAGCATACAGTGGAACATGTTTTGCCATTAAGTGCATCTGCAGTAAGGTTCGTCAACTCCCGCAAACACTGGGAATGAGAGAAAGAAAGGGGTTCGCTGCAAACAGGGAAGATAGAAGGGGGCTATGTGGTTTTTGACCACGGTGTAGCACACCATGGCAAAATCTCTGAGAGACGAGAAAAATAAAAGGTTGCAGCCAGTAAAAGAGGAAAAAGAGTGAAACTTGTAGTACAATTTCCAATCCGTAATGTGACGCTTACAAGCATTACTGGGAGAAACAGCCAATGACGATAACTCCATGAAGAAAACCTCTATCAAGATCAATCAACTTACCAAGTGAATATTCACATATTATTTTGTGAAGATTGTTGTAACAGCAATTTGTCAAGATCAAATTGTAATTTAGCAGTGTTACAATGTAGAGATTTTTAATGTTGTTTTGCAAGTTTATGTGGTTTCTGATTCGGTTTCAAATACTTAAGAGATTGTTAATGCTTCCACTATATTATCCTGTTACAACAAAATTGCAGAAAATAAGTTAACTAGCACACAAATGTAACACGAAAAGCATATGAATTTGGTAGACAAAACCACTCTTAAATCATTCAATTAATCTTTGTTAGCCAGAGGTCGGAGCATCAGGCTTCACAGTTTCTTCAGCTCTTCTGCCATTGTCATCAACATCCAGCACATCATCCATCATGTCATCCTCCCCAACATTGATGTCTTCCACATCATCATCATCCTCATTGTCGCCGCCACCTGGGATCTTACATGTCTTAGGCCCGTGCTCAAGTCTATGGGTCTCGAGTTCTTTGTCCATTGTTTCTTGTAAGTTCAAAGTATCGTTGTTTGCATTTCTTTTTTGTCTCCCATTTTGCCACCTTTCAAGCTCTTTCTCAACATTGGCAACATATTGTTCACCAATCTGCTGTTGGTATTGAGACAATTCCTCTCTCCTGGCAGCCTTCCATTCTTGAAATGCCTAGTAACAAAACAAGTGATCAAATTTACATCCAAAACTCAATCTTTTTTTTTCTAGAGAGAAAGGGAGAATGTGATTTATAGGTATACTTAATGGTAGATATAGATTCAACCTTGTTAGAGCATACAAAACTTTAGGTTGATGCTAGCAAAATGTGTGCGTCATTTAAGTTGGGGTATGGTCAAAAAGGGCATTTTTGTGTACGGGTCGAATCAAGTCTGGTTGACCCAAACACCCTTCGACCAAACTTCATATTAATAATGATATGTTTTTTTATCAAATTGTAATGCACAAAAGTACGTTTTGAAAAACTTTCGACCGATTTGACATGGTTACTCTTAAAGGTTTTTGTATTTTTGCTCATTTGACCTGTTAGATAAAGATAAACCTAATCTGAAAATATAGGATAATCAACCCCCAAACCACACACGCCAAAAAATAAAATAAAACTACACATTTGTGCATGCATATAAAATAATTATGAAAAAAAAAACACAAGGATAAGGACAGTGTTTTGGGGGTGAGCATGAGAATATGAGATATTGTTTTCACTGCATCAAAAGAAATTTTATAAAGGGGTAATTAATTGGGAATGACAACTTTCGTCCCATTTTCCAAGGAAAAAATCAAGACGGAATTCCATTAAGTATGAACTGGAAACCCATTATTTTATAATACCAACAAGATAGAAAAAAGAGAGCAAAAGTACAAAATCTTCTACATCTTAAAATAGATGTTCTTACTACATATTGTCTAATTATAGATATATTGAACGGTGAATGATGTATTGAAATATAAATTTAGAAAACCATATCCTTTTTATATCGGCTAGAGAGAGAGGAGGGACAGTGGGAGACAACAAATTATTTTATATCTATAGTGATTAGGTAGGGAATTGCATGTGGTATTATATCATTCCACACAAACACTACATTGTTCAATGTTTTATTTTAAGCTTTATGATTTGTACATATAGTATGTATGTATGTACGTACATGTATGTACATGTTATGGCATGCAGCCAGAAACTCACCTGCTCTTTCCTTTGCTCAAGTAAGGTCGAATCTTCCTCAAGTGGTTTGGCAAACGAGTAATATATAGGGGGCTCTGCTTTTGTCCTGAAAAAATTACAATCCAGCAACAATATGAAATGAGCAATTATGATAACACAATCATACATTTAACCTATAAATTCTGCACGTTGGGAATCCTCGAGCCATCCAGCAGCTTCAAAACATAAGAAGCTTATCGTTGTCTCAATAAAATTGTGAATATGGATACTTTTTGGACCAAAATTAGAAATAACCTGCAATAATTAATCAAATCAGAAAGCATTAATTAGCAGATGTAAATAAAAAACACCAGCACCGTTGGATCTGAAAGTACACCTTAAGAAATTGCCAAGTTTTCTGTGATGCTCGCTCCATCGGAGAAACAGCAGTTCCAATTTCTTCTCCTCTGCCTTAGCAGCAACACGTGCTCTAAGAGTCTGTTTTTACACGTGCAATTAGTAAAAAAACCATAATAGCTAAATCATAATCAACCCAGCCAGGTCCATTTTTACCCTTACTAAATGCTAGTAAAGAACATACCAAATCTCTTCTCCTCTTTTCTGCAATTTGCTCACGCTCTTGTAGCCTCAATCTTTCACTTTCTTCCCGTGCTCTTTGCTCAGCCTGTAACAAGTGATCATATTTAAGATAATTATCATGGAACAGAATGCTACAAACCAAAGTTACAAGAAACTTACTTTTCTCAAAGAATCAGATCTCCTCATATACGCCTCTGAGCCAGAGAGTTTCACATCTTCTTTCCTAATTTCTAAAAATTTACAGATAGAAGTTATAAAAGATCCATGCCAAATTAAAAGTATAACCAGCATACCTTAATATATATTTATCTATACAGACAACTATAAACTTTCAAGAAGTTGATTTGTTACACTTCAGTTCCTTCTTTTGGTGAGTTTTAGGTAACAATTAAAAAAAAAGAATACCTGTTAGGAATGTAGAATGTTCCCTCTCTAAAGAGATAAAACCAGACAATAGAAAATCATGTAAACATGATAACACACTAGTCATTCTACACTATAACTCAATATATTGATGTTGCCATTGTTACTTATAAAATAAATGGTTATTCCATTCAAGCAGACTGTAGAGAAGCTGAGAGTGAAGCTACATACTGTTAGGGTCAAATTGCTCAACACACGAACACAATCACGAGAACAATAAAAACAATAGAACAAGACACGAGATTTATAGTGGTTCGGTTACGGTGTGTAACCTACGTCCACTTGGGGCAACTAGGGTTTTCTTTTATTGAGGTGTTGAATGTTTACAAGTACAAGAGATATATTTATACTAACTAAACAATTAGGGTTAACACTCTTTGCCTAAAATAGCAAACTGGGCTTTAGGGCGGCCGTCCTTAATCTCCTAATTCTGTCTTCAGTTAATACTGGGCCCAACCGAGATGGGTCGGAGCCCACAACTTAACAATCTCCCACTTGGGCTTTGAGACAACTTCTCTAACCCACCACTTGAATGCGTCAAACACTTCAACCTGCTTCCACCTGGATGCGTAAAATGTCTTCAACTGCATTGTCTTGTACTTAGAAATAAACCCGAACTGGTTTAGCTCCTCCTAGTTACCCCCACCTTCTCAACTATTCCTGAAGGCCAACTAAAGCCCTGCAAAGCTTCAGCTTATCCAGTGTGACAGACTTAGTAAACATGTCAGCTGGATTCTTGTTCCCCTTGATATTGTTCAACTGAATAGTACCTTTGCTGATGAGCCCTCTGATGAAATGATATCTTATGTGAATGTGCTTCGTCTTCCCATGATGAGAGGGATTCTTTGCTAGTTTAACAACACTTTCATTATCACAGTACAACGGATACTTTGTTTGTTTTCTGCCTAACTCAACCAGAAAATTCTTCAACCAAACGAGCTCTTTACTAGCCTCAGCAGCTGCCATGTACTCAGCCTCTGTAGTAGAAAGTGCCACGCTCTTTTGGAGCCTAGACATCCAACAAATTGCAGTATCACCCATAGTGAACACATACCCTGTAGTACTCTTGTAGGTCTCTTTACATCCACCCAAATCAGCATCTGAATAAGAGAATAGCATCTCTACCCGTGAAACATAATGCCATCTTTGAAGTACCCTTCAAATATCTAAGCAGCCACTTAACTGCTTCACAGTGTTCTCTCCCCGGATTAGACATATACCTGCTGACAACTCCCACTGCGTGAGCTATATCGAAACTAGTGCATACCATTGCATACATGAGACTGCCCACAGCCGATGCATAAGGAACCTTCGCCATCTCGGCCTTGTCTTTCTCTGTCTTTGGAGACTGATCTTTAGAAAGCTTAATATGACTAGCCCCTGGTGTACTTCGAGTAGTAGTCTTCTCATCATTCATTCTGAACTTCTCTAATATCTTCTGAATGTACTTCTCTTGAGATAAAGTTAGAGAACCGTTCTTGTGATCTCTGGTAATGCTCATACCAAGTATCTTCTTAGTTGGACCCAAATCTTTCATTTCAAACTCTGCAGACAACTTTCTTCAACTTGTTGATCTCTGCAATATCTAAACCTGCTATCAGCATATCATCAACATAAAGGAGAAGAATGATATAGGAACTTTTAAACTTCTTGAGGTAGCAACAGTGATCCATCTCACATCTCCTATACCCGTTTCTGCCCATAAAGCCATCAAACTTCAATACCACTGTCTGGGCGCCTGTTTTAAACCATATAAACTTTTCTGTAACTTGCACACCAAGTTTTCTTTTCCTTTAACCTGAAAACCCTCTGGTTGTGCCATATAAATAGTCTCATCTAGATCACTATGCAGAAACACAGTATTCACATCTAACTGCTCCAAATGTAACTTCTCTGCTGCAACAATACTAAGCACCAATCTGATTGTAGTCATCTTAACCACAGGAGCAAATATCTCACTGTAGTCAACCCCGTGTTTCTATTGAAACCCCTTAGCGACCAATCTTGCTTTGTATCGTTTGTTACCATTGTGGTCTTCCTTAACTCTGTAGAGCCATTTATTCTGGAGAACTCTTTTATTTGGTGGAAGCTTAGTTAAGACCCATGTATTATTCTTCATCAAAGAGTTCATCTCATCCTGCATTGCATGCTCCCACTGAAGCGAATCTTTCAACTCAACTGCTTCTGAGTAACTTTCTGGTTCACCATCCTCAGTCAAGAGAAGATAATTCTGAAGGACTGTACCTGGTAGGCTGCTTAGAAACTCTGGTGGATCTCCTGACCCAATGA
The DNA here is from genome assembly GCA_025506515.1 of Flaveria trinervia. Taxonomy (NCBI): domain Eukaryota; kingdom Viridiplantae; phylum Streptophyta; class Magnoliopsida; order Asterales; family Asteraceae; genus Flaveria; species Flaveria trinervia. Next base: position 21,960,961 of record CM046448.1, read on the forward strand.
GATTGGTCTTCTCTGGAGTCTGTGGATGTTGTTCATCTTCAGAATCTGAACTCCCACTATCAGAAGCTTCCATTGCCTCTTCATCTCCACCCATATCACCATCTTCAAACTCAGGAACTGTATCATCTTCAATTTCCGTCTCTGGTTCATTAACTGGATCTGGTTGTTTCTGAGCATCAACATCAAATTCAACTTGCTCTTTCTGAACCTCTGAAGTGGTTGTGTTTCTATCTTTGTATAACTCAGCCTCATTAAAAGTAGCATGCTTACTTCTGACTAATTTTCTGTTTTTAGAGTCCCAAAGCCTATAACCCATACTGTCAAACCCATAACCAATGAAAGTGTACTTCTTGGCTTTAGCATCAAGCTTGTCACCATCTTTCACTAGATCATAAGCACTACACCCAAATACTTTCAAATGCCCAAATTTAACTGCTTCACCTTTCCACTCTTCTTCTGGTATCTTGAAGCCCAACGGAACAAAAGGTCCCCGATTAATTAAATAGGCAGCAGTATTAATTGCATCTGCCCAGAACATCTTTGGAAGCCCTGAATTGATTCTCATACTTCTGGCTTTTTCATTTTGTTGAGGAGTGCTCGGGACTGTATAAACCATTCGAATACCGTTCTCTGCACAATAGTTCTGGAACTCCTTGCTGACGTATTCACCTCCGTTGTCCGACTTCAAGCATTTCACCTTCAAATCAATTTCCAATTCAACAGCAGTTTTCCATTTCTTAAAAACATCAAAAACTTCATATTTATTTTTAAGAAAGTGGACCCATACCTTACGTGTCGAATCGTCTATGAAAGTGACATAATAGTAAGCACCTCCCAAAGAAGCAACTGGAGTAGGTCCGAAAACATCCGTGTGAATAAGCTCCAATTTCTGAGCTTTCGGTGGCTTTCCTGTCTTCACAAAAGACACCTTTTTCCCGAATACACACGGCTCACAAAATTCAAATTCGACCTTCTTTAACCCTGGAAGCTTTCCACTAGAAACGAGCATTTTCATACCTTTTTCACTCATGTGATCGAGTCGTTGGTGCCACAGGTTAGATTGACTCAGGCCATTGGTCACTGCATTTACCCCATCTACAGAAACTTCAACCATGTACAATGTGCCCCTTTTTGTACCTCTGGCAATGACAAGATTTCCTTTCACGACCTTCCATTGTCCTCCACCAAACATGACATCATATCCTTCACTATCCAACTGCCCAATAGAAATTAACTTCTTTCTGAGACTTGGAATGACCCGAACATCTTTCAAGGTCCATGTGGTGCCCAATGGAGTCTTCAACACAACGTCCCCTATCCCTGTGATATCAAGAGCATGATCATTAGCTAAATGAACTTTACCAAAGTTACCTGTTCGTAGATTCCTCATCGACTTCGTGCTAGATGTAGAATGAAATGATGCTCCTGAATCCATGACCCATGACTCTGTAGAGTCTTCAACACAACAGATAAGAACGTCATTTGAATTATCTTCGGCAGATTAACTTCCCTTTTATCTTTAGGAACAATGGTTTAGGGCATTGGCTTCTAAAATGCCCATGTTCTTTGCAGTTCCAACACTGGTTGTCTTTCCTAGGCCTTGACTGACTTCTTCTTTTAGACTTTGAACAACCCCTGCTACTACCCCTTTCTTTTCCCCTACCTCTTCCTTCAGTACTCAACAGAGAACTAGATGATTCACCAGAATTTCTCCTTCTAATGTCTTCCCCAAAAATCAAATCACGGACCCCTTCAAAGGTAAGCTTAGTAGTACCACATGAACTACTAACTGCAGTAACTGTCCCTGACCAACTTTCAGGCAATGAGATAACAATAACAAAGCTAAAACTTCATCATCAAACTTGATCTCAACAGATAACAATCGAGAAATAATGGTATTGAAATCATTGATATGTGAGGAAACTGAACCACCTTCTTTCAATCTGGTGTTAACTAACTGTCTGATTAGAAATACCTTATTAGATCCAGACGGCTTCTCGTACATATTCGATAAGGCTTTCATCAAACCATGAGTAGTAGTTTCCTTCATAATATTGAACGCGACATTCTTTGCTAGTGAGAGTCTGATAACAGCAATTGCTTTCCTGTCCAAAGTCCTCCAGTCTTTATCTGTCATATCTGTCGGCTTATCCTTATCCAAGGCTGCCATTAAATCCTTTTGACACAACAAATCCTCAAAATTTGCATCTTCCAAAACCCAAAATCATGTCCATCAAATTTATCGATCTTTGTTCTCCTGTCATCAGCCATCATTCCAAACTAAGTGCTCAACAACCGAGTCAAAACCAGACAACACCAAAATCCCGCATAGCAGCAGTGGCTGTTTCCGGCGGCAGCAGAGCAGATTTCCGGCAGAGACGGCGCCAGAAACCTAATATGGAGGCGGCGGCGACGGCTTAACCCTAATCGGGGTTAGGCAGAGGTTGCGGCGGTGGCGGCGGCGGCTGCAGCGGTGGCGGCGGTGGCAGTGGTTGCGGCGGCGGTGCCCTAGTTCGTGTGTTGACTTTAACAGTAACCAAGAGCCTGAACTGGCTCTGATACCAGTTGTTAGGGTCAAATTGCTCAAACACACGAACACAATCACGAGAACAATAAAAACAATAGAACAAGACACGAGATTTATAGTGGTTCGGTTACGGTGTGTAACCTACGTCCACTTGGGGCAACTAGGGTTTTCTTTTATTGAGGTGTTGAATGTTTACAAGTACAAGAGATATATTTATACTAACTAAACAATTAGGGTTAACACTCTTTGCCTAAAATAGCAAACTGGGCTTTAGGACGGCCGTCCCTTAATCTCCTAATTCTGTCTTCAGTTAATACCGGGCCCAACCGAGATGGGTCGGAGCCCACAACTTAACACATACTTTCTTAGCTAGTTAATATACATACAGGTTCGAGTTCAACAATGAAGAGCTGATTCTAAAAGAAAAACTAATTGAAAAGTGATAGAACCCAAAACTTTGAATAGAGAATGCAATATTGAACAAGATAGTCGGCCCGATTCGAGAGGGCTAATCTCCAAATTCAGATTACAAAACAAATAATAATAACCAAGACACCTAAACAATAAACAAGATCTAGATATATATATATATATATATATATATATATATATATATATATATATATATATATATACACATTCTAATTCTCATCTGAAGTTTGCACCCCACTTCCCCATGTCCTGATTTTTTGGATCAACTACTCACACTTCCTAAATGTTTAAATTAATTCCCGCCAACAGCTAGGTTCGTATCAAAAAGTTTTTTTAAAAAACACAAAAGACTCAAGTACTCAATGCAACGCCTCTGATGAAGGTTTTACCAATTGAATACTGTTGATTCAGCATATAAAGAACACTAGGAAAGGAAGAGATAGACGAAACTGTTATGTCATTTAAGTTTCTTTCACAGTGAAACAAATCATTAGGGTGTCATAAGAGCAAGAATGGATATTGCTTCATAAAGTGGTATAAATTAAAATGCTTTTACATATCCCTCTCTCCTTAGAGTAAGAAGTCTTTAACAGGGTGATTCCTAACTTTGTAGACAATGTTATTGAAAGGACCTAGTGTTCACAAATACCTTAGATAATTTAGATCAAGAGCATCAACACATGAAGATACACTTGAAAAGCAATAAGGCATGGACACATGGTGTTTACAAGCACCAACTGCTGTGAAGAGTACAACTAGAATCAAGCATTTCAGGCCTCCCTACATGGTATTTTTGCCTATATTATTCATCCCCTTTAAATAATGCAACACGTAGTGCTTGGATCATACTTTAGTAAGTTCCATGTCATTTCGAGATATCTACAGTACATGATGCTTAGATTGTATTTTAGCAAGTCTTTTTATCATTTTCATGGTCTAGTGGTGGGAATGCTAAGTTAATGGCACATTGGTCTAATATAATTTCAAGATTAATGGTCCCTTTTTAATCCATTTTTTATAAATGCAGATCTAAAACATACTAGTTAAAGCAATGCATGTTTCCTTCCTTAGGACCTATTTGTACAAATTAATGGTTGAGGAAGACACATATTTTTATTGCCTTGTATTGGTTTTAAATTGTGCAATTCATTTTGGTCCCAAACCCCAATGTGTGGTGCGTTAGTTATTAAAAGCACCAAAAATTAATTACACAAAATTTTATATTATTTAAACTTCAACATAAAAACTACTTATTAACACACTTATAGAACATATTTTAACATAAAACACATATTAAAGACTATCGCACTAAGCACAGATTACTAAAACAGCACTTAAACACAGTTAATATACAGCATGAACACAATTATAGACAACACACCCAAATGTAGAGAGGTTCGACCCATACTCATGTTGAAAAGATCCAATCCAGGTCCAAAATTTAAAAAAAATAGGATTGTGCATATACACGCATCAAGACGCATCTAGCAATGGGGCGTATCATGAAAACGCAACGCATCAAAAGTTGTAATGCGCTCGGATCAGTGCATCTAGCACATCAGCCTTATGCGGGAAATTTAAAACTAGTTATTCCCCATATGTGAAAACATTAGATGTTGCTCACTAACACCACGAGGTGATCTATGGGTTGTTCTTTTTGGTTAGTGGTGTAGGATTGGAAGTAATACTGATGGTAAAAACTAAAAACCATTGGATAATTCTGATACATACCTGATTTAAGTGAATGGGCATGAAACATTGATCTAAAATATATATAAAATAATCATATATTATTTTTTCCACACTTAATGTGAGTGGTGATTTATGCATCATCATCACAAATAGAAAATTCTCAGAGGCATTGATATCCACATGGTGATCCACTAATGATGGTATCATGAAAAAAATTGATCCCCAGGTTGCAGGCACCATGTCCTCCATTCTTATATCCATATTTTTGGCAAAGTTCCCATGTGACATTTGAACAAGAACATTTACTACACATCTAAAATCCCCAACAAACCATGTATTGAAACTTGTATATTCCGACCTTAATTCACAACTATAATTAAGCATGCTGCATCATCATACTATAGAAAAGAACTGCATAAGATTGGATTCATCAACCACCATTATACTAGAAGCAATGTGAGGGATCTCTTGAGTTTTGAATCCTATAAGTGATTTCTTATAAAAAACCAAGTCCAGCATTGAAAGAAAACTTATTTTCAGCTAGATGATTATTCAAACAGTATGCATAATACAGCAATTTGTAAATAAATAACTGAATATATTTTACACGCCAGAAGCAAACATCATATAACAAAAGAAGACAAACGAAATTCAGCAATAAGACATGAAAGAGGGCGAGATGAGTCTTACCTCAAGAGTCCCAAGAAGTTGTCCCAACATTCTTTTATTCCTATTAACCAAGCTGGGATCCTCATCTTTTGGTATTACTCTAGGAACATTCTCAGCTGGAGGAACTTCAGACTCCTAATCAAACCACAACAAAGCATAAATACATGAAATCTAAACCAACAAACTAATGAAGCTATGAAACAAACGCTATTAAACATGCACCATCTTCGATGCTCTATGATTGCCATCCCTCCTAGCCCAGTTTGAATTCTTTCTATTGTTCTGGTTATCACCATTACCACCCCATCTACTCGCGTCACCCGTCGAATCTTTGTTCCCATCATCACCCTTTGAAGCATCCGCATCATCCTCAACAATTTCCCCTTCTTCAATCTTCAAAGTCCACAAACACATTTAAACAAACATCACAATCAAACTTCCCAAAACAACACTATCCAAATAAATTAAAAACAAAACACCATTCAAGTATCTCTAACCTTCACAACAGTGGAAGAAAGTCTCCTTTTGGGGGCAGGTTGATCTTCATCATTCCTATCCGCCTATACAAAACACCCAATTGCACAATAGAAAAACAATTACCCAAAGATTGATAAACAACACACACGATAAAGTTACAGCCTTACAGGTCTAACAAAACCCCGCTGACGAACTGGACCATTGGCGCTGAAATTACGAGGACCTGAACCAGCAGCCCCTCCTCTGCGGATGCCTCTAGGGTCTCGAAGTCGTTCAGTAATCTGTGTAAGAAGCAATTTATCGAACACATGGTGTGCATACATGTGAAATTCAACAAACCCATATGGGATCTTTAAGCATACCTCCCATTGTTGACGATGAAGCTCTTCGATCTCCTTCCGGAGTTCTTGTTCGGTTTTCTCGACTTGGGTCGTTCCCATCTGTGACGGTGATCTTCTTCCTCTGAGAAACCCTTGTGTTTTTCGTTGCAAAAACCCTATTTTTTGTGGAGTTCGGGGGATTTGTGTTTTGTAGTTTTCGGCCCTTAACAAAATGTTAGAACTCGACATTCGCCCCCAAGCTATTGAGCAATTGAATTTTATATAGTTATAAATTTTGACCGGTATATATCTGACTGAAACTTGGTTGTTTGATTCAATATTTGACTAAAATCAAATTGATTCAGTATTTACGTAATAATATTTCCCTTGACAAGAAAAAAATCGTATATTTTCTAATCAACTAGAATCATAATCAACTATTAAATCAAAATCATAATAATCTCACCACCACCACAACCACCACCAGAGTCACACCATTAGTCGGAACCACTACAATCACCACCGTCATCGTACACATTCCAACCACACACCCCCGAAGTCTTCCTGATAAAAAAAACGTTGTTGGCCGAGAAGGGTCGTGCCGGGGGAGTTTGACCTATGAATCGCGCAGGTGGGTTTGGCCGGGGGGTCGTGAGCAAGTGGGTTTGGCCGAGGGGGGTCGCGCGCAGGTGGGTTTGGCCGAGGGGGGTCGCGCGCAGGTGGGTTTGGCCGAGGGGGGTCGTGCGCAGGTGGGTTTGGCCGCGGGGCGTCGCGTGAAGGTGGGTTTGGTCAGGTCGGCATGTTTTAATTGTAACATCCGGACCTTTTTCAAACTATAAACCCAAACCCAAATCTATTTTTCATAAAAATGTTTTTGAATAAAAGTTTTCCGGGAGACTTTCAAAATTATGAATTTCAAAATTATAATTAATTAAAATTCGGTGGATGTTACAGTCTCCCCAACAGATAACATCCATCGAATTTCAAAATTATGAAACCAAACCTGAACTCACTTTGAAGTTTCTAACGATGGAAAATTTAATATTTAAAATTTGAATTATTTATTTTATTGAATCAAACACGTTAAATGTGAATTTAAGCAATATTGAAAATTGTTTTATTCATTTTATCATTTAAACAAACAATAATAATTTATTTATTTATAAATAAATCTTTTTCATAAAAGTATAATTCTTTATTTATCATTTTACAATAAATAACTAAATGGAAAAGACTAATTAAAACTTATAAAGTTATAAAATAAATTTTAATAAACTTATAAAGTTTTATTAGTAATCATGAATTTTAATTATTGAAAATAAATAATCAAATTATAAAGTTACAAGTTTTATAAAAGTTATAAGATTTTATAAGAAAATAAGTCATTTAAATTAAAATTAAGGTTTTAATAAATTAAAATTTTAAATTGTAATTATTTTTTTATCTATTTATTTTATTTAATCTTATATTTATTTCAAAATCATAACCCCTTTTAAAAGACTTTTAATTCACTATTAACACCAAACATAACCTTCTTCTAACTTCAACTACAAAAGCAAGTCTTAGGCCTCAATTTTCATTTGCTTATTATTTAAAATCTCTCACACAAATCTTTTCATCATACATTGGTTATAATCAATTTCAAAATTTTCTTTTACAAGTAGTTTCAAAAATCTTCTAATACTAAGGTAATCTTATATTGTTTTTATATTATACATTTCTATATTGTTTTAATCATTCTAACATCCAATTGTTCTCATGACTTTGTGTTCTTACTTTTATTGTTTTTTCTACTAAATCTTTTTTAATTTGATTTATTATCATTTCATCATTAACTTTCTAACATTCACTAACCTTATAACAATCACTAACATTCCTAAATTAAGCTAACGTAAACAAATAATCCTGTTTGCATATGGATGGCTATGCCACCGCATTCGGTTATTCCATAAGATTATTTATCATTTTACAATAAATAACTAAATGAAAAAGACTAATTAAAACTTATAAAGTTATAAAATAAATTTTAATAAACTTATAAAGTTTTATTAGTAATTATGAATTTTAATTATTGAAAATAAATAATCAAATTATAAAGTTACAAGTTTTATAAAAGTTATAAAGATTTTATAAGAAAATAAGTTATTTAAATTAAAATTAGGTTTTAATAAATTAAAATTTTAAATTTTAATTATTCTTTTATCTATTTATTTCATTTAATCTTATATTTATTTTAAAATCATAACCCCCTTTTAAAAGATTTTTAATTCACTATTAACACCAAACATAACCTCCTCCTTACCTCAACTACAAAAGCAAGTCTTAGGCCTCAATTTTCATTTGCTTATTATCTAAAAATCTCTCACACAAACCTTTTCATCATCCTTTGGTTATAATCAATTTCAAAAATTTTCTTTTACAAGTAGTTTCAAGAATCTTTTAATACTAAGGTAATCTTATATTGTTTTTATATTATACATTTCTATATTGTTTTAATCATTCTAACATCCAATTGTTCTCATGACTTTGTGTTCTTACTTTTATTGTTTTTTCTACTAAATCTCTTTTAGTTTGATTTATTATCATTTCATCATTAACTTTCTAATATTCACTAACCTTATAACAATCACTAACATTCCTAAATCAAGCTAACGTAAACAAAGAATCCCGTTTGCATATGGACGGCTATGCCACCGCATTCGGTTATTCCATAAGATTATTTCCCTAAGTGATGACTATGCTGAAGTCTTGGAATATTTTTAGATAACTTAAATGAAGTCTATATATCATATATCAACATAATAAATTTGTTCTAACCCGTTTCATGCTTTAACGATTTTAAAAGTGCACATAAGTGGCTTACTATAATTTTGGCAGAATATAATCTGACTTCAACTCACCATAACTTGATCATAACAAACTAAATTTGAGTAAACTCAGACTCCAATATTAATTTAGTTGAACTAACTTTTTAACGATAGTTTATACATTTTCAAACTTAATCAGACGACTAAACAATAACCTTCACAAGATAAGTGCGCATTTCAGCATCTTCTGTCTTGTGTTGATATTTTGACCTATTTAAAGATCTTTTCATAAAAGAAATTTTGAATGAAAGTTGTCCAGAAGACTTTGAGCTAGTTAAGTATAAATTTTTATAATTTTATGAAACCGTTTACTATTTTTAAAACCTGTTCAAACATATACCAAACATTTTGTCTAGAATCTAAAATTGATGCAATAATTCTTTTCTCAATCTACCTTTCGCTTTTTAGCAGTCTTTAAACGTCCTAACTTCTTGTAATGAATTCCGACCTCAATTTATTGTTTTTGTTATTATTTAGGACATCACCTTTGACTCTTGACATCCAAACTTTCTTATGTACTCTACAACCATCACTATACTTGTGAGTTTTCTATGTGAGTTCTTCATGCCCCTTTTTACTTTATGTAGAGATTAGATGAAGAGGCTGAAACAACCAAACACTCAAAGTCTTTCTGCATGCATGCTACACAAGTATTGAAGAAGAATGCTTCGAAGTTTCACACAAGCAACATAAATGTTCTAAGTGTGAAATCTTTCGAAGCCAATACCAATATCTTCCAAAGCCAAAGATGAAGTCTTCCGAAGCTTCAGAGACAAGTCTTCCGAAGCTTAACTCTTGAAGACAGATTCTTCCGAAGACTTTTAACAACATGCTTTATTTGATGTACTTTTCCATAAAGCTGGACCCATTTCCGCTACAACTCTGTAAAGTCACCAACTTACATGAGTTGGTGAAAAGGTCTATGCTTTTGGTAACTATACATTGATGTCTTGAGTCTGTAACTTTCTACTTCATGTACTTTATCCTTTTTGTAATAGATAAGGATGTGAGCTATGACATGTCATAGTCACAAAGTCAAAAAGGCAATCTGCGTTTTTGACTCTACAATTGATTTTGTGTTGTGTCTAGTCAATTGTATCCAGCTGGCTTTCATAGTATGGCTGACTGTAGGATGTAGTGTAAGTATCTCATGTTCGTGTAACTTTCCTTTATGCTTTGTAACACTTGTAATAAACATTGAGAAAGCAATATACTACAACCTTGAAAACCATCTCCTTGTGTCTGTTGCTCTTCTGTTCTGTCTCTTAATTACTTGTGTTCTTAGTGTCATTACTTGTGGTTAATCCAGTTCACTATTTGATTAAGTTGAGTTACTCTCCTTTTTGTGTTGTTGTGTTGTAAGTTGACCACCCTTCAATGGTCCTGCATTTGGTATCAGAGCATTTCCAGGCTCTTGATATAAGATCTCACCATCTTAAGATCCCTCATACACACAAATACTCAACTTTTCAAATGACAGCCATTTCCAAGACTGATATGGAAACTGGAACCATGAACAAATCCCCATTGATCACTATTGAAGACTTTGATACTAAGAATGGAAGGTTTCATCAGGTCTCTAGAATCAAGAATGTGGGAGTCTGTTGAGAATGGACCTTACATACCAAGCACCCCTTCTGCTACTGGTGGTGGTATGATTCCCAAGGTTGTGGTAAACTACTCTGATGAAGACAGGAAGAGAGTAGACATTGATAGAAAAGCCATGACATCCCTTCAGACTGCTCTTCCAAACTCTATATACAAAGATTTCAAGAAATGCAAAACAGCTAAGCAGTTGTGGGATGCATTGAAATTGATGTATGAGGGTTCCTCTGAAGCCAAGGAGAACAAGAAGGATATCCTAAAGTAGTAGTTTGAAAACTTCACCTTCAAAGCAGGTGAAACCATGACTCAACAATACTTCAGGTATATTGAGATAGTGGATACCCTTGTGGATGGAGGAGTTGCTCTAGCATTTTGAAAACTTCACCTTCAAAGCAGGTGAAACCATGACTCAACAATACTTCAGGTATATTAAAGATAGTGGATACCCTTGTGGATGGAGGAGTTGCTCTTGAGAACAGAGACATTGTAAGGAAGTTCATGTCCTCACTTCCTAGGCAGTGGACATACTACTGTGTGGTGATCAAGAGGACTGAGAACCTCAAAACTCTCACTCTGACAGAGTTATATGGGATTCTCAGTGGCTACCAGATGGAGATGAACATGCAAGGTTCATCTTGCAACTCTAACAATCAAATAGGTTCAGCCCTTCATGTGGTTGAAAGGGATAATATAGAACCCTAACATCATCTCATATGCTACCCTAACAACTCACCAAAGGGTCCTTTCATCACCTTCCCAAAGTCACCAAGGGAGAACTACACTCAAGGAAGCCCACTACAAGAGACAAGTTCTTCTTAAGCCCATTACATGAAAGTTGTGGCAGCTTTCTTTTCACCCTTGAAGACCTAGACTGTATCCATCCAGATGATCTGGAGTACATGGAGATAGTTCAACAGATGGCTCTTCTCACTCACAAAGCCAATAAGTTCTACAAGCAGACTGGAAGGAAGTTTCCAAGCAGTGCAACCAGTGGAAAGTTTGGGCTAGACAAAGGCAAGTTCAAGTGTTACAACTATCATGGTGCACAACACCCTGGCCATAGTATCGAAGGTAAGCAACAATGGTTCCATACAAATGGTCAATCACAAAGAAAGACCCCGATGTGCATCCTTCTAGGGTAGCTAACCTGCACACCGTTGGGCTAACACCCTATATTAGGGCGTGTCCTGACATACAAGGCTTGCAAGACTTTCTTTACTTTTCATCGTTCATTAATGCATGCATTCATTCATCATGTTCCTATTTTCATTACCTTCCACTTTACGTTACATAATACTTTCATTTCATTCATCAACATTTCACGTAAAGCCAAGGGAAAGATAATCATACATAATAATAAGAAACATCAACATACACAGTCAACATCATCATACAAGGCATCAACATTCATACATAACATACACCATGCATAAACTTACAATATCATACATCGTCATACATCATCATCATCCATGCCCAACATAACCTTTATGGCCTCAAAAGTCATTTATATGAACCCCCAAGAATCTTCCACGTCAAAACTTACATCTGCACTTTCCCCCGAAAGTCAGTAAATAAACTATGTTCCTTCAGGTACACAAGCCCTACTTGGGTGTATAGGCACCCTTCAGTCGCATGGCCTCCCAAACGACTGATCTCAATGCGGATGAACACCAGGCGATTGGGCCCTATGTGAATGGACCCAATACGGATAAACATAATGCAGATGAGTCCCATGCGAATGGACCAATTGCAAATGGGCATTAATGCAGATGAACACTAATATGGATGGGCACATATGCGAATGGAACTAATGTGGATGAACACTTAGGCAAATGGACCTCAGTTGCATGACTCCCCATGCGAATGGCCCTTAGTCGTACGACTCACAAGCAAATGAACTCCAGTCACATGACTCACATGCGAACGAACCTCAGTCGCACTCCTTTCGGCCGTATGGCCTCCAGTCGCACGCCATTCGGTCGTCTAACCCTAGCTGATGCAGTATGCAGTTCATCCCGAACCCAATCTGCACTTTTCGGCCTCCAAACCCTCTCAAACATGTTCTAAGCCCAAATCAACCATCCTAAACCTTTGAAACACATACCACAACACCATTCAGGCACACACAAGCCCGAAAACAAACTCCACTCGCATCACACACAAACACATACATACGGGTTCAACACACACATTTCAAAAATGGTTTTACTATGTGTTCCAGCCCTAAATCAGTTGAAAACATGTAAAAGAGGGGTCCTAGAACTCACACAAACAACACCGTCGAGTAGAGCTTCAATCCAACCCGCTACACTTTAACTTTCACGCTCGAATCCACAATAACCAAGCTTGAAACCCTCTGTTTCTCCCTTTTCTCTCTCTTGGCTAAAATTTGCAAGTGTGGGGGAGGGTGTGGGCTGCTCTCCCCTCTTAATCTCCCACTTTCTCAAGTTTTTTCCCGTTTGATAAGTTTGGTCCCTCGACTTTGGACCTTATTTCTTTTCTTTCTTTTTTCCTTCTTTCTTTGGCTTCAAGGGAAATAACCGGGTGTTACAAGTCCACCCCCTTAAAAAGGTTTCATCTCCGAAACCTGTTATTCCTCGAATAGACATGGGTAATGTTGTATCATCTCTTCTTCAGTCTCCCACATAGACTCGGATCCCTTCTTGTGCTTCCACTGTACAGCACAAGTGGAGCCACTTTATTCCTCAGTCTCTTCTCTTTTCGATCAATGATTGTCACTGGTAATTGAACTGTTCATCTACCTCGATATCCTCCAGTGGTACAATCATATCCTCGTCTGCTAAACATTTCCTCAGATGAGATACATGGAATGTCGGTGAATTCCACTTAACTCATCTGGTAACTCCAACCTATAGGCCACCTCTCTTACTCTAGCAACGATTCGGAAAGGCCCTATATATCTCGGGCTCAACTTGCCCCGCTTTCTAAACCGAATAATACCCTTCCAAGGAGAGACTTTCAACATGACTTTGTCTCCCACCTGGAATTCAATCGGTCTACGTCGTTTATCAGCATACGACTTCTGTCTATCTTTGGCTGCCTTCATGAAGGCCTTGATCCTTTCAAGCTTCTCAGTCATAGCCTCGATCACCTTGACGCTCCCTAACTCTTTCTGACCAATATCACCCCAACAGAAGGGTGTTCTGCATCTCCTACCGTATAGCATCTCATAAGGAAGCATACCAATACTGGCATGATAACTGTTGTTATATGAGAACTCAGCTAACGGTAAGTGGTCATCCCAACTTCCTCCAAAATTGATAACACATGCCCAAAGAATATCCTCCAAGGTCTGAATAGTCCTTTCTGACTGACCGTCTGTCTGAGGATGATAAGCCGTGCTAATGTGTAACCTCGTCCCCATAGCATCGTGGAATTTCTTCCAAAATTTGATGTAAACCGGGTGTCATGATGAGACACAATAGACACCGGTACACCATGATGAGTTACAATCTCCTTAATGAAAAGATCTGCTAACCTCTCAGATGAATATGTCTCGCGGATCGGTAGAAAGTGGGCACTCTTCGTTAGACGATCAACAACCACCCATATAGCATCATACCCTTTCGGGGTACGCGGCTACTTTGTAATGAAATCGATGGTGATGTGCTCCCACTTCCATTCCGGTATATCCAAAGGTTGGATCTTCCCATACGGCTTCTGATGTTCGGCCTTCACCTGTAGATAAGTAAGGCATTTACTCACATACTCCACCACATTGCGTTTCATACCCGACCACCAATAATCTGTCTTCATGTCTTGATACATCTTTGTGGCAATGGGATGAATGGAGTATCGAGTCTTGTGAGCTTCATCCATAATCTTCATGCGTAGATCCCCAAAACGAGGAATCCACATTCGTCCAAATCGAGTTCTAACACCAAGCATGTTTTCACCCAATTCTGCGACCAGACCTCTCATTCTTTTAGAGTTAGATTGATCTTCCTTCAATACCTCATCTTGGAAATCCTTAACTTGCTTCATCACATCTGAGGTCATGATCAACTAATATGCTTTTACCCGAATCGGCTCGGGCCTCTCTTTTCTGCTAAGGGCGTCCGCCACCACGTTGGCTTTGCCCGGATGGTAAGGATCTCGCAATCATAGTCTTTTATAAGCTCCAACCATCTCCTCTGCCTCATGTTCAAATCCTTCTGCTCAGAGACTTCAAGCTCTTATGGTCATTGAATATGGTGCACTTCGTCTCGTAAAGATAGTGCCTCCAAATCTTTAGCGCAAAGACTACGACTGCTAGCTCCAAGTCAAGAGTAGGATAATTGACCTCATGAACCTTCAACTGTCGGGATGCATAGGCTATAAACTTTCCTTTCTACATTAACACACACCCCAACCCCAAGTAGGAAGCATCAGAATAAACCACCAGATCTTCACTTCCGTCGGGTAATGACAGAACAGGAGCTTGAGTCAATCTTGCCTTCAATTCTTCGAACGCCTTCTCTTGAGCTTGACCCCATACAAACTTCACATCTTTCCGGGTCAACTTAGTTAGTGGAGAAGCGATCTTGGAAAATTCTTGAATGAATCTTCTGTAGTAGCCCGCCAACCCAAGAAACTACGAATCTCGGATGGCATCTTTGGAGACTTCCATTGTATCACCGCCTCCACCTTTGCCGGGTACACCATAATCCCGTCAGGATTCACCACATGACCCAAGAATTGAACCTCACACAACCAGAACACGCACTTGGAGAACTTAGTGTACAACTTCTCCTTTCTCAATGTCTCCAAAACCTCCCGAATGTGACCGGATGCTCAATCTTGCTCTTCGAATAAATCAGGATATCATCAATAAACACAATCACTAATTTATCCAAAATCGGCCAACACACTCGATTTATCAGGTCCATAAAAGCAGTTGGCGCATTGGTCAAACCAAAAGACATGATGTTGGAGCATATATACTCATATATAGTGTGTCCGTCGCTTGTCGAATATTCTAGGCTTAATGTTATACACTTGATATGTTGTAAACACATGAAACTGGGTCATTCGCAGGAGCATATGCGAATGAGACTCAGTAGTACGACTGAGCCATGCTAATGGACCAGCCATGCGACTGAGAGATGCGATTGGGACATTCGTAAGACTGAACCATAAGTATGGTCCAGTCGTACGAATGAACCATACGCATGGTCCAGTCGTACGATTGAACCATACGCATGGTCCAGTCGTATGATTGAACCATACGCATGGTCCAGTCGTACGATTGAACCATACGCATGGTCCAATCGCACGAATGGGCCCAGTCGCATCTAATATGGGTCAAGGCCTATATATACTAGTTTCAATGTGTAGAGAGATTAAGGATTGAGAGGAAGTCTACCCGGAGCCTAGGGCTGCCGGATGAGAGGGGAGATCATGCTCGATCTTCCCCTTGCCAAGAGTCTTGATTCTTATGTTGTAACGAGCTTGTAATCGTTAGGTTTTTATCAATGAAACCAATATTTGATAGTTCGTGTTATTGATTTGACTTTTGGTTTTGGTTGTTCATCCTTCCGTCAAGAACATGCTCGGATGTTTATCGATCTAGAAAAAAACCGACTTCACAATTGGTATCAGAGCCGGTTACTGCTGAAATGATCTAACAATCATTCTAGCAACCCGAGCTCTTGATTTCTGGATTGAATTTCAGATCTTGACGTTAAACCCACTTCGTGTTCTTCGTGTTTTGCTCAAATCTTGTTACGTGTGTTGCTTCTATGTTGAAATCGAATTCGAAACCACGTTCCTGTTACCCTTTCGAATCTGATGATGTCTACTTTGTTTCGGTTCATGTTGAATTCGTTAGATTAGGGTTTTGGGCAGCCCTGGCGGTTGCAGATCTGAAAATTTGCGTGCAGACCCGTTCATGCGACTGGGCCATGCGATTGGACCATTCGTACGACTGGACCATGCGAATGGACCATTCGTACGACTGGACCAGTCGTATGTTCAGTCGTGCGGCTGGACTAGTCGTATGTTCAATTGCACGAATGAGCCATCCGCATTGACTCATTCGCATTTGTTCCAGACCAAAAAAAAAGAGTCTGGAACAGCTTCTTGCACGGATTTGAAGATGAGCAAAGCATATTCACCCAGAGGTTCGTTTGTCAAATAAGTTCGATGTGTACCCCATTATTCGTCGGATTTCCAGAATAGGTGAATGTAATTGGAACACGAAAGAGAGAAGAGAAGATGTCAGCAGTTGGTGCTGATTTTGTGGGGTAGTTAGGAGCATCTGACTACTTATGGGCCAATCAAGTTATATTTATCCGCACAGAAAGGATTCTGCTTCTTAGGGGGAATCCTTGTATATAGAAAGTGAAGACGCAATCAGAAAGTGATGATATAAACCGGTTTCCGATGATGAATCTTCGTGCGTGCTGATTTGGTTGATATTGTCAGCTGTGGATTGGAACCTTCAACCTTTTGCCCAATACACCGTGTCAAGACGCAAGGAGAGCACAATGTCTATATATTGGGATATGCTGAATGTGAGGGGGAATTTCTGCAGGTGGTGATGTTAATCAGGTTAGCCTGTGTAAAGATTGAAGCTATGGAAAACTGTTCGTATCATTATCTGGAAAAATCAGTCATATGGGGAATCTTGTTGCTGTGATGGTGTTCTACAAAGTAAACGAAAGCTATTGTGCCTAAATTCATTTTCAGGGATGTGGTAGTAACCTGACGGATCGGCAACGTTGGCTAATATGGTTTTCGTTTGATTCTATTGGCAACCAGAGCAAAGATTGACTGAAGATTGTAAGAGGTGTTATCTACTATTCACAAGCAACGTACAAGGGGGAATTTGTTGGAGCATATATAGTCATATATAGTGTGTCCGTCGCTTGTCGAATAGTCTAGGCTTAATGTTATACACCTGATATGTTGTAAACACATGAAACTGGGTCATTCGCAGGAGCATATGCGAATGAGACTCAGTCGTACGACTGAGCCATGCTAATGGACCAGCCATGCGACTAAGTATGGTCCAGTCGTACGATTGAACCATACGCATGGTCCAGTCGTACGATTGAACCATACGCATGGTCCAATCACACGAATGGGCCCAGTCGCATCTAATATGGGCCGAGGCCTATATATACTAGTTTCAATGTGTAGAGAGATTAAGTATTGAGAGGAAGTCTACCCGGAGCCTAGGGCTGCCGGATGAGAGGGGAGATCATGCTCGATCTTCCCCTTGCCAAGAGTCTTGATTCTTATGTTGTAACGAGCTTGTAATCGTTAGGTTTTTATCAATGAAACCAATATTTGATAGTTCGTGTTATTGATTTGACTTTTGGTTTTGGTTGTTCATCCTTCCATCAAGAACATGCTCGGATGTTTATCGATCTAGAAAAAAACCGACTTCACACATGACAAGAAACTTGTAGTGACCATAACGCGTGCGAAAAGCTGTTTTAGGAATATCCTGCTCCTTCACTTTCAACTGATGGTAACCAGATAGAAGGTCTATCCTTGAAAACCAACTGGCACCTTGAAGCTGATCAAACAAGTCATCAATTCTTGGTAAGGGGTTGCGGTTCTTTATCTTCAACTTATTCAGCTCCCGGTAGTCAATACACATCCTCATACTACCATCTTTCTTCTTCACGAATAAGACCCGAGCACCCCAAGGAGAGATACTCGGTCTAATAAACCCCTTATAAAGCAGCTCTTGCAACTGCTCCATCAGCTCTTTCATCTCAGTCGGAGCCAACCGATACGGTGCCTTGGCAACAGGTTGGGCACCTGGTATCAGATCAATCTGAAACTCGATCTCTCGGTCAGGCGGCACTCCGGGTAAGTCTTCGGAAACACATCTGGAAAGTCACACACAACCGGGACATCGGATAGTTATGGTGTTGGTGTTTTCGCATCCTTCACATAAGCCAAATTGGCACTACATCCACACCTCATACACTTTCCCGCCACCGCCATTGAGATTACTTTCAGGATCGTCGTGACCCGATCCCCATAAACCGTTACCGAACTCCCATCAGGCGCTGTCAAACGAATCATCTTCTTGCGACATACGATGTTCGCCTTGTAGTCCGCTAACCAATCCATCCCAAGAACCACATCGAAACCACCTAAGGTCATCACGAACGGTCTAACAGGAAATTTATGACCTACTAGTTCCACGTCACAACCTTCTATCATCTCAGAAATTCTGGTAGACTTACCTATGTCAGTTTCTCTATCAAAGGGCACATCAACACGTCTACTTGTAAGGCCCCGTTCCCGGGCACCTCACAGCTGGTGGTTCATCGCACATAAAACATTAGAAAACATACATTAACTTTGTAACGGAATTTAAAACATTCGTTTATAACTAAAACATGTCATTTACAACATTAATTTTCATCTCAAAATACATGACATGTCAAAATACGAATGCCAGCCTCAAAATGCTCCCAGTAGCTTATGCATCCATGCCTGCAACTCCTCAGCATCAACATATACCTGCCAACTATCATGCATACAAAAGTCAGCGACGCTGAGTGAGTTCTAGTTTTATAATAAAATACTTTACTTTCGTTAAAATCGTTCTTTCAAAACATACTATACTTTACATCATTCGTGATCATGCATCATACGTACATACAGATAATATCATTATTATCTTCATAATTACGTTCATTAACTTGTTCATTCAACCTATTACATTATCGTTCACTTCTCTTCCTAGATCTGGTTAGACTTTACCCTCTTCGTGGCACTCAGCCACGATTACTGAGGTCGAATGACAAGGATCCCGTTTAATACATTGTTACGATAATCCATTTACGTTCATACATACGTTCGTTCTTTACATAGCACACGTTCACACATTTCATACTTTTATTCATTCATTTCTCATCTAGATCCTGTCAAGCTTTACCCTCCTCATGGCACTCAGCCATGATTACTGAGGTCGAATGACAAGGATCCCGTTCATTCATTATCGCACCTTCGCTTCATCGTACCCGAAGTACATATCGCACGGATCGCACACATAAAGAAGCCAGAATCGCACGCTATCTCATGGGTTAGCCAAGATCGCACGCTATAAAAACCACATGAGGCAGCCAAAATCGCACGCTACCCTTATTCCGTCCATCGCACATATCGCTCAAATCGCACCATCGCATCATCGTACCCGAAGTACATATCGCACGGATCGCACACATAAGGAAGCCAGAATCGCACGCTATCTCATGGGTTAGCCAAGATCGCACGCTATAAAAACCACATGAGGCAGCCAAAATCGCACGCTATCCTTATGCCGTCCATCGCACATATCGCACCAATCGCACCATCGAAGTGGTCACGAAGACCGACTCCCCCTGTGTGTGAGAACTCTCGGGGTTTAGCCAGAATCGCACGCCATCCCATGGTTAGCCAAGATCGCATGCTATAAAAACCACATGAGGCAGCCAAAATCGCACGCTACATAGCACACAGTAAATACCATATCGCACATATCGGAGCAGTTACCAAAACTGAACTCCCACTGTGTCTATGTCCCCTTATGAGTAAGCCAAGATCGCACACTATGATACACACACAGTTGAGCTAACGACCCTCAGTGAGTCGTGAACCTCCTTTCTTTCTTTCGCAAGCCATCCTTTCTCTCATTCATTCGTTTATGCTCGCATTCATTCATTACGTTCCTCTTTTCATTATCTTCCCCTTTAAGTTACATAATACTTTCATTACATTCATTAACGTTCAACGCAAAGCCAAGGGAAGACATACATATATAATAAGGAACACACATAAACATATACATACATCATCACCAATACAGGCACATCAACATGCATAACACACATCAAACGTAAGGCATCACATCATAACCAGGCTTATCTCTCCATAATACCCCTTAAAAACCACTTAGAAAACCTCAAGTCCAAAGTGGGCGCATGGGTCCTTCCAGGCGCATGAGCATAAAAATTCTAAGTATAAAACAATCTGGGCGCATGGGCACTATTTGGGTGTTTTTGCCCTGTTCAGGCACATCACCAACACAACCGTTTCAAGCACTTTGGGCGCATGGGCACTGCTTAGGTGCATGGCCAATACTTAGCCGTTTCAATCTCTGGGACGCATGGGCACTATTTAGGCGCATGGTCCACACTTAGTCTTTTCTTCACTTGGGTGCATGGGCACTATTTAGGCGCATGGCCAATCCTTGGGCGCATGGCCAACACTTAGACGCATGGGCCAACATGCTAGGCGCATAGGCCACTATTTAGGTGCATGACCCACCCTTGGGCGCATGGCCAACACTTAGGCGTCTGGTCACTCATGCTGGACGCATGGAAAACTGTTTGGGCGCATGAACCACTATTCATGTTCGTCTGAATCATTCTGAAATGTCTTCTATGTTACCAATTTCACCCGATTCTCATTCGAAGCATACCCAAACATAGATCTAACATACTAAGGATATCTAAGCATGCTAATCATCATCTCTAACCCATAATCATCACTATAACATTCATACATACATACAACATATGAACATAAAGCTGTAAACCCACGGTTTTTTTCAAAACGTTTACTTAGTATGCATAATAGCCCTAAATCAGTTAAAAATCTGTAAAAGAGGTGTTCTAGAAACTCACCTTAAGCAGCTTTTGAGTAGCACTCTTCCTGTTCGAGTCCCACCTTCGATTCAGCTCTTGAATCCTGAAAACAAACACTAAACACCAAGAACTTTGGTCAAGAACTCGAAACCCAGCTGAAACCGAGCTCAAACAAGAGAAGACTTACCTTTTTCAGCTTCTTCTTGCTCTTTCTCTCTCTAGAACCGAGCTCTCTCTCTCTCTCTCTCTTCTTCTTCTTCTTTCGAGATCGTAGCTTTCTGCTTGATATAGGCGACCATGCCCTTAAATATCTTAAAATAATAAGATTTGTACTTTGTACACTTTATCCCCCTTTATTTGTGCACAATTTCCATTCTTTCTATTTACTTTTCTTTTCGTTTAAGTAGAAATTTCAGGGTGTTACACTACTACTAACAGGTAGCTTAGCACAGAAAGTAGCAGAAATAAAACTTTTACTTGCACCTAAATCGAGTAACACAGAAGCTAAAGTTTGGTTCACTAGAAACGTAACGGACACAACATCAGGGTCCATCCTAGCCTCTTCCTGTGTCATAGTAAATGCCCTGGCGCTCGCCCTTGGTCCTTCTCCTCCAGTCTTCTTCACCCCAGAACCTTCAGCCCTCAGTTTCTTACAATCCCTACTCATGTGGCCCTCCACGCCATAGTTAAAACACCAGACCGTACGACAATCCCTTGCTAAATGCCCTATCTTCCCACATTTGAAGCACAAGTTCGACCCCAGCCTACATTCCCCACTATGCTCCTTTCCATATCTACCACACTTCTTCGAACCCGCACCCGATGTGACCACACGACGGTCGTCTACCCGTGCCTTCTTGTTATTTGTTGGGGCACCACCTTGACCAAACCTCTTCCCATTCCAATTTCGATCACTACCACCTTTCGTGCTACCCTCAGTCACCACCACCGTTCTCTCATCATACAGCCTCGCTGCCAAATCTACTGTCGACCTGAACGTGCTCGGTCGGGCAACAATCATGTGCCCGCGAATATCCACTGGCAAACCCTGAATGTACCTCTTAATCTTCCGTCACAGAGGCGTTTCCTGATCCGGCACCAGACGTGCCATCTCATTGAACTTGGTGGTGTATTGCTGATGTGTCATGGTTCCTGCCTCCAGCTACAAGAACTCTATCTCAACTTTGTCCATTTCCCTATGAGGACAAAACTTCTCGATCACCAACTTCTTCAGTTCGGACCATCTCATCCTCCCAATTGCCCGACTACCCTTGGCTTGGACTATATTGTCCCACCAGCACAGAGCCGAGTCCACAAAAGAGTGGGCGGCAAACTTCACTTTCTGATCCTCCTAGCACTCGCTGATATTCAAAACAGCTTCCATCTCTTTCACCCACTGGTGAGCAGCAGCAGCAGTGCCGTTACCATCAAAAGTAGGGGGCTTGCATCGTTGGAATGCCCCGTAATTACAGCCTCGTGTCGCCTCCGGTGCAGGCTCTTCTTCTTCCTCTTCTTCATCATCAGACAGAATTGTCTCAGTCTCAGGCTATCTTCTTTCGCCCGTAGGGCTACTTCTTTCCTTCCTTTCTCCTTCCCTCATAGCCTTAATCACTTCAGTCACTACAAACGGTAAGATTGTCTACATGACCGGATGCACCTCTTCAACCACAGCCTCTTTCACTGAGGCTCTGAAGTTTGCACTCTCATTTATGCCCTCCGGATGAGGGGTCTCTAGTTCTTCATGAACCACCTTTTCAACTCTGGGTCTTCCTCTCGTAAACCGTGGTTCAGCACCACGACCTCCACCATGTGAAGCTTTTGAAGATCTACCGCCGGCCATCCACACACACACTGAAAGATTCAAACACCAACACGGTCATTCAAGGGAATAGCTTAGTTTATGTCAAGTATAGTAAGTCTCTAATTACGGTGGCCAGTTGTGCTTAGCCACTTACTTTACTCTTCATACCCCAAGCATTACCTATCCTGACTACATCAGTATTTAAATCTATAAACAACACATAACCACATAACATGCGCACGTAATACCGATTAACATTATGAAAATACCCGATGGCACGCAACTACTCAGACTGGCATGCCTTCCCTTTCTGTCCCATTTTTAGTTTAAGTTTAGGTTTATTTTGAAAATTTACCCGTTTCACTTAAACTTTGGCTCTGATACCAACTTGTAAGGCCCCGTTCCCGGGACGCTTATAGCTGGTAAATCATTGCACATAAAACATATATCTTTACATTTAATATTCATAAACATTGCAGCGGAAACATAAAAATGACTTTTTATTTCCTCATAAATGCTTTTGCAAGTTAATACAATCGTTCATTTCAAAACATTGTTCGTTCGTATTACAATGCAAAAACATTAAACAAAAGAATGCCATCAAAAGAACTGAGTAGTTGCCCCGTGCCATCCTCAGCAACATTACCTGCCAACTGGAAACACATGAAAGTCAGCGTTGTTGAGTGAGTTCTAGTTTTATAATAAAACATACTTTATTTGCATTAAAACCATTCTTTACTTTTACATGCGATCATACATCATACATACACATAGATAATATCATTATTATCTTTATCATTCGTTCATTAACTTTCGTTCATTTATTACATCTTTCTTTCCGTCAACGCCGTGAACTTGACCCTTCCGTCATGCATAAAGCTAGTACTGGGCCGAAGCTTATCATAGACCTTCCATCATGGTGCACAACACCCTGGCCGCAGTACCGAAGGTAAGGTTTAGGTGTACCATTGTCATGTGCTATACCCTTCCGTCATGCATAAAGCTGGTACTGGGCCGAAGCGTATCATAGACCTTCCGTCATGGTGCACAACACCCTGGCCACAGTACCGAAGGTAAGCAACAATGGTTCCATACAAATGGTCAATCATAAAAAAGACCCCGATGTGCATCCTTCTGGGGTAGCTAACCTGCACACCGTTGGGCTAACACCCTACATTGGGGCGTGTCCCGACATACAGGGCTTGCAAGACTTTCTTTACTTTTCATCGTTCATTAATGCATGCATTCATTCATCATGTTCCTCTTTTCATTATCTTCCACTTTACGTTACATAATACTTTAATTTCATTCATCAACATTTCACATAAAGCCAAGGGAAAGATAATCATACATAATAATAACGAACATCAACATACACAGTCAACATTATCATACAGGGCATTAACATTCATACATAACATACAGCATGCATAAACTTACAACATCATACATCATCATACATCATCATCATCCATGCCCAACATAACCTCTATGGCCTCAAAAGTCATCTATATGAACCCCCGGGAACCTTCCACATCAAAACTTACATCTACACTTTCCCCCGAAAGTCAGTAAATAAACTATGTTCCCTTGGGTGCACAAGCCCTACTTGGGCGTAGGGCTGTTCACGAACTGAACCGAATGGAACACAGCTTCGCTCGAACTCGGTTCGGTTTTAAATCGAGCGGCTCGGTTCGGTTGGAATTTACAAATCGAGCGCAAACTTCATGCTCGAACTCGGTTCGGTTTTAAACCGAGCGCTCGGTTTTGCTCGGTTTTGTTTGGTTTCATTTATAATTTAAAGCAAAACTAATAATTCATTCAAAAGTTTCAACTTTCAAGTTTTAGACGTTGTATCTTCACCAATACTTGTGTAAATGTTCTTTAAGAACCAAATTATTAAAAAATCTAAGCTCAAGATATAGCAAGTAGAAACAACTGAACAATTTCGGGCTTCAAACAAGGTTAGACTTTGCACTTCGGAGGTGGATTGTCGAAGGTGGGATGCGCGATCAGACTATTGCAGGTTGGATTGCCGAAGGTCGGGGTGGCATGTCAGAGTGCTAGAGGTCGAGGGATACATATCCGAGTGTCGGAGGTCAGTGCCTCGACAGTCGGTAAGGAGGTGGGGGATACGGGGACGACTGGAAAGTGGTGATGGGTGGAATGGTGAAAGTATTTTAAAATGTGAAGTGATGATTTGATTAGATAATTAAAGTTTTACATTTAGGGTAGTTGATCTTTTGACTTATTAATTAAAATAGTAGTAAGTGGTAAATAACTAAATAAATTAATAAATATATAATATATAAAAACTAAACTAAAAAATAATTCGAGCGAAACCGAGCGAGCGTACCTTTGCTCATGCTCGGTTCGTTTTCAAACCAAACCGAGCCGCTCGGTTCGTTTACAACCGAGCCAAAATTCGAACGAGCAAAAATCTGAGCTTTTTCCAACGAGTTCAAGCAAGTTTCAAGCGCCGTGCTATTTGAACAGCCATACTTGGGCGTATGGGCACCCAAGTCGCATGGCCTCCCAGGCGACTGAACTCAATACGGATGAACACCAGGCTAATGGGCCCTATGCGAATGGACCCAATACGGATGAACACAATGCGGATGAGTCCCATGCGAATGGACCTAATGCGAATGGGCATTAATGCGGATGAACACTAATGCAGATGTGGACCTATGCGAATGGAACTAATGCGGATGAACACTTAGGCGAATGGACCTCAGTCGCATGACTCCCCATGCGTATGGTCCTTAGTCGTACGACTCACAAGCTAATAAACTCCATTCGCACGACTCACATGTGAATGAACCTCAGTCGCACTTCTTTCGGCCGTATGGCCTCCAGTCGCATGCCATTCGGTCGCCCAACCCTAGCTGATACAGTATGCAGTTCATCCCGAACCCAATTTGCACTTTTCAGCCTCCAAACCCTCTCAAACCTGTTTTAAGCCCAAATCAACCATCCTAAACCTTAGAAACACATACCATAACACCAGTCAAGCACACACAAGCCCAAAAACAAACTTCACTCGCATCACACACAAACACATATATACGGGTTCAACACACACATTTCAAAAACAGGTTTTACCATGTGTTCCAGCCCTAAATCAGTTGAAAACATGTAAAATAGGGGTCTTAGAACTCACACAAACAACACCGTCAATTATAGCTTCAATCCAACCCGCTACACTTCAATTTCACGCTCAAATCCAAGAAAATCAAGCTTGAAACCCTCTGTTTCTCCCTTTTCTCTCTTTTGGCTGAAATTTGCAAGTGTGGGGGAGGGTGTGGGCTGCCCCCCTCTTAATCTCCCACTTTCTCAAGTTATTTCCTGTTTGGCAAGTTTGGTCCCTCTACTTTGGAGTTTATTTCTTTTCTTTCTCTTTTCCTTCTTTCTTTGACTTCAAGGGAAATAACCAGGTGTTACATCTCATAACTAAGCTGACTGAGTGCCAGGTTGAGCTTGTGATCAGCAAAGCCAGGGTAGACAAGTGTGTTCTTGAAGTAGAGACCTTCAAGAACATGATATCCTTATCCCTGCACAACAAGGTGTGCTATCAAAACAAGTAGGGACTGGGATCAAATGAGATAGCTCCTCCACATACAATCTCGTCTGTAAGATCACCTAGGTGCAGAACTTGTGAAGATGAGCTTCCTCTCATAGATCCTTTGAGTGAAGAGGATGATGAAGTGATAGTGCAGAATTCCTCTAAGAAGAGTGAAGAGGAGGATTCTAAGAAGGGCCACTATCCTTCTAAGGAGAAGAAGAAGACTGTGATGACCAAGTCAATGAGAAAGAACTTGATCAGAAAGAGCAATAGAAAAGCAAGGAAGGCTCAAGAGATCAAGGCTACTTTTGACTCCAAGCAGAAATAAGTTTTTATCTCTACAGGGTTTGAAATGGTGAAGACTGAAGACATCAACCTAAACTCTTTTGCTAAAAGTTCTGGTTCATGTTCAAATCATCTCTACCAAGAAGAAGACTGATCTATTACTGTTGCATTACCTTCTGTTTCTCTTAGTGAGCCCAAGACAAGTAAGGCTTGGGTTTCTAAATGTAACTAATCATTTTCCTTGTGCAGGGACAACTCAAGACAAACAAAAATGTCTGGATCATTGATAGTGGTTGTTCTAGGCACAAGACAGGCAATAGGTCACTACTCTAGAACTTTGAAAGGATTGATGTAGGGCCAGTTGCTTTTGGAGGAGATGAAGGTGGTTACATTTCTGGAAGGGGCAAGTTCATAAATGGTAAGCTCATCATTGAAAAGGTAAACTTTGTCAGGGAGCTTGGGTACAATCTTCTGAGTGTATCACAATTTTGTGATCAGAGTCATAACATGCTCTTTACTGAGCATGAGTGCATTGTTCTCAAGCCCGGGGTGGTCATTCCTCATGAGCATATTCTGCTTAGAGGCCCCAGGAAAGGGAACATGTACAAGATGGATTTGCAATAAACATATCCCTCTAGATAAGTTTCATGCTTTCTGTCTAAAGGCAATAGTGACGAGTCTTTCCTATGGCATAAAAGAATGTGCCATGTAAACTTTAAGAACATGAATAAACTGATTAAGAATGATTTGGTAACTAGAATGCCAAAGAAAGAGTTTACAAGTGATGACCATTGTGTTGCATGCTTGAAAGGGAAGCAACACAAGGTATCTCACAAGCCTAAGGAAAGGAACTCCATCACTACACCCCTACACTTGTTACATATGGATCTCTTTGGCCCTACAAGTGTAATGAGTCTAGGAAGGACCTCTTACTGTTTAGTGATCACAGATGACTTTACAAGATTCACTTGGGTCTTCTTCCTTAGAACTAAGGATGAGATTCCTAAGATTCTGAAGAATTTCATCTTGAAGATTGAGAATCAATCTGATCACAAGGTCAAAATCATAAGATGTGATCAGGGAACTAAATTCAAGAACCAAATCCTTGATGCATTTTGTGATGAAAAAGGTATTACAAGACATACAGTGCTCCTAGGACTGCTTAGTAGAATGGTGTTGCTGAGAGGAGAAACAGGACACTGATTAAAGCTGCAAGAACCATGTTGTCTGACTCTAAGCTGCCCATCACTTTCTGGGCAGAGGCAGTCAACACTGCCTGCCATATGTAGAATAGAGTTTTAGTAGTTAAGACTCATGGCAAGACTCCTTATGAACTTTGGCACAAGAGAAAACCTTTCATTGGTTTTCTCAGGTCATTTGGATGTCCTTGCACCATCTTGAATACCAAGGATCAAATTGCCAAGTTTGCTGAGAAATCAGATGATGGACATTTCATTGGATACTCTTCCCAAGCTAAGGCTTACAGAGTATACAATCTCAGAACTAGAATTGTTAAGGAGTCAGCCAATGTGACTTTCAATGAACACACACCCTGTGTAGCTGGTTCTGGTCCTGATTGGCTTTTTGATCTTGATTTAGTTACCAACTATTTTAACAAATCTTGTGAGACTGTTTCAGGATCTACAGAAATCTTAAATATAGGTGATCCTGATCCTAGATTTGAGCTGAGAAGACCTTCAAGTAACACATCTTCAGCTCTAGTTGGGACTACTTCTGCAAATGAGGTTTCTATCAGTACTACAATGACAAACTCAGCTGATACATCAAATGCCAGAGGCTCCATAACCAGATAAAGATACTTCAAATGCAGAAGAACGATGATGGTAGTGGTAATTGTGATCAAGACTTTCTTGATGCTGATAACCACTCCATAGATGACAACATCAATGATGTCACACACTCCTGGATCAAGTTTCTCTTGATAAGTGTGCTGATGTAGTGGGAGAAACATCTATGCCAGATCTAAATTTCTCCAGTTTAGATCTTTCTCAGCAACTTGCTGTGATCCCTCAGCTAAGGATCCACAAGTCTTATCCCACTACAAACATCATTGGAGATGTTGTCTTTAGGGTAAGAACAAGAGGACAAACCCATGAAGAAAATGTTTGTCTTCACTCTTGTTTCTTGTCCCAGATAGAGCCAAAGAAAGTTAGTGAGGCTCTAAAGGATGTACGTTGGGTTGAAGCTATTCAAGAGGAGTTGTTTCAATTCAAAAGACCAAAAATTTGGAACCGTTGTCCTCTTCCTCATGGGAAGACTACCACTAGAACCAAATGGGTGTTTAGGAACAAGAAGGATGATAGAGACATTATCATCAAGAACAAAGCTAGACTAGTTGTTCAAGGATATACACAAGAAGAAGGGATTAAGTACACTGATGTCTTTGCTCCTGTAGCAAGACGGGAAGCTGTTAGGATATTCTTGGCATTTGCTGCATCCAAGAACTTCAAGGTCTTTCAACTTGATATGAAGTGTGTTTTTCTTTATGGAGTGATTGATGAAGAGGTGTATGTCAAACAACCACCTGGTTTTGTAGACCCTGATCATCCTGATTATGTCTGCAAGCTTGACAAAGCTCTCTATGGGCTGCATCACGCACCTAGGAAGTGGTATGAGACTTTATACAGTATCTTTGCAAACATGGATACAGGAGAGGTACTATAGATGGAACTCTCTTCATCAAAGGACAGGGAAATGACATATTGCTAGTTCAAGTGTTTATAGATTACATCATCTTTGGTTCAACTAATCTAAAGCTCTAGAAAGACTTTGAGAAGCTATGAAGGATAGATTTGAAATGAGTGCCATGGGGGAACTCAATTTCTTTCTGGGAATTCAAGTGAAGCAAGATAAAGATGGCATCTTCATTAGTCTGTCAAAGTATGTTCAAGACATACTCAAGAGTTTCAACATGACTGATTATAAGATTGCTAAGACACCCATAACTAGAAACCACTCCCTTGGACATGATCTTGAGGGGGAGTGTGTAGATGAACACTTATACAGGGCTATGATTGGATATCTTGTGTATCTTACAACTAGCAGGCTTGATATTATGTTTGCCACTTGCATCTGTGCAAGATATCAAGCCATCCCTAAGATGTCTCACCTTATTACTGTCAAAAGGATTCTAAGATACCTCAAAGGTGCTTCAACACTTGGTCTATGGTATCCTAAGAATCCTGACTTCAATCTGTATGCTTATACAGATAGTGATTATGGTGGTTGCAACATGACTGCAAAGTCTACATCCGGGGTATGCCAGTTTCTTGGTGGAAGGGTTGTCTCATGGCAATGCAAGAAACAATCATGTGTCCCTGCATCAACTGCTGAAGCTGAATACATTGTTGCTGCAAGCTGCTATGCTCAAGTGCTTTGGATTCAGAATAAAATGCTGGACTATGGGTTAAACTTCAAGGAGACTCCCATTCACATAGACAAAAACAGTGCTATCTCAATCATAGAGAATCCTGTGCAACACTCAAGGACCAAACACATTAACATCATGTATCATTTAATAAGAAATAATTATGAAAAGGGATTAATTAAACTAGTCAAAGTCCACACAAATGAACAATATGCTGATATGTTTACAAAAGCTTTTGATGAACAGAGATTTAAATATCTTGTATCAGCTATTGGGATGATAAACTTTGAGTAAGTTTTTCTTAAAACTAATTCTTATTATTTCTTAAAATCTGTGTGTCCTAAGTTGTCTATATCATCATTTCCATAAGCTCTTGTTTTCTTTGGATGAAAATCTTTTGAAGACTTTCCTTAGAATTATGATAATTTTGATCCTTCAGAAGTTATGTTTTTAACTTCGGAAGAAACTTATGCCTTTAAAACAACTAACTGCCCAAGTATCTTACCTTCGGAAGAAATTTCTGAAATATTCCGAAGCTTAAAATTTTCTTTGGCACTTATATGTTTTCAAGAAAAATCTTCTTCCGAAGCAAAATTAACTATCAGAAGCTTTGTTCTTCTGGACAAAGCATTCAAGTCATAATTTTTCTTTCGAAGCAAAATTTCACAACTCTTAGGAAAATCTTCCAGTAGCTTCGAAAGCTTTTTCATTAAAACTTCCGAGGATAATTTACCTTCGGAAGCTTTTTGACTTCCAAGTAAACTACTTTTTGAGCAAAAGTAAACTACTTTTTCAGAGGTGGGACCAACATTAGGATTTCAAAGTTTATCCTCTTTCATTAAACTTTATCTGAAATCTTTTTTCACATATAAACCCAACGGTTTCCTCTTCTTTCTATCATCTGCTTCTTTCCACCAAACCTAAAACCCCAAATTTCACTATGAAATTCTTTCTTTCATCTTTCTTCATCCTTAAGCTCTCTCAAAATGGCCAACCCTTAACACAGAAATGACCCGAACTTTACCATGCAGTTACACATGCAACATAACCATGTTGCTCTGTTAGACTTTGAGAAAGATCCACATTTCTCAAGGTTTGCCGTTTCTTAGCTCTGTCTAACTACTTCACCTCCCTCACCATTGATCCTCCACTCTATGAGGATCATTTGCTAGAATTCTGGAAGACCTCTAAGAGGTCGTAATGGATGGGGAGAAGGCACTGTCTACCACAATGCAGGGGAGAACAGTCTTTATCACTCCAGCCATCATCAACATGCATCTTCAGCTAGATGATAAAGAAGGTGAGGTGTTCTTCCCAAAAGAAGCTGTTAACCAGTCCTTCGTGCAGATGGTCTATGAGGGAGACTACTCTGTTAAGACCTTTATGAAAGGAAAGGTCTCATCCCAATGGAAATTCCTGCTCCATGTGGTTAGCTTATCAAACAAGCATGGTGGATGGGCCCAGATTTATGAGGATCTCTCCTTCATTGTCCATGGGATGGTTCAGGGAGTCAAGTTGAGGTATTCTCAATTTGTCTATACTAATCTGCTTGCTAACTTGGACTCCTTAGAGTATTACATGTTCCCTAGATATGTTTAATACATTCTTAACTGTGAACTGGGCTCACAGTTAAGGGGAACAGGTAATATTCATAAATTGGGACAAATGAAGCCCGACATCTTTAAAATCTTGATAATGCCCACTGTTGGCTTTTCTGGGGTAGAAACAGCCCTGGTCCCAAAAATGTTAGAGCTCATTGCTCAAGGTGACAACCTAGCAGCACCAGCTAGTGTTGAACCCGCACCTTCTACATCCCAACCACCTAAACAACCACAAATCACCCTCACCTAGCAGAGAAAATCCAAACGAACCCATACTTAGACTATTCAGTTTGTGGAGGCCCTTATACACTCACCCATATAGGAAGAAGTGGACACTAGAGCTCCCACTTCTCCTGAGGAGCAGACCACTCCCATTACTTCATTGATCAGTGCTGAGGTTCCTCATGCTTAGCTTGATGAGCTCATAAGCCAAACTACCTTAAGCCATCACTCTGAGTTTCAACACTCAAGTGATCAACCTTCCGAGGACAGTTATCATCCCCAGCCTTTAGATCTCAACCAACCAATCCCCAACCTTAACTTCTACACTGATGAAGATCTAGGTTTTAGTGAGTACCATGATTCTCTCTTCTTTTCCCCTACTTAAAAAGAGATGAGTGCTTCTAAGGCTCCTAGTTCTAGCCCACATCAGTCACCTGCTACTGAGGTGGACACTCGTGAACCGGTTCAGGATGTCCATATGGAAGAGGCTCTCATATTTGAAAGTGATTACATAATTAAGAACTCAACCATGGCAGCTCAGCCCACTGACATCTCAATTGAGGTTATCAGTGAGCAGAGGAAAACCAGCAGCCAAGAACTTGAAACTGGTGGTGAGAGAGAGGACTCTGGTCCAATAATATCATCCCCAATGATTCTTTTGATAAAGATGAGGGGAATCTAAGACTAAAGGTGCAAAAACTGTCCAAAGCATGCACCTATTTAGTCTCCAAGGCTAGTCACCTTGAATCTCAAATGACTACCTTGCAAAATAGGGTCAATGATCAGCAACTTGAGATTCCATATCTTAAGGACAAACTAGCTAGGAGACCTTTAAGAAGAGCTCAACCACGAACACAAGAACCTATGGATGTGATTGACCTAACTCCTGGCTCACCTATAAAAGTGGGTGATGCTACAAAAAGGGGGAGAAAGTCATTACAATCACAGAACCTGGGAGTTCTTTAAAGAGTATTGACACTGAGGACTCACCATCCTCACTTGAAATTATGCATACTCAGCAACTTCCTCAAATTCATATTGATATGGACTCTATTGACTCCTTAATATAAAGTCTGTTTGAGGAACAGATACTAATGGCCATGTCATCTCCGCCATCTTCAAATCACATCATTGGTGGAGGTATGACAGCAACAGAAAGCCCTTATCATCGTTAGAGTTCATGGGCAACAAGAGATCTTCAATTTTCACACCTTGAACTTCTATGAAAGTCTGGATTTAGTCAGCATGCCACTTGTCAATCCAAGCCAATCAAGACAAGCTGACAAGTTGGCTCAAAGAATCCAAGACCGGATCACTGCAGAGTTCAGTCTTAGAAGAAGACTATGGTAATCAAGCAATGTCATCGGTCAACTGGATGTTGAGGCAGACCCTAAGATTAGCTTCATAGGGGAAACCTTGACTGAAGACCCAATGACAGAACCTGAGAGCCCTGTCTTATCACCAATAACTGCTGTAGAGATCAATTCCCTTTTTGAGACACCTGCTGGTGAAGGTGCTTCTCAACCTCTCTCTTGCCAGAGCTTAGAAGCTACATTAAGCAATGAAGGCCAAAGCTCTCTCAACCTTGAGTCACAAAGGTCTGTTAGTGATAAAAAGAAAAGAAAAATGACATTTGAGGAGATAGAGGAGGAGAGAGAGAGGAAAAGGAAGCTGAGGGGAGAAAGTTCCTTCTGAGTCTACAAGACTTATGGAGTCTGCTATCAGGGCTGGCCCCATACCAGATACTCAGAATGATGAGTTAAGGGCAGTCAGGATAAACTATCTGCAGACAAGGAACTATAACATAGACAATGTCATTTCTCTCCCCTTGGATGCACTGAATAAACTGGTTGACTTGGAAAGGTCAAAGGAGAATAAAGAGGCAGAAGATGCGGAGCTACTAGTAAAAATCAAAGAAGACAGAAGAAAAAAAGATTGTACAAGCATGTGCCTACTCTCTCCCCAGTTCAAGAAAGTCCTGCATAGGAGGATGTGGTTCAACAAGAACCTCAAGTAGATAAAGAAGAAGAAAGAATCAAAATGATCAACTACCTGAGTGCCACCAGCCTCTATCAGATAGAAGCACTTCTTCCCTTATCCTTTGACTATATTGAGTTTGAGTATCTTAAACAACTTGAATTTGAGATAGTCAAGGAAAGAAAGACAACCAAAAGAAAGCTAAGGGAAGAAGCTGCTAAGTCAAGAGCCATCATCCAGAAGAGTATGAAGAAGTCTACAGATAGGCAGAGGATGATGAGCTTCTTGAAGTTGTATGGATTCTACGGATGGAGACTTGGGCCCCATGTCTCTATCCACTATGGATGAGCATATCAGGGTGATCAAGCAGAAGATAAGAAGTGGAGAGCTGATTGACTTACACTCCCCTCCAAGTAAAGCTCCACCTGAAGTGGAGGTTAAGTTTGAACAACCAGAGACAACACAACCCAGACCTCCTGATGATTCTCAGCAAACTTCATCTTCTAATCCACAGCAGGGTCAACCTCCCTCTCCTTCTAAACCTGTGAGAGAGGAAGACCCAACTGAGAAAGACATTGAAGATCAATCTGGTGCTGCAGGCCAGTCTTCTCAGTTAAAAGTGATAAAGAGAAAGAAAAGTATGGCTTCAAAACCAAAGCCAAAGAAGAAGAAGACTACATCCTTTTCTGAACCTCAGGAAGAGTCAGAACATCCTGCGGATGTGCAGCCAGAGAATGCTCCATCATCTCCCATTCCAATAGCTCCTCTAGCATCAAAAAGACCCATCCTGTCCTGGACATACACTATAAATCCAGAAAGGTGGCATGTCATTAGAGATCATGGCATTGAGAATGTCTACACTTGGCAAGACATGTTTTAGTTTCCTCTGCATGATCTCTTTGACATGAGAAGACATTTTG
This sequence comes from Flaveria trinervia, assembly GCA_025506515.1. NCBI lineage: Eukaryota > Viridiplantae > Streptophyta > Magnoliopsida > Asterales > Asteraceae > Flaveria > Flaveria trinervia. The sequence goes on from CM046448.1 coordinate 21,995,907, forward strand.
ATAGTCTGAAGGATCCTGATCAACTTATGAAGAAAGGCTGGTCATCATCCTAATGAGGACTGTTGATATCTGAAGTGTTAAAGGTGTTTTGGTAGCATCAACCTAAGGGGAGTTTGTAGAGATTATGTGAAGAGGCTGAAGCAACCAAACACTAAAGTCTTTCTACATGCATGCTGCACAAGTACTGAAGAAGAATGCTTCGGAAGTTTTACACAAGCAACAAAAATATTCTAAGTGTGAAATCTTCCGAAGCCAAGACCAATATCTTCCGAAGCCAAAGATGAAGTCTTCCGAAGCTTTAGAGACAAAGTCTTCCGAAGCTCAACTCTTGAAGACATATTTCTTCCAAAAACTTTTAAAAACATGCTTTATCTGATGTACTTTTCCATAAAGCTGGACCCCTTTCCGCTGCAACTCTATAAAGTCACCAACTTGCATGAGTTGGTGAAAAGGTCCATGATTTTGGTAACTATACATTGAGGTCTTGAGTCTGTAACTTTCTACTTCATGTAATTTATCCTTTTATAATAGATAAGGATGTGAGGTATGACATGTCATAATCACAAAGTCAAAAAGGGAATCTGCCTTTTTGACTCTACAATTGATTTTGTGTTGTGTCTAGTCAATTGTATCCAGCTGGCTTTTATAGTATGGCCGGCTGTAGGATGTAGTATAAGTATCTCATGTTCTTGTAACTTTCCTTTATGCTTTGTAACACTTGTAATAAAACATTAAGAAAGAAATATACTACAACCTTGAAAACCATCTCCTTGTGTCTCTTGCTCTTGTGTTCTGTCTCTTAATTACTTGTGTTCTTAGTGTCATTACTTATAGTTAATCCACTTCACTGTTTGATTAAGTTGAGTTACTCTCCTCTTTGTGCTGTTGTGTTGTAAGTTGACCACCCTTCAACGGTCCTGCACTTTATTTCACACCTTTTGGGGTGAAACATGTTAACTTTATAAACTTACACTTGTAAATATTTTGATACTTGTAAATGCATATGCAATTCATCTTTACTTTTATCATGGTTATTGATATTATTGTGAGTGTTATATGAGATACGTTATATGTTGACAATCATTAACTATTGCTAGCCTAGCGACGTCATAGATCTATGGGCCTGACAAGCCAATTGGTTAATCCAAGTACACTTAGCTAATCGTTTAATCTTGTAATCTTGTATACTGTCAAGGTTTGATTGTAGTTATATGTGTTCTCTAAACTTGCATAATTTATAACCATTGACATGAATTGCTACTTGTAAATCTTTTATGTATATATGTATGTTTAACCCATGGAAACTCACTAACTTTCAAAGTTGACCCTTTATTTTTAACATGTTTTAAGTTTGATACTTGAGGATCTCTTCATGCTCATATAGGACTTGGACTTAGTTTAATTGAAAATCTTATGTTTTTGTTTATATCTTGTTTGTATTGTAATGATTTAATTATCTTGTAATGTTCAATAAAAATGATATTTAATAATATTCCAACTTATTTAGTTCCATGTGCTATGAACAATCGTTTCACAGTCGTTCGCCTCGATGATTCCACCGTCGGTCAGGGTGTGACAGTTTGGCCGAGGGGGGTCGTGCGCAGGTGGGTTGGTCAGGTCATCATGTTTTAATTGTTACATCCGGACCTTTTTCAAACTATAAACCCAAACCCAAATCCGTTTAAGTTATTTTGTAATCAAATTTCATTATTTAGTGATTTTATTTATTTTTGTGTTTCAAATATAACAATTGTGTCATTTACGCAATTTAATTTAATTTTATAACTTATAAAATAAATTTTATAAATGTTTAAATGTTATTAATATCTTTAAGATTTTAAAATATTCAACTAATATGAATAATAAATTTACAAAGTTATGTAAGATTAATAAAGTCTATAAAGATTTTATAAAAAAATAATTGTTGTATTAAAGTTAATGTCTTAATAAATTAGAGTTTAATTGTAATTATTATTTTAATTATTTATTTTCTTTAAGTTTATATTTATCTTAAATTCCAATTATAACCCACTAGTTTTAGTAAACCCGTGAATTACACAGGTTTGAATAAATAAAATATTAATATAATAAAATTTATTAACTATAAAATGATATTATAATATGTAATAAAATAGTAATATTAACTTTATAAAATTTTGTTTCTAAACTTTTTTCAAAAAATAAATATTTTGTTCTAAAACAAACCGTATAAAAATGTCATAAAATTTCTATCATAACTATCAAATTTGATTACTTTTTATTTAAAAAAGACTTTTTAAAAATACCAATCTAAATTTTTTTGTATTTTTATAAAAGTTTTATGCTTAAGAAAAAAATTATTATTTTATAAAAAATTATTTATATTGAAATAACATTAATAAATAGGTTTCTTTCTTAATTTATTAAATCTAAAAAATGTTAAAAATATGTTTAGTAATTAAGGTAATACTTTTTAATAGGAGAGAGAGAGGCATGAAAATTTTGGTGACAATGGTTGTGGTACTACGATGTGTCATCCTAATATACGTTTTTATTAGAGTAGATAGATTTTAAAAAACTTGTAACTTATCAATAACACTATTCATAACCCCTCGTAATCTCTACTATAAATAAAAACAAGCTTAGGTCTTATTTTCATTTACTCATTTTTCTAAAAATCTCACTAACAAACATTTCTTTCATCCTTTGGTGTTGATCAATTTTAAAATTTTCTTTTACAAGTAATTTCAAGAAATTTATAATACTAAGATAATCTCATATTGTTTTTACATTACGTTTTTTATATTGTTTCAAGCATCCTAATATCTAATTGTTCTTATTACTTTATGTTCTTACTTTTATTATTTCTTCTACTAAATCTCTTTAAATTTAATCATTATCATTTGATCATTAACGTTATAACATTCACTAACCTTATTAAAATCACTAACGTTCCTAAATCAAGTTAATAACATGCCAACGTAAACAAAGAATCTTGTTTGCACATGGACGACTATGCTGCCGCATTCGATTATTCCACAAGATAAATTATCTAAATTATGGTTATGCCAAAGTCTTGGAATGTTTTTCATAACTCAAATGAAGTCTAATATACCATATATCAACATATTAAAATTTTTTCTAACCCGTTTCATGTTTTAACAATTTTAAAAATGGACATAAGTGCCTTACTATAATTTTAGCAGAATGTAGTCTGACTTCAACTAACCAAAACTTGGTCATAACAAACTAAATTTAAGTAAACTCAGACTCCAATATAAGTTCATCGAATTAGCTTTTTAAAGATATTTTATAGGCCTTCAAACTCAATCGGACAACTCAACAATAGCCTTTATAAGTGCACATTTCAGCACCTCTTGTCTTGTGCTGCTGTTTTGACCTATTTTCGGGTCTTTTCATAAAAAATTTTCTAAACAAAAGTTGTCCGGGAGACTATGAACTAGTTAACTATAAAATTTTACAATTTTATAAAACTGTTTGATATTTTTAAAACCTGTTCAAACATGTACCAAACATTCTGTCCAGAATCTGAAAATTGTGCAATAATCATTTTCAATCTTGCTTTCGCCTTTTGGCAATTTCTAAACAACCTAACTTATTGTAATGAATTTTGACATCAAGTTATTGTTTTTTCTTTAGGATATCACCCTTGAATCTTTAACATTAAAGCTTTATTATGAACCCTACAATCATTATTATACAATGTGAGTATTCATTTGCCATTTTCATGTTTTATTATTTTGGGAAATGCTGCTTGTTTGACCTATTTATGGATCTTTTACTAAAAATGTTTCTGAATGAAAGTTGCCCGGGAGACTTTGAACTAGTCAAATGTAAATTTTTACAAACATTAATTAGAAAAAGCCCCAAATTGCAAGAACCCTAGAATCAATTTGATTCCAATTGAATATCAAATTGATGTTTTTACTGAAATTAACATTAGGGCTTTCAATACCCAAGTGAATTTGAGTATAATAATGTGTCTAATTACCTGGATTAGTTTTGTTTGGTTAGAAAGCGAGAACGTGAATAAGTGCGATCGTGGGGGTTATCAAACGGGACTGATTCTTGATGGTTTGATTCAATTTATCACTTGGAAAGCTTCGTATGATGATGAAGATTGATTGCCCTCTATTTAATTTTCGGTTAAGAGGTTCAAAAGGTGTCGAACGTTAGTTACAAGTTCATGTTGAGTATGTGAATCGAGCGTGATGTTTGTGAATGTTCCATGTGAAATTGGGAGTTCAAGTAGTTTAAGAGTATTGATTTGAAGATTTTCCCTCGATTGAAAATACATAATTTGATCAGTTTCGAGTCGATCAGGATCGTGTTTCGAACACATTACCATTTTAATTCGTATTATGAGAATGTTAATCCTCTCGAATTGAAACCGAAACCTACATTCAAAACACGAACCTGATCGACTCGAAACTGATCAAATTATGTATTTTCAATCGAGGGAAAATCTTCAAATCAATACTCTTAAACTACTTGAAGTCCCAATTTCACATGGAACACACACAAACATCACGCTCGATTCACATACGCAACATGAACTTGTAACTCACGTTCGACACCTTTTGAACCTCTTAACCGGAAATTAATAGAGGGCACTTGATCTTCATTATCATACGAAGCTTTCCAAGTGATCAATTGAATCAAACCATCAAGAATCAGTCCCGTTTGATAACCCCCACGATCTCACTTGTTCAGGTTCTTGCTTTCTGTGACATCCGGTAAATTTCCGTTACCAAGCTCCGTTAGTTCCGTTAAGTTTTGCATACACGTGTCGTGAGCACACACTAGTTTTCGTTGAACGTTGGTGACCTAATAATAATGATTAATGTTAATTTGTTGTGAATCTAAGTGATTATGTGAATATTGGGTTATGTTTATGTGTTCACACATTTATAAACGGTTACTTAAAGAATTTATGGCGTAACGCGGAAACGTGTCTATTTATTCGTATGTCTTGTGTTTTTATAAAGATAAGATATATAATGAACTTTATAAGTTTATATATTTATATTATGAAGTTAAAAACACTTTACAAAGAGTTTAAAGCTTAGTTTTTATAAAATACGAAAACACAAGGGTTTAAAGGGTAAATATGTAAATTAAATATTAATAAAACAAAAATTCCAAACCCTAAAGCAACCTTCGGCCGCGACTTCACCTTCATCCCCCTCCCCACTTCGAATCCAGCCAAGAACAAGCAATTTCGTGTGGTTTTGATTCGATTACAAGTTATACAACACTTAGGAAGCATCGATTTCAAGCAATTACAAGTTTAAAGGTTAGTTTTTGCGAGTTTTTGTGAAGGGTTCATTATGGCCGAACCCTAATTCGTAAATTGGTCCTTGTTGGGTCGAATTGGTTGTTGTTTGATGATGTTAACATGTTAGTTAGATTGTATACATGTTAGTTAACGTCGATTATGCAAGAATTCTATGTTTTTAGTGGATTGATCATGAAATTGGTTTTGAAGCAAACCCTAATTCGGGATTATTGTGATTATGCATGATGGATGATTGTTTGATGAATGTTTGATGATTATTAGGTTGTATGAATGTTAGAATACGTTGATTATGCAAGAAAGTTGGGATTTTGATGCGTTGTTCATAGGTTACTAAGAATAGTAACTTTATTTTGCATGTAGTAGTGATCTAGTGATGGATTGATGTTATGGATGGGTTCATGATGATATTAGATGCTAGATTGATGTTATGAATGCTAGAAATCTTTAATTTGATGACGTTGATCATAGCTTGCCAAAAGTAGAAACTTTTGTTTATGAAGATTGTTAGATTGAGGTGTTTAAGTGTTGTTGATCATGTTTAGATATTAGTATGAGCTTGAATTGGTATATTATTGATGAATTCATGCATACCTTGGATGTTTGATAGATTTTGGATATTCTTTCCCAAAAGGGAAACTTTATTTGTGTAAACGTTGAAGTATGATGTTGTGATCATGTTTGGGATGATAGGAACTTGCTATTATGTTCAAGGATGGATTCTAGTGTGATAGAACGTGTTAAATTAGTTGTATGGCATGTTTGGATAATCATGGGTGATATTTGGAATTGGTAATCATGTATGGATTGGATGTTGTGTAGTAGTAGGACATCATGCTTGGGTCTGGTAATTGATTGTTGTGATGTTGTGAATGCAATGCATATGCTTAAAGAATTTGGTTATGATCATTATACACGCGTGCGGATCTGAGGCCCCTACTTAGTAGGATTGGCAGGGTTTAGGATGTGAAGTCGTGAGTGGCTTCACATGGCATGTGATGAATGGTTGAATCTTGTGTGACATGTTTGTTGTATTGTAGCTAGTGGATATGTTACTGTTCTAGATTCGCATGACTTGTATAGTACTTGATTGTATGATGATCTAAGTGATACACCTGGTTGATATAACATATGTATGATACTAAGTGAATGTTAATCATGTATGTTGTATGTGCTCATTGGCTTTATTTGGATTATAACTCATAATGTCACCAACGGGTCAAACGGGTCAACTAGGTCAAACGTGTCTATTTGTCTGGAAGCTTGAGTCTTTGATTTTGGTATGATTAGGGTTTCACATGTCTTTTGTTTACACGTACTTATGTACTCACATGATCTAGGTCACCTGTGAAGGTTGGCTATCCTCTCATTTCTCAAAATAAACCCTAAGTACCTTTGCATACATCAGGTGAGTTCATGCCCCACTCTTTACTTAATCTCTTTTGGGGGAGATAGCATACTGGTATTTATACGAACGCTCTCATTATTTAAGTTGTGTAAAATATTAATATAGTGCTGTTTACCATGAGAAAAGTCCTCACACTTTTGAATTGTTAATATTTAATAGCGGGGAAACTTGGGTAGTACTACTGGGTCTGACGAGCCCCACCTGTGTGACTCGAGGTCAACCGGGTGCAATTTGTCCTATTGATCATTGTCACGACATGGTAAGTCGTGACAGGAGGCAACAACTATCACAGTCAGCTTCAATTGCAAAATCACTATGTATTAATATTTGTTGATAATAGACTAGCTATCTATTACCATACACTGCTTATATTTATCGCAACTGTTTACATGTTTATTGAACTCAAACTCTTGAACTCACCAACCTATGTGTTGACATTTTAGTATGCTTTTCTCAGGTCCTTAACTTGCTTGCCATAGGAGCACTGCACGATTCACTTCATTTAAGACATTATGCTTCAAGACAATGTGACATTTTAACAATTATGGTTTACTTTTTGGTTTGGCACTTGTTTTGCCATAAGTTATACTTTATTGACTTGGGTTGTTTTCAAAAACGCTTCCGCATTATTTAACGTTGGTATTTTGATTGATTTGTTTAAATTATGGCATTTAGAGTCGTTCTGAGTAACTATTGACTGTGATCCTGGTTTGTTCACACGCCTCGCGGTAAAACTCCGCAAGTGGATTTTGAGGGTGTGACACTTTCTAACCAAACAAAACCGATCCAGGTAATTAGACACACTATTATACTCGAATTCACTTGGGGATTGAAAGCCCCAATGTAAATTTCAGTAACAACATCAATTTGATGTTCAATTGAAATCAAATCGATTCTAGGGTTCTTGCAATTTGGGGCTTTTTCTAATTAATGTTTATAAAAAAATTACATTTGACTAGTTCAAAGTCTCCCAGACAACTTTCATCCAAAAACATTTTTATTAAAAGATTCGTAAATAGGTCAAACAAGCAGCACAAGACAGAAGGTGCTGAAATGCACACTTATCTTGTGAAGGCTATTGTTGAGTCGTGCGATTGAGTTTGAAGATGTATAAACTGTGGTTGAAAAGGTAATTCAATGAAATTAATATTGGAGTCTGAGTTTACTCAAATTTAGTTTTTTATGATCAAGTTATGTTCGGTTGAAGTAAGACTTTATTCTGCCATAATTGTAGTAAGGCACTTATGTGTACTTTTAAAATCGTTAAAGCATGAAACGAGTTAGACTAATATATCATATATCATATAATAAGTTTACACTAACCCATTTCATGCTTTAACTGTCAGGACTATGTACGTACGGAATACTAACTGATTCCGCGTGAGACCAGATCAAATAGTGCGGAATCCTATTTGATTGCCGATCCAATCAATGAGAACGTTAACCTGATCGATATAAGAATAGACTAAACGTTAAGAACGAGTAGGAATTGATGAAGAACGGACTTTGAAGTTGGTTTGGCTGTCTTGGATGTTCTGGACGGCTAGGGTTATATGTGTTATCGAAAGTTTTTGAATTGTTATCTTCGAATTGTTATCTTTTTCCATGAATTAAGTGGTATTTATAGGTATGCAGTTTCCATTCGTACGACTAGACCATTTGCATAGTTCAGTCGTGCGACTGAATCATGCGACTGAGTCATACGCACGACTGAAGGTTCAGTCGTGCGACTGAGTCAATCTTATGTCTCAATCATACGACTGATCCAGTCTCCTAGTTCAGTCGTGCGACTGGTTCATAAGCATGATGTATTCATGCATATGGTCCATAAGTATGGTCCATTAGCATGAATAATCACCTGACTAGGTTAAACACATTTCTCAATCATTATTGACTAAGAACCATGCACAACAACCTCAAACCTATAATATATAAGAATTATACTTAACATAATAATAATATGAAATAGTTCAACATTACTAAACATCAACCACATATAATATTTCATTGAATCATTTCATTACATATGTGTAAGACATGAAAGACTTTTACATTTTAGCTTATAAACTAGGAACATCATGTATCTACAAACTCCCCTTTGGTCCTAGTTTACCCTATCATCTAACACTTATCACATGTTCTTGAAATTTCTTGTACTTCTCCTCTTTTGTAACTCCTGCATGTATTTAAAATGCAAAGCAGAGTCTTATCACGTGTTAAAACTGTAGAGCTTGTATAATATCTTGCAAGTCATAGAACAGTGGCCACTTGTATAATGTATAGACATCTTCAGCAGACAAGTTAGTAAGCCATATTGGGTCGAATACCCTGATAGTATCAATCTTTCCATCTCTGTTCAGAACTATAACTGCTTCTCCCGTCTGCCAATCGTTGTCACACCCTCAAAATCCACTTGCGGAGTTTTACCGCGAGGCGTGTGAACAAACCAGGATCACAGTCAATAGTTACTCAGAACGACTCTATATGCCATAACATAACAAATTCAACCAAAATACCAACGTTAATTAATGCGGAAGCGTTTTTGAAAACAACCCAAGTCTATAAAGTATAACTTATGGCAAAACAAGTGCCAAACCAAAAGTAAACCATAATTGTTAAAATGACACATTGTCTTGAAGCATAATGTCTTAAATGAAGTGAACCGTGCAGTGCTCCTATGGCAAGCAAGTTAAGGACCTGAGAAAAGCATACTAAAATGTCAACACATAGGTTGGTGAGTTCAAGAGTTGAGTTCAATAAACATGTAAACAGTTGCGATAAATATAAGCAGTGTATGGTAATAGATAGCTAGTCTATTATCAACAAATATTAATACATAGTGATTTTGCAATTGAAGCTGACTGTGATAGTTGTTGCCTCCTGTCACGACTTACCATGTCGTGACAATGATCAATAGGACAAATTGCACCCGGTTGACCTCGAGTCACACAGGTGGGGCTCGTCAGACCCAGTAGTACTACCCAAGTTTCCCCGCTATTAAATATTAACAATTCAAAAGTGTGAGGACTTTTCTCATGGTAAACAGCACTATATTAATATTTTACACAACTTAAATAATAAAAGCGTTCGTATAAATACCAGTATGCTATCTCCCCCAAAAGAGATTAAGTAAAGAGTGGGGCATGAACTCACCTGATGTATGCAAAAGTACTTAGGGTTTATTTTGAGAAACGAGAGGATAGCCAACCTTCACAGGTTACCTAGATCATGTGAGTACATAAGTACGTGTAAATAAAAGACATGTGAAACCCTAATCATACCCAAAATCAAAGACTCAAGCTTCCAGACAAATAGACACGTTTGACCTAGTTGACCCGTTTGACCCGTTGGTGACATTATGAGTTATAATTCAAATAAAGCCAATGAACACATACAACATACATGATAAGCATTCAAACAGTATCATACATATGCTATATCAACCCGGTGTATCACCTAGATCATCATACAATCAACTACTATACAAGTCATGCGAATCTAGCACATTAACATAACCATTAGCTACAAAACAACTAACATGTCATACAAGGTTCAACCATTCATCACATGCCATGTGAAGCCACTCACGACTTCACATCCTAAACCCTGCCAATCCCACTAAGTAGGGGCCTCAGATCCGCACGCGTGTATAATGATCACAACCAATTCTTTAAGCATATACATTGCATTCACAACATCACAACAATCAATTACCAGACCCAAGCATGATGTCCTACTACTACACAATACCCAAACCATACATGATTACCAATTCCAATTATCACCCATGATCATCCAAACATGCCATACAACTAATTTAACACGTTCTATTACACTAGGATCCATCCTTGAACATATTAGCAAGTTCCTATCGTCTCAAACATGATCACAACATCATACTTCAACATTTACACAAATAAAGTTTCCCTTTTGGGAAAGAACATCCCAAAATCTATCAAACATCCAAGCATACATGAATTCATCAATAATATACCAATTCAAACTCATACTAACATCTAAGCATGATCAACAACACTAAACACCTCAATCCAACAATCTTCATAAACAAAAGTTTCTACTTTTGGCAAGCTATGATCAACATCATCAAATTAAAGATTTCTAGCATTCATAATACCAATCTAGCATCTAATTATCATCATGAACACACCCATAACATCATAGCATCCATAATTCAACATTTCATGCAAATAAAGTTACTATTCTTAGTAACCTATGAACAATGCATCCAAATCCCAACTTTCTTGCATAATCAACGTATTCTAACATTCATACAACCCAATTATCATCAAACATTCATCAAACAACCATCATTCATCCATAATCATACAATTTACGAATTAGGGTTTGCTCAAAACCAATTTCATGATCAATCCACTAAAAACATGTAATTCACCCATGATCGACGTTAACTAACATGTATTCAACCTAACTAACATATAAACATCATCAAACAACAACCAATTCGACCTAATGAGGGTCAATTCCGCAAATTAGGTTCGGCCATAATGAACACTTCACAAAAACTCGCAAAAACTAACCTTTAAACTTGTAATTGCTTGAAATTGATGATTCCTAAGCGTTGTATAACTTGTAATCGAATCAAATTGATGTTTCCTTGCTTGTTCTTGGCTGATTTCGCAAAGGGAGAGGTGTGGGATGGGAGATCGCGGCCGATGGGTGGGGAATTAGGGTTTGGTTTGTTTTATTAAATTTTAATTTACATATTTACCCTTTAAACCCTTGTGTTTTGGTATTTTATAAAAACTAAGCTTTAAACTCTTTGTAAAGTGTTTTTAACTTCATAATATAAAGATATAAACTTATGAAAATCATTATATATCTTATCTTTATAAAAACACAAGACATACGAATAAATAGACACGTTTCCGCGTTACGCGATAAATTCTTTAATTAACCGTTTATAAATGTGTAAACACATAAACATAACCCATACTCACATAATCACTTAGATTAACATCAAATTAACATTATTCATTATTATTAGGTCACCAACGTTCAACGACAACTAGTGTGTGCTCACGACACGTGTTTACAAGACTTAACGGAACTAACGGGGTTTGGTAACGGAAATTTACCGGATGTCACAATCGTAATACCACCATTTGAAGTGTGGAGTGAAGTCCTGAGGCATTTCCCGTAAGGGAATCTTTGACACTGTGCGCGGGGGACTCCACTTCAGCACCACTTTAGGTCTCCCAGATATAGGATCAACTTCAAACTTATGAATAAACCTCTTAGGTTATTGATGTCTGAAGTTTACCCATATGGTGTGGTATTCCTTCTTTAATGCAGCCTCAAACCAACCTAACATCTTTCTTGGATTAGCATACAACAGATCTAAGCATGCCAGTCGGTTGAGCTCAAAACCAGAAACAGTCTTCAGATCATGCGGATATCTAAAGTACTCGATCCCCTTCTCTCTTTTAACAACATAAACTTCTAAGTCTTCAAAATATGCCCACGCTATAATTTTTCCTGACACTTTCTGATGTCGTTTGAATCTATAGAGCTTGGTGTAGGCATTTTGCTTTTGGGGTGTGTGTTAGGCTTTCATCTCTGCAAAACAAGCTGCCTATTCAGCTTTCTTGATATCAACATCATCATCTGAAGCTTGGGCTGTGCTTTCTTCTTTTCCTTTCTCTTTTTCCATCTCTTCCAGCTTCTCAAATGTAGCACTACCAAACGTATCACCCAAGTTGGGATAACATTACCTTCGTGGTTAGTGTACTCTAGATAATGCTTAGCAGTGACATCCTCTATCTCAATCTCATCTACATCGTTCAGCTCATCATCACTCGTGACATCAACTTTTGGAGCATCTTTGATAATTTCATCAGGATTGAGTCAGAATATCTCAGCGAGCTGCTCGTTTGTTAGATCGTGTATAATCTCTCTTTCCTCTGGAGTGTAGCTCACCGATCTTCTAACAATCCCTTGCAAGTCAAAAATCATGATGAGTAGAGTCTTGACTTGCTGAAGGGAAGCAACATCATATTCATCTGTTTGTTAATTTTCATCTATTTGATTAAACATTAAGCACATCACACATAAGTTAATAATCTAGACATTGAAACATAAACAAACATAGATAATCATTAATTACATTAATGCAATATATAATTCAGGTACAAAAGTTTTTTAAATACAAAGACATCTAATCATTACTTTTGTCTTGATCTGTCGTTTCTTCAGATGGAGGAGCTGAGGACGAGGCTCCTTGATCTTGGTTTCTTTTTGTGCGCCTTTCCCGAGCTTGAGTGGATGCTAATGCAGCATCATCATCTTCTTGATCGTCATCATCCTCTTTATATTTTCCACTCGGTCCTCCTTCATCAACATCATCTTCTCCATCAGATTCATCTTCATCCTTATCATCATCATCATCACCATCCTTAATCTTTAACGGCTCATTCATTGATCCCTTAGCTTTAGCAATATCTTCTTATTCTTCTTCTCGAGATCCTCTATCCTTTTCACCGACGCCAGCACCAGCTCATTTTGACTCGTGAGTGCTTGGTGGGCTCGGCTTAGAGCTCTCTCGTACTGAGCGTTCTTCTCACCTAGTTGTACCATCTGCTTTGCCTGAGCTGCATTCACCTCCATTATCTTGAGTAGCCCTTAGCTCATCGATGGCAATCGGTCTTAGCATAATGCGGTTATCCAGGTGTAACTGTGGATTGGTTGGAGGGACCAGCCTAGTGAGTAGTTATGGTAGTGGTGGATGTGGTGAAGATAGAAGGTGGAATGAGAGTGGGATGTGGTGGAGTGGCTGTGGTAGTGGTGGTAGGAGGAGTGATATTGTTAGTGGGAGGAGTGGTGGTGGTAGTGGTAGGTGTGGTGGTGGTGGTAGGAGATATGGTAGTGGTAGTGGCTGAAGACGTGATCACAGTAAACCTTGGCCTCTTAACCTTTTTGCCATAAGGTTGAGTCATTCTTTTCTTCCTGGAGCTCTTTGAGACAGAGGCTCCCCCTTAGCTTGGGCTGGTCAGGTATGTAAATAGGGTCAATGACATCGGTATCAGCACCTGCAAAAACAGCTGGGCGTCCACCGACCGCCTCTATACCCTTCTCAGTGGTCACAACCCTGCTCCCAATAGTCCTTACCAGTGGCTCATCATCTGACTCTTTATCATCATCTATCAAGAAGTCCTAGTAGAATGCAGCTTTTTCTGTTCCACCAGGTGCCTCACCACCTTGACCCTAATCATGGTCGTCATCGTCATTGTCTTCTTCATCGGTGGGTGCCATGATAGGCTCAATATCGGAGTCACTGTCATCCAAAGTTTACAGAGATAGAAGATCAGTACTCTGCGTTTACTACCGGAAGGGACTCTCGAATCCAGAACCTTCTGCTTCTGGAAAATGAAATTGGGAATCACAATAAACCACCTAAACTTATAACGTTAGATGATTACCCATAGTGGAAGCAACGATTTGAGATCTATCTTAATGGTGTTGATCCCAACCTTTGGGAATCAGTTGAGATAGGTTATAGTATGCCAGTTGGTGCTGATGGTGTTAAATTAACTTTGGGAGGTATGACTGATAGCCAGAAAGCGAAGTATAATGCTGAGAAGAAGGTGTATGCCCTGTTGACTCAGTCAATACCAAAAGACATATTCCATCAGTTTTCTAAGAACAAATAGGCTAAGAAGTTATGGGAGGCCTTGGAGAAAAGATATGACGGGAATGTAACGTTCAAAGCATTAAAGGCAAAGGCTCTGAAGAAGGAGTTTGATAACTTCTCTTCAATGGGGAAAGAAAGCTTGGATGATGTTATAGACAGGTTCTACCATCTAATGAGTGAGCTGCACACTCATGGGGTCTCAACGTCAATGGAAGATAAGGACTCAAGCTTTGCCGATGGTTTGCCAGAGAAGTGGGACTCGTTTGTGTCTAACTTGAGACAAAACAATATACTGGCAGAATTAGACATAAACGACTTCATCCTGAAATTGAGGGATGAGGAACTGAGGATGAAGTACAAGTCACAGAAAGGATCCTACGACTAGAATCCTTCACTGTATAACTCATCTCCCAACCCAAACAGTTTAGGAGCACCACTTCAAACAACGTTTGTGTCTAGTTCAACCGCTCCTTCTCAAACCACAGCTTCAGGATCTGAAACGTCAGGGTCATCTAGTACCCAATATATCGCACCGCACCTGAAGCAAATGCTAATAAGTTGAAGACCGAGAATCTCGGAAATATTACTGTGGAGTTTGCAAAGGAGCATATGGACCTTCTAGCAGCAGTTGTTCATTCTTATGATGGTCTAGTTGCAGGGAAAAATGGTAATTGCCATCTGGCCGATGAAGACTACGAGCAGGTGGATGAAAATGAACTAGAAAGAATGGATAGTATGTGGGCTTTGGCGAGTGCTATCAGAAGAGCAAAAAAGTTTGTAAAGAAGACAGGACAGAACTTGATAGCCACAAAAGATACTACCTTTGGTCTCGACAAACCAAAGTTACCTGTTTTAATTATGGAGAAAAGGGGCATTTCAAACGTGAATGTGTAAAGCCCAAGAAGATAGGTAACGGGAATCCATTCTCATCCTTCAACCATTAAGAGAAACCTACAAGTGGAGCTACCTCTTCAAGCAAAAAGACAAAGGCCCTGACTGCTCAAGGTGACGAATGACAGGATTGGACCTTTAGTTTTGTGTCTCCGGTGAATCGAACATTGCCCATGTCGAGGGTTTGGATGATGAATCTGCTAGGTGAAATTGCAGTTGAACTAGTGATGTCAGATAACGAAGATACTGCGAATGTGGTCGATCACCTGACTGAAGAAGAACTCAGAATGACATGTTTAGAATCTCTAGCATTCGAACAATCAAACTCTGCTATGATGGCTGATTCAATCGAGTCTTCACAGGTAAGTACCAAAGACCAACTCTTTGAAAGTCATGCTTGTAATGAATGCAATAAATTTAGAGAAAGCATAGATTTAAAATTGCTAGGTTATTAGACCACAATGATAGTTTAGTAGATGACTTACAATTGTGCACAGAAGCTAATAGGATTTTAAAACAAAATGAACACAGTTATAAAGAAAAATAGAAATTTTAAATAAACAACTAAGGGAAACCGAGGTTGTTGCTTTTAATCAAGCCAATGATATAAAGTTCTATTTAAACTCCCTGGAAGAAACTAAGAAAGAAAAAGCAGTTTTAGAAGTCGAAGTCAATTCATTAAAACAAAAACTGCACAGTTGGACCAGTTTTTCGCACATAGTTTAACACTTAGTGAAAGAACAAAATAACGGGGAGGGGTTGGGTTACAAAGTGGTTCCACCACGACATGAGATCTTGTTAAATGCTAAATGTAGACCAGTAAATAACAATCCATTTAAAGATCATGTGGTGTCCACTCCTCTAGTTAGTGTTGGATTCTTTATGCCCAAGACACATAGAATATTGATGTGGTTAGTACGTTATGATCCAAGTCGGGTCATACCCAATAACAAGCTTAGAAAACACCAATTAATATTTAATTGATGATATGATCATGCAATTAAATAAATACACCAATTTAGAAAATGGGTTTTCTAAATAAGTTGCATATGAGATTAAACAACCTATATGGATATTTTGTTCATAGATATTGTTTGTAATGTTATTTAAGTTAGTTAAATAACATCAAATAATAAAGGAGTGTGTGTGAGTTATACAATTAAAAGGTTAATTATATATATAACTCAAATAAGTGACTAGTTAACATGTGAAATTGGGTGTTTAAGTTTTGGGGGGGGGGGGGGGGGGAAACCCAAATTAAAAGGGATTTCGGCCGCCCCTTGGAGGGTTGGCATCCTTTTGCTTTTCACTTGATGTCTTGGAACAAACACTTGACAAAAACACACACTCCATCTTCTCTCTCTCTAACATGCAAAAACCACAAGAATAAAAGGTTTTCTCCTTTTGTTGAAGAGATTCGTGGCTGAGAGTGTTCCAGCAGCCTCTTCTTTCGGTTTTGGTGCTCAAATCCTAGCAACAAGGTGTTTGCTTGATGCTTGTGGGTATGAATGCTTGAGGACACCTTTCCTTGGTGTTTTGGTCATTCAAGAACCTCATCATCTTCACTGAAAATCGATTTTCTGCAGCTCCACAAATGGTAGTTTGTATGTTATGTTTTGGTTGTTTATTTCTTCTTGATAGCTAGTTCATACACATATAAATGATCCTTATGTTCTTGGGTTTGTTGTTGTTATGATATGAACCTTATTTTCAGATTACAAATGAACATACAAAGGTTTTATTCCGCTGCGTTTTCATAATTAAATGGTTAAACTAGTTTGATATGGTCCAACAAACCCAACATTGGCATCTAGAGCCGGATATGTGGATGACTAGTTTCTTGTATCCTTGTAAAATTGGTTTTATGGGGCTTTAACAACTTTATAGGGGCTGTTTTATGGTGATGTTATAAATCCCAAGCTTTCAAGGTTATATCTAACATGCTTGTGATTAAACCTTGAAAGAAAGATATCAAGTGGTTGATTATGTTTTTTTGTTTGGACAAAAGACCCTAAATTCTTGGTTTATGTTGGTTGAAAATTTAGGGTCATATGGGTATTTATTTGGTTCTTGGATGTTGTATATGATGTTTCATATTGGTGCATAACCTAGCCTTGACCTTGTGTTGATTTGGTTTTGAATGGATGTTTGTTTTGGTTGATTTCATTCATAATGGGTTGTAATATTATTCTTTTGTGTTTTGTATTTGGATGTAATTTATTTATTCATTCAATGGCAATGTAATAGATAGATTAAGTGTGTTTTCTTTTATTAGAAAATTTGTATTAGGATATAAATTTTGTAGAAGAAGATGCACAAGATGGAAGCACAAAAGGAAGACACAAGAGAAAGGCTTGAAGCATTTGGATGCAAGTTCAAGTGGGGGTCTTTGGAGATCTCATCTTTGTGTTGTGTTCAACCCTTAGGAAAGACCAAATGACAACACTTGTGATGGCAACCAATGTTGTCAACATAGTGGCTATGGTTATGCACATGTGGTTGTTTGATATATGCTTGTTTGATTATTCATTTTATGTTGATTGTTTGATATATGGATATGCTTAACAATCTAAATAAATTATCATAACAAGCTGAATTTTTTGGTTCCTAATCATTAAGTGACTAATAAAAGGTTATTAAAAGGATTAATGATTTCAAAATAAAAGAGGATTTATTAAAAGAGAACCATAGGGTACCATGTATTTGAAAACATGCGAATACAAGGTACATAGAGTTTTCATAACTAGAATTAATGGAAACTTAAATCCCTTTGGAAACAAGTTGAAAACACCATCCTTTTACACGATACTCGAAATCACTTGAAAACAACTTGTGGGATAAAGGTCACCTAACCACTTTTAGGGAACTTGTGGTTTTGAGGTGGGCTTAACATACTTGTAGGATAAAGGTAACCTAACCACTTGTATGTGTAAACTCACACGTGTGTGTAAGTAGGACGACTTGAATTGGAAACCATGTGCGTAGGGTCACCAAAGCATGGCGTACAATGGTGTTGATGGGATTTTACATGCCGACTAAACATAAGATGTTTAACCGATCCCATAAAGCTAGAAGTTGCAATAGGTTGCAATTGTCAATGTTGACTACCTTGTTAATTTAAATAATGGGATAAAGGTCACCTAACCATCATTTAAATGTAACGTTGGATTCTAGATTTTAATTATTAATTGTCTATGAGACGTGTAAAGGGTATTAATAATTAAAATGAATTTTTCAGAAATACTAAAATGAACTTTGTAATTTTGTAGAAATGGCCGCAAACAATAATGCTACCACCCCGACCGTCCCTACCCTATCACTGAGAACAATCTTAGAAAGGGATTGTCTTAACCATAATAACTTTATGGACTGGTATCGAAACTTGATAATTGTTCTCAAGCAAGAGAAAATGGCCTATGTCCTTGATGATCCTATTCCTGACCAACCCGACCTCGAGGATGTTGAGGGCTATAACGATTGGCTTCAATACACTGAGGATTCCATGCAGGTTTCCTGCCTCATGTTGGGAACTATGATACCAAACTCCAAAAGGACTTGGAGCATCTTGGGGCATATGACATAATTACCCAGTTGAAGGAAATGTTCCTTCAACAAGCTAGGGTAGAGCGCTTCGAAACGGTTCGAGCACTTCATGCGTGTCACATGGAAGAAACCCAATCGGTGTCATCTTATGTTCTTAAGATTAAAGCCACATTGATCGCCTCGAGCGGCTTAATTGTCCCATCTCAAAGGAGTTGGCCATAGATTTGATCCTTAATGGCCTAACTAAAAGGTTTGAGACGTTCATAATGAATTACAATATGAACGGGTGGGACAAGAGCATTGGTGAGCTTCACGCAATGCTCAAAACAGCTGAGGCAGGGATGGGTAGAAAGGTTCTATATGTTCTCTCGATCAATGAGGAAGGCAATAAGAAAAGGCCATTCCCCGATCCCAAGGCAAATGTTGTCAAAGGAAAGGGGTACATCAAAGAAAAGGGGAAAGGAAAGGCTAAAGCGGAACCTCCAAAACCTAAGCTTAAGAAGCCTAAGGTAACGGAGAACGATCCATGCTTTGAGTGTGGAGAGATAGGACATTGGAAAAGGAATTGTCCAACCTATCTCAAAGAGTTGAGAAACAAGAGGGATGCTGGGCAAACCTCATGTATAACTTTCATAATTCACATTGGTCGAAATGTTATTTCTTCAAACACATGGGTATTCGATACCAGATGTGGAATTCATATTTGCAATTTGTTGTAGGGGTTCAAAAGAAATAAGCAGTTCAAGAAGGGAGACACAAGTCTCTACATGGGCAATGGAGAAAAAGTTGATGTCGAAGCGCAAAGAGACAATATTTTGAAACTTTCAAATGGTTTGGAAGTTGTTCTTAAGAACATTTTGTATGCTCCTAGTTTGACTAGGAACATAATTTTGATTTCCCTTTAAAAACAATGTGGTTATGAATTAAAGTTTGTTAACAATGGTATTTATGTTTGTATGGATGATGTATTTTATTTCAAGGCTATGCCTTTTAATGGAATCTATGAATTGGTTCATAATGATTCATCCTATAATAGCTCATTATACCAAACAAGCACCAAGAAACTTAAAATGGGTTTAAGTGATTCTTATTTTTGGCATTGTCGTCTTGGTCACATAAACAAAAATCGGATTCAAAACACCTCAAAAGAATGGTCTTTTGAAAAACAAATGAAAATGTTTCATTCGATAAGTGTGAATCTTGTTTACAAGCTAGATGACCAAGTCGCCCTTTAGTGGCACTAACGAGAGGGCAAAAGACTTATTAGGAATCATACATTCGGATGTATGTGGCCCTTTTAAGACAATGACTAGAAATGGTGAAAGATACTTCATTACCTTTACCGACGATTATAGTCGCTATGGTTATGTGTACATGATGACACACAGACATGAAGCTTTTGAAATGTGATAGGATCAAATGAATATATCTGTGATGATTTGTAACACAATTCAATGAAATTCACATAAAGTAATCAAATCAAAACAAGATATCAATAAAATTCAAGTTTTCATTCATATCAAGGTAAGACAATTACAAGTATGAAAAGCAGATTCGAATATCTTGTGTATTCGTTAGTATCTACCTGCAAATCTAAGCTATTTATCCTAAAAACACAAAGTAAAGGAACTAACAAATTACAGAAATAGTCCCTATACTATTACAAAATATCAAAAGACAAATAAAGATCACATGTTAATCTTTCTTAGAGCACTTAACAATACTCCCCCTAAGATTGACATGGTATTCAGTCTTCAAAATCTTCAAGCTTGACTGCTAACTCTATCTTTAATTCTATCTTCAGCCTTGACTTCATCATTCAAAGAAATCTGCTGGTTCTTCTTTGACTTTACACATTGGCTTCTGTTTGTACATATCTAACTCTTTCAAAGCTTTTGATATAGCAGACTTGAATTTACTTGCAAGAATGCCTTGTTCTGGTTTAGCTTCATTTGTTTTAATCTCCATCTTGTCCATTCTTTCCAATGTATCTTTTGAAAGACATGAAATATCAATGTTAGCATATAACTCAATAGGTTTGTTACTTTCCTTTGAGTACACTTCTAAGACCCCTTTCCTTGATATTCTCATGAATTCAATATCTTTAATATCTTTCTTAACAATGTTGGCATACACAAGCGCTTTTCTCAAAGAAATCCTTTCCATAGCATCATTCATCACATTGATAATAGAAATGAAATATTTCTTGTATTTCTCAGCCATTTCAGGAGAAACTTTCTCAAATTTTTGTACTGACAAAAATGAGATATAACTTGGATGTAACAGTTTTAGCTCAAAAACTCCAAATAAAGTAATCATGTCCTCATCTCATCTTTCTAGATTTCGGACTAACTTCAGCTCAAATGTCTCAGTGTTATAAAACCATCTGAGAATTGGCTTTGAGTTTTGATTACCGTCAATCACTTTTAGTCCAGGAGTTGTAACTTTTTCAAAATATTTATCACAGAATTCTATCAACGAATGTTCTTCTTCTGATTGAACTCCCTTAAGTTTCTTGTTTTTCTTCAAAGTAACAAAATACTCCTTGTCTTCTTGATCACATCTTGTGTTAAGAAAATTACTTGATCTATCCAATCCACGTCTTAATAATTCCACAAACATCTTCCCACGCTTTGAATCAGTATGATTGATCAGAGGTAATCTATTAAGCTCTTTTAAGTCTTGCACATGAAGTTTTATGATACTGGAGTAAAAATGATAAACATCACATACAACATTTACTCACTTTATTAAGAAGGCATCAAACACTTCATCATACTTCCATGCAATGATCTTTACTTGGTTTGTAAAATCTGGAGCAATCATTGCATTCAACAGTTCAGCAACTGATTGTCCTTTTTGCAATATATTTCTTACCAAATCTCCGGTTGTTCTTGAACTATCGAGAATATGCCTTTGATCAGTTGATGCTTTATAAGTCTGTCTTTCTGGATCAGCAAACATTTCCATTAATTCTTTTCTATGAGCATGAGCATCATCAAATCTTGACATTTGTTTTATTTCCTGAGGTTTTAACATTCTTGTTCTTTTTGTTATCTCAAGATACTGAGGGTTATCTGTATCAAGCACTATCATTTTCTTCATTTGTTTCTCAGTTTCTTGAAAGCTTCTTACAAGATTTCTCAGAGATACAGATTGTAATCTCTTCAGCTTCCTCCAAGGGTAATTTCTAGCTTGCAACCATGATCTAAGAGCGAGAATACTCATATCATCAGGATCAGGATGGTGCAGCTCAGAACTAGACAGTTCTTCTACATTTATAACCTCCTTTGTTCTTATCCATTCACCATGCTCAACCACTATCTCATTTGGATCTATTGAAGCAACTGACTCAGCATAGATGCATTTCTCGTATTCATCATTAATTTGAGAAACAGTTAGTCCATCCAAATACACTCGATTGTATTTCATGTTCACAAGATAGTTATATTTTTCTTCAAAATCCTGTGGTACTTCATCTTGTTCTAGTATATATTCTTGTGAAGAGAAATGTGACACAAATTCAGCTTCATCAATATCTTCATTCTCAAGAACTTCATCATACCAATCATCATTATATATTTCTTCAATCATCTAAAGCATCAATCTGTTCTTGAACATTTTGCTCTTCAACCAATTCTTCAGTTCTTTGAAATTTATACGAGGATTCAGTTTGATCAACATCTTCTAATTTATTTACTTTCCGTTTGCCTTTTCTTTGCTCAAGATTTTCTTCAATATGCACCTCAGTACTAATCACATGTACTGGAGATATAGTTTTCTGAGCTTCTCTTTCCTTTATCAATTTAGCTTTAAGATTTTCATTTTCTTCAGATAACTTCTTGAATTTCTCCTCAAGACTATCATAATCTTTAATCATAACTTCAAAGTTCTTTATCACATCTTCTTTATCTTGGGCAAAACTAACAATCTTTTCATCTTTTAACACATTTTCTTCAGACAACTTTAATTTTCATCTTTGAGCTTTTGAATTTCTTTTTCACAAGAACTGATTATCTCTTTCATTCTTTCATTTTCAACTTTCAACTCTTCAATCTCTTTTTCTTTGTTTACATTTTCTTCTTTCAGTCTTTCAATCTCATCAACTTCAACTATTTCCTCTGTTTGTATAGACACATTGTGTGACATACTAACAGGGATTTCTTCTGCTCCTTCATTTGTATCAATTTCAAATATTTGATTGAATGAAATATCATTGATAAAATTAGAATCAGATGTTTGATTTTGAGAATTTCTTTCTGTTACAGCTTTCTCA
Organism: Flaveria trinervia; assembly: GCA_025506515.1. Lineage (NCBI taxonomy): Eukaryota > Viridiplantae > Streptophyta > Magnoliopsida > Asterales > Asteraceae > Flaveria > Flaveria trinervia. Next base: position 22,018,990 of record CM046448.1, read on the forward strand.
ACATTTTCTTCAATCATAGCCTGTGGCTCATTTTCAGTATCTTTAACATTCCTTTCTTCATTTCCTTCTTGATTTACTTCAGTGATATCATTATTGTCATCATCATCATCATCACTTTCTTCACTTGATGAAACTTCAGACATATCATCATCACTTTCTTCATCAACTTCTACATCTTCAATCAGATCATTTGGATCTATTGGTTCTTCTTCAGTTAGATGGAAGTGTGGCTGAGTAATATCAACTTCATCCATTGATACATTCCTAAAAATGGAATGTTTTGAGCACCAGTGATCATTGCCAGTCTTTTGTACACACTCTCTGACATGTGCTCTAGCTGAATCTTATCACCAATAACTTCTTCAGCATACAAATCTGGATTTGCATCATTAATGAGAAGTTGAAGAAATCTTGGGTACATCAGATACTTATGCCTTACTCCTCTTTCCAGATTAAAAATGAATCCATTCATTATCCACTTAGCCATATTAAATCTTCTGTTTGTGGATAAGGCTACAATTGGAGATGCAATGTCAACAGGGAATGAATCCCAACCCGCACTTCTTTTTGACATGCAATGTTGAAAGATATAGCATAAAAGCTTCCAATGCTTAAATACATGAGCTCTGAAAAATTGTTTCTTAGGGAAATGATCAGGATGACCCATCTGTAGAAAAACTTCTCTACACTCATTAAATGTATATTCAGATAAATCTTCAGGATCATTATCTCCCAGTCTTAAAGCTTGTCTAATTGCTTCTTCAGAAACTTCAAGCATTCTTTCTGAAGTGATAAAGGCTCTTAAGACTTTATTTCTTTGATCATCTCTTTCAACTTGAGCAGTTCTCCAGAATTTTTTAATCATTCTTCTATTTATCATGGGCCTTACACACATGGCATACACATATTTTGTTCTTAGTAAGAATCTGATAATATCTTCATATCCTGTAGCTTCTCTGTTTTCATCATCTAAGAAAGCAGCTACATTGTGTTTTGGCTCAAATTTTAATCTGCCATCTGCAAAACACAACAAAAGAATTATGAGAACATTGAATATTGATTTAATAAAATTTATTTCTATATATGACTTTTATTTTTTTTAACCTTTGAATTTGACCTTTTTATTTTTACTTTTATTTTTACTATTGAATTAAGATTTCAATTTGTATTAATTTTGAATTTGTATTATTTGACTTTTGAAATTTATCTTAATTCATTTTGAATTAATTATTTAACATTTCAATTTTGATTTAATTTTAATTTGTTTTTATTTTTTATTTTTGTTCAAAAATTGATTGTCTGTTCATCTTCTTCTTCGACTATGCAAAGTCGACTGATTTCATCATAAAAAAATTCACTTTAACATCAAAACAATACATCAACAGACTCGCAAATGTGTTCTCATGTGATGATTTGTAACACAATTCAATGAAATTCACACAAAGTAATCAAATCAAAACAAGATATCAATAAAATTCAAGTTTTCATTCATATCAAGCTAAGACAATTACAAGTATGAAAAGCAGATTCGAATATCTTGTGTATTCGTTACTATCTACCTGCAAATCTAAGCTATTTATACTGAAAACACAAAGTAAAGGAACTAACAAATTACAGAAATAGTCCCTATACTATTACAAATATCAAAAGACAAATAAAGATCACATGTTAATCTTTCTTAGAGCACTTAACAAAATGTTCAAAATCTTCAAGAATGAAGTAGAAAATCAACTCAATAAAACTATCAAAGTTCTTCATTCAGATATAGGAGGTGAATACATTGGTGATGCTTTTTAGTACCATCTAAGAAGTTGAGGGATCGTCTCGCAACTTACTCCACTAGAACACCACAACATAATGGTGTGTCTGAGAGGAGAAATCAAACCCTATTGGATATGGTTCGATCTATGATGGCTATAAGCTCACTACCTCTATCATTTTGGGGTTTTGCAATGCTCTCCGAGGCTCATATTTTGAATATGGCCCTGACCAAGATAGTCGATTCACTAAGTGTATATTTGTTGGATATCCCAAAGACTGTATAGGATACTACTTCTTTGATCCAACAGAGCAAGAGTATTTATTGCTCGAAAGGCTGAATTCTTGGAAACTAAATTCCTTATGGAAGGAATAATGTAGAGAATAGTGGAATTTGATGAGGATCAAAATCCACAAGCCGATACATGTTTGGTTGACACTAGCAATCAACAAGAGGTTGATGATGATCAAGAGGTTGATCAATACAAACAAAACGTTCGTAGATCTGGTTGAGTTAGCATTCCACCTGAAAGATATGGATTTTTCATAAATGGATACTATGTGGTTGACTCCGATGAGCCAACCACATACCATGAAGCAGTGTCCAATTCGGATTGTGACAAATGGCTGGATGCCATGAATGTTAAGATGCAATCCATGTATGACAATCAAGTTTGGGAATTGGTTGACCCTCCACTTAACTCCAAACCGGTTGGATGCAAGTGGGTTTCAAGAAGAAAATGGGTATACATGGAAACTTGGATACTTACAAAGCAAGACTTATAGCAAAAGGTTTCACTCAAAATCAAGGGGTTGATTATGATGAAATTTTCTTACCTGTGGCAATGCTAAAGTCAAATAGGATATTATTTGCCATAGCTGCATATTATGACTATGAGATTTGGCAAATGGATGTCAAAACTGCTTGTCTTAATGGACATCTCGAAGAGACTGTCCATATGGTTCAACCAGATGGTTTTGTCGATCCACAACATCCTAAAAGTATGCAAGTTAAAGAGGTCAATCTATGGATTGAATCGAGCATCGAGAAGTTGGAATCAACGTTTTGATGAAGAGATCAAGAAATTTGGTTTCATCAAGAACGCTGACGAGGCTGGTGTATATACGAAGGCTAGTGGGAGCATAATAACATTCTTAATATTGTATGTTGATGACATACTACCTTTTGGAAATGATATTCCAACAATAGAAGGTGTTAAAACCTAGCTTGGAAGTTGTTTTTCCATAAAATCTCGGTGAAGCCGCCTATATTTTGGGAACAAAGATCTATAGGGATAGATCGAGGCGGTTGATAGGTTTAAAACCAAAGTGCATATATTGATAAAATCTTGAAAAGGTTCAAGATGGAAAAATTCTGAGAAAGGTATGGTACCTATTAAAAGAGGGATAATATTGAGTACATCTCAATGTCCAAGCTCAAAGGATAAGCAAGATCGAATGAAGGACATCCCATATGCATCAGCTATAGGATCCATCATGCGATGATATGCACTAGACTGGACGTGTCATGCACGTTAAGCATGACAAGCAGATATTTGCAGAATCCAGGTAATAGCCATTGGATGGCTGTTAAAAGTATATTGAAATACCTTAGGAGGACTAAGGAAATGTTTCTAATATAAGGATCTAATGAAGAGGAACTCGTTGTAAAGGGTTACACGGATGCGAGTTTCCAAATCGTTCGAGATGATTCTCGATCACAATCGAGGTATGTCTTCATTATGAATGGGTAGCATTGTCCACTACAAAATCCGAATACATAGCCGCATCATTAGCAGCTCAGGAAGCTACATGGATAAAGAAATTTATCGCCTACCTAGGGTGGTCTTTACCATTCAAGACCCCTAGAAATCCTTTTGTGATAACGAGGGTACGATTGCATAAATCAAGGTACCCTGTGCACTTCAAAAGGCTAGGCACATTGAGCAGAAATTCAACTTCATAAGGGATGAAGTTGAAAAGGGAAAATATGTATTCGTAAAGTTCACACCGATCAATACATTGCGGATCCACTCACGAAGCTCCTTGAAAGGGCAAAGCATGAAAGTCATACTTGTGCCTTAGGACTTCGATATTCTAGTGACTGGAATTGATCTGTTTAGTATTTAAAAGTTTAGAACAATGTAATATTTAACTCTTTATATACTTGTGATATTTTGAGTTATATTCATTTTAGCATGTATACATCCATGAATATGTTTATTATTCTAAATGTCCGTAGTCGGTCATGTTTGTGGGAACAAATATGAATGTAAGACTATTATGAACATGGATTGGTGGATATTCATAAGGAATGAATATAGAGCAATTGGTTGCTGCCAAAGTTCATAGATATTTGTGGAATACAAATATTGGACTGACCCGCGTCTCAATTTTACTACATGGAATCTTCTAGATTGATCATAAGTACATTTGAGTAAAGGCGAATATCATGTGGTATCCTCCGACCTGAGATACATATTGGGTTTTGATATTCACCAAATGTTATACCTTGAGCTAGTTCTTCACTGCTCTGAAATAATGGGCAGTACATAAGGCTATGTTCAGGTGTGACACGAGGTGATTATGAAAAACGTATGTAGTCAAGATGGAATTTGTTCCTCTTATTCGCTGAGAGCAAGATGTCTAAGGCCTGATTAAGTTAAATCAACAAGGAATGATCATTCTATGTCCTTGGATTTAACATGACATCTGTAACAAAAGGATAAATGATTGATTCACCTAAATCATTTCAAGTTGGATACTTGAAGGGGATGATGTTATTGAATGGCTTTAAGTCATGCGTATTAAGGGTAGTAAATTGTTGTTAGGCGCTATTTACTGCTTGTATCAATCCTCTATGAATCTTGTGCAAGTGGGAGATTATTGGATTCTTTATGCCCAAGACACATAGAATATTGATGTGGTTAGTACATTATGATCCAAGTCGGGTCATACCCAATAACAAGCTTAGCAAACACCAATTAATATTTAATTGATGATATGATCATGCAATTAAATAAATACACCAATTTAGAAAATGGGTTTTCTAAATAAGTTGCATATGAGATTGAACAACCTATATGGATATTTTGTTCATAGATATTGTTTGTAATGTTATTTAAGTTAGTTAAATAACATCAAATAAAGGAGTGTGTGTGAGTTATACAATTAAAAGGTTATTTATATATATAACTCAAATAAGTGACTAGTTAACATGTGAAATTGGGTGTTTAAGTTTTAGGGGGGAAAACCCAAATTAAAAGGGATTTCGGCCGCCCCTTGGAGGGTTGGCCTCCTTTTGGTTTTCACTTGATGTCTTGGAACAAACACTTGACAATAACACACACTCCATCTTCTCTCTCTCACATGCAAAAACCACAAGAACAAAAGGTTTTCTCCTTTTGTTGAAGAGATTCACGGCTGAAAGTGTTCCAGCAGCCTCTTCTTTCGGTTTTGGTGCTCAAATCCTAGCAACAATGTGTTTGCTTGATGCTTGTGGGTATGGATGCTTGAGGACACCTTTCCTTGGTGTTTTGTTCATTCAAGAACCTCATTATCTTCATTAAAAATCGATTTTCTGCAGCTCCACAAATGGTAGTTTGTATGTTATGTTTTGGTTATTTATTTCTTCTTGATAGCTAGTTCATACACATATAAATGATCCTTATGTTCTTGGGTTTGTTGTTGTTATGATATGAACCTTATTTTCAGATTACAAATGAACATACTAAGGTTTTATTCCGCTGTGTTTTCATAGTTTAAATGGTTAAACTAGTTTGATATGGTCCAACAAACCCAACAGTTAGTGATCCAGATTCCACTGGTAAACCATTGGAAATTGTCACTAAATAGAAGGAGACTACTGTGAAATCTAAAGGTAAGATGCCTATTATGAATTTGGATGAACAGTTTGAAAAGGTTAATGTAAAGTCAGGTTCAAACATGTCTATTTCTGAACCCAAAACGACCAAACCAGTTAACCAACCACGTGCTCCACGTCAAAGTCCAAATAAACAAATGTTAAAGATGTTAAAAACGTTCAAACAATGATTTTTGTTAAAGAAGTAAAAACATCTAAACAAGAAGTGTCAAAACCCAACTAGACACAGGTCACCCCAGTAATATACTCAACCCCATAGAGAAAATTTTCCTAACATGTAAACGGTAGATCATGCTACAATTGTGGAAAGAGAGGACACATCGCTTCTAATTTTTTTAATTTACTATCAGACACCAAGAAAGAAAATCGAACTTCATGATACTAAACCAAGTTCTTCGAAAAAGAGTTCTATTACTCCACCAAAAAGAATTAATGAACCTAAAGTTCAAACTGTAAGCCACTCGTCTGTTTATCACAAACAGGCCTTAGACAAAACTGGCTTATAAAAAGATAAGTCAAGTCCAGTGTCTGATATTGAGAACACTAAGAAGAATGATATGCCCTCACCCTCAAATGGACATTGGGTTGAGTTCATGATGCGTGATTCCTCTAGGTCACCCAAGCCACTTAAGGCTTGGGTGCCAAACCTAAACTGATAATTTCCTCTGAATGTGCAGGGTGTCCGTTACAGTGCTATCACAAACACCTGTATTGTTGATAGTGGGGCGTCTAGGCACATGATCGGGAACCTGTCTCTCCTTTCAAATGCCAAACAAATTAAAGGGGGGCATGTATCGTTTGCTGGAAATAAGGAGGATACATCACAGCTTAAGGCGAAGTGGAAACCAGAAAGTGAAGTTTGATAAGGTCAACTACATTCAGCAATTATAGAACAACTTGCTTTCAGTATCCCAGATTTGTGACAAAGGATTTAAGGTTGTATTTGAAACAAGAAGTGCTATGTATTGAAGAAGGATTAATTATCCTGGAGGACCAGATCTTAATGTCAGCTTCAAGATATAATGACTTGTATGTCTTGGATCTATCAAAGGCCTCCAAAACCGATCATCAAGTTCAATGCTTCTTGTCAAAGGCAATTGAGAGGGACTCGATCTCCTGGCATAGGAGAATGGGACACATAAATCCATGGAAGATGAATCATCTGATCCAGAATGATTTAGTGAATAGAGTAAATGTAAAAAATTTCCAACTTCTGGATTTCTATGTAGCGTGTAAGAAAGGTAAGAAGATCAAGAAGTCTCACAAGGCAAAGCAAGTAAATTCCATTGAATTGCGTCTCGAACTTCTACACATGGATCTGTTTGGTCCTGTGAGCACCAAGAGCATCGCTAGTGATTTGTATTGTTTTGTAGTCACTAATGACTACTCCAGATTCTCTTGGGTAATGTTTCTGAAATCCAAATCAGAGACATTTGAATTGTTCAAACAGCTGGTGACCATATTGGAATCTCACTACAAGCTGAAAGTGCGACAAATTCGCTCAGACAATGGTACAGACTTCAAGAACCAGTGGATGGAGACATTCTGCAAAGAGAAATGAATTATACATCAGTTCACATTTGCCTACACTCCATAAATAAATGGAGTTGTTGAACGGAAAAACAAGAGCTTGATAGAGACAACACGAATGATGCTAGCAGACTCAAAATCGCCCATCCAATTTTGGAATGAGGTAGTTGCCAATGCATGTTACAACCTAAATCGAGTCTTGGTGGTTAAACGTCATGGGAAAACGTGTTATGAGTTGCTCCAGCGACGTAAACCAAATCTGGAGTACCTCGAACCATTTTGCACGCCATGTACGCTGCTGAAGAAAAATCAGTTAGGGAAGTTTAGTTAAAAGGCTGAAGAAGGGATTTTTCTAGGATACAACATACCGAATAAAAGAGTTTACAACAACTCAACGGGTTAAGTAGAAGTGTGGTGCAATGTCGATGTTCAGAGATACACCACCCCCCTGCTGGAAAAGGACCCATATTCTTCTTCGATTATGATGGATTCTTTAAGTCCTTCAACATCCCTCTCTCCCCTCCTGATGATGAGTTATCAACCAAAATGATATACGATGTCTTAAACACACCATCACTAAACTCGATAACATCAGGTTCACAAGGTGAGTCTTCTAGTCATTCAGGGGGAGCACTGGAGGTAAGCGACTCCTCTTCTGACGATGAAGAAGTGGAGAATGATCAGGTGGATCAGGAGGAACAGGTCCCGGCTACTGAAAGTACACAAGCATCAGATGTTGATGCCTCTGACACATCGGAACCTCGCACTCCAACGGCTACAGATACTGAACCAGGATTTTAAAATCTGGATCAGGAAGTAGTCCTTCCCACCACTCCCGGATCACGACTAAATGTCTATCATCCTCAGGACTTCATAGGGGATGTACAATAGGGAGTACAGACAATAAATCAGCTATACTCAGCCGATTATGCCTCAGTCATGGAAAAAGGCTATCTTTATGACGGTGCTCATCGGTGTTTTGTGTCTTAATTTGAGCCAAAATATGTAAGTGAAACCTTAAACGATGAGGCATGGGTAAGTGCCATGCAAGAAGAACTTCTTTAATTCAAGATGTTAGGAGTATGGACACTAGTGGATAGGCCAAAAGGTGCTAAAGTAATTGGCACCAAATGGGTCTTAAAGAGCAAGAAAGATGACGAAGGGGTAATAATTAGAAACAAGGCTCGACTTTTCGTTCAAGGTTTTAGACAAGTCGAAGGAATTGATTAAAATGAAGTGTTTGCACCTGTGGCTAGAATAGAAGAAATCCATATCTTCCTTGCCTATGCATCTTACATGAAGATCAAAGTTTATCAACTAGATGTCAATAGTGCATTCCTTCATGGGAAAATTCGTGAGACAGTGTATGTCAGTCAACCCGAAGGATTTGAGGATCCGTATCATCGGGACAGAGTTTACAAGCTTGATAAGGCTCTCTATGGGCTCCATCAAGCCCCGAGAGCATGGTATGAGAAACTCTCAACTCATCTTATGAAACACAGGTTTCACAAAGGAGTTATTGACTGCTGTAAGGCCCTGTTCCCGGGACGCTTACAGCTGGTCATTCATCGCACTTAAAACATTATAAAATGTACATTAATTTTGCAGCGGAATTTAAAACTTTCATTAATAACTAAAAACATGTCATTTACAACATCTGGTTTCATTACATAATACAAGACATGTCAAAATACGGATGCCAGCCTCAAAATGCTCCTAGTAGCTTATGCATCCATGCCTGCAACTCCTCAGCATCAACATATACCTGCCAACTATCATGCATACAAAAGTCAGCGACGCTGAGTAAGTTCTAGTTTTATAATAAAACATACTTTCCTTTCGTTAAAACCATTCTTTCAAAACATACTATACTATACAACCGTTCGTGATCATGCATCATACGTACATACGCATAATATCATTATTATCTTCCATTATGTTTGTTAACTTTGTTCATTCAACGTATTACATTATCGTTCACTTCTCTTTCTAGATCCGGTCAGACTTTACCCTCTTCGTGGCACCCAGCCACGATTACTGAGGTCGAATGACGGGGATCCTGTTCAGTACCTTTATTACGATAATTCATTTACGTTCATTTCATACGTTTGTTCTTTCATACATTATGTTTCGTTCATTACTCTTTATTACTCGAATCTTGTCTCATGCAATATCCCCGACTCATGCTCGAAAGATGATGCTGTGCCGGGGCCTGCTCACAAACCCCCGACTCATGTCCGAAGACTGACACAGCACCAGGATACGCGACAAAGATCCCATACGAGTCAATCACAGGGATTGAACTCCATCCGAGTCTGTTGCAACACATAGTCGCTCATCTCATTGTCTCGTCTCACGGACAAAGACCTCTGTCAAGTCTTTTGCAACATAGAGTCGCTCACCTCATAACTATGCTTGGCCTTATGCCACACCCCCGAAGTTATACATAACTTGGGTAACAACACCCCCACCGTCGTGGGTAACACCCCCATAGAAATGGGTAACAACACCCCCACCGTTGTGGGTAACACCCCCATAGAAATGGGTAACAACACCCCCCCGTCATGGGTAACATCCCCATAGAAATGGGTAACAACACCACCACCGTCGTGGGTAACACCCCCATAGAAATGGGTAACAACACCCCCACCGTCGTGGGTAACATCCCCATAGAAATGGGTAACAACACCCCCACCATCGTGGGTAACACCCCCATAGAAAATGGGTAACAACACCCCCACTGTCGTGGGTAACACCCCCATAGAAATGGGTAACAACACCCCCACCGTCATGGGTAACACCCCCATAGAAATGGGTAACAACACCCCCATAGAAATGGGTAACAACACCCCCACCGTCGTGGGTAACACCCCCATAGAAATGGGTAACAACACCCCCACCGTCGTGGGTAACACCCCCATAGAAATGGGTAACAACACCCCCACCTTCGTGGGTAACACACCCATAGAAATGGGTAACAACACCCCCACCGTCGTGGGTAACACCCCCATAGAAATGGGTAACAACACCCCCACCGTCGTGGGTAACACCCCCATAGAAATAGGTAACAACACCCCCACCGTCGTGGGTAACATCCCCATAGAAATGGGTAACAACACCCCCACCGTCATGGGTAACACCCCCATAGAAATGGGTAACAACACCCCCACCGTCGTGGGTAACACCTCTGAAGGCCAGTCACAAAGACTGGAACCCTTGCGTGCACACTTTAGGATTTGCTGAACTTCATGCGGTAGAGCTTAAGGCATTTAGAGCCGTGCACCTCTGTACATATTGCTTTCAAGCCTTTCTTTACTTCTCTCTTTAGTTCATTAATTCATGCATGCATTCATTCATTACGTTCCTCTTTTCATTATCTTCCACTTTACGTTACATAATACTTTCATTACATTTATTAACGTTCAACGCAAAGCCAAGGGAAGACATACGTACATAATAAGGAACACACATCAAACGTAAGCCATCACATCATAACCAGGCTTATCTCTCCATAATACCCTTTAAAAACCACTTAGAAAACCTCAAGTCCAAAGTGGGCATATGCGTCCTTCCAGGCGCATAAGCATAAAAATTCTAAGTATAAAATAGTTTGGGCGCATGGGCACTATTTGGGCGTTTCTGCCCTGTTTAGGCGCATCACCAACACTTAGCCGTTTCAAGCACTTTGGGCGCATGGGCACTGCTTAGACGCATGGCCAATACTTAGCCGTTTCAATCTCTAGGACGCATAGGCACTATTTAGGTGCATGGTCCACACTTAGCCTTTTCTTCACTTGGGCGCATGGGCACTATTTAGGCGCATGGCCAACCCTTGGGCGCATGGCCAACCCTTGGGCGCATGGCCAACACTTAGACGCATGGGCCAACATGCTGGGTGCATGGGCCACTATTTAGGTGCATGACCCACCCTTAGGCGCATGGCCAGCACTTAGGCGTCTGGTCTCTCATGCTGGATGCATGGACAACTGTTTGGGCGCATGAACCACTGTTCATGTTCATCAGACATTCTAAAATCCTTTCCCAGGCTTCCATTTTCACCCGATATTCATTCTAAGCATAGCCAAACATAGATCTAACATACTAAGGCCATCTAAGCATGCTAAACATCATCTCTAACCCATAATCAACACTATAACATGCATACATACATACAACATTCGTACATAAAGCTGTAAGTCCACGGTTTCTTTTAAAAACGTTTACTTAGTATGCATAATAGCCCCAAATCAGTTGAAAATCCGTAAAAGAGGGGTTCTAGAAACTCACCTTTAGCAGCTTTTGAGCAACACTCTTCCCGTTCAAGACCCACTTCGAATCAGCTCTTTGAATCCCGAAAGTAAACTCTATAAACAACCGGAACTTCGGTCAAGAACTCAATACTCAACTGAAACCGAGCTCAAACAAGAGAAGACTTACCTTTTTTAGCTTCTTCTTCCTCTTTCTCTCTCTAGAACCGGACTCTCTCTCTCTCTTCTTCTTCCGAGATCAAGCAGCTTTCTGCTTGATATGGGCGACCATGCCCTTTAAATCTTAAAATCTTAAGATTTGTACTTTGTACACTTTATCCCTCTCTACTTGTGCACAATTTCTATTCTTTCTATTTACTTTTATTTTCCTTTCGTTTAGATAGAAATTTCGGGGTGTTACAAGTCTACCCCCCTTAGAGAGGTTTCGTCCCCGAAACCTGCCGCTTCTCGAACAGTTATGGGTAACACTGTCTCACATCTTCTTTGATCTTGCATTTAAACTCAGATCCCTTTAGGCTTCACTGCACCTGCACAAGTGAAACCATCATCCTCCTTGGTCTATTCTCTTCTTCCTATTAATAGTTGCTCCTCGTGGTTGGATACTCTGTCCATCGCCGTATCCTCTAGTAGCATGATCATATCCTCATCGGTTAAGCTCTTTCTTAGACGAGATGCATGGAACATCAGATGAATTCCACTTAACTCATCGGGTAGCTCCATTCAATGTGTCACTTCTCCTACTTGAGCAACAACTAGGAATGACCCTCTACACTTTAATATTAGCTTTACTTGATTTCAAATCAAGCACTCTGCTCTCCTGGTCGAAGCCTTCCTCATACTTCATTGTCGTAGGTCATCACCGAACTCTAGTTTCGCATAGTTGAGAAATCCACCTTTCTGCAGCACTTGGGGTTTGAGTCATAGACTACTGATCAACTCACCCGGAGATGCATGTCTACCTACCTATGTCTGTCTTGAACAGCCTAGCAGGAACAAACGCTCTCTCTCAATTCTATCGCGCAATCCTCTAGGGCATTAGGTAACCTGGTAGACTTACTAACAGCAGTTCTTACATCAAAGGGCTCATCGATCTTCCTATCCCTAACATGCAACATCACAGAAAGTGGCGACAACAAAACTACTACTAGCATCCCAATTAAAACATAGATGCATAAATCTAAACTTGCAAGAACGTACCTGACGTTACCTTGGAGTCTGACCTAGCCTCCTCTCAGTCATAGCGAAGGCTCTAGCCCTCACCCTTTGTTCTCCTTCCTCGTACCGGAGCTTCCTCCGATCTTCTTCGTTCCCGAACCTTCTGCTCTCGGCTTCTTGCAATCCCTGCTCATGTGACCTTCCTCACCACAGGAATAACATCTCCCCATACCACAGTTCTTCACCACATGTCCGGTCCTTCCACAATGGAAACAAACATTGCCCCCAGTCTACATTCCCCGGGGTGCCTGTGTCCACACTTGTCACACCTTTTCGACCCCGCACCAGTTATGACCACACACTGATCATCCACTCGTGCACCTTTACCACCTAGAGCCTCCGCCACCTTCCATTCGCTTCTCGTTCCATTCTTGGTCATCCTCTCCTTTCTTGATACTTTCAGTCATCATCACAGATCTTTCGTCATACAATCTTCCCACCAAATCAACCGCCGTCCTAAACGTGCTCGGTCGGGCAGCGATCATGTGCCTACGGATGTCGTCGGCAAGCCCTGAATGTACCTCTTGATCTTTCGTGAAAGAGGTGTCACCTGATCCGGCACCAGACGTGCCATCTTGTTGAATTTAGCGGTATATTGCTGATGTGTCATCGTTCCCGCCTCCAGCTGCAAGAACTCTATTTCAACTTTATCCATCTCATGGTGAGGACAAAATTCCTCAATCACCAGCCTTTTCAACTCTGACCATCGCATCCTCCCGATAGCCCTGCTTCCCTCAACCTGGACAATATTGACCCACCAGCATAGAGCCGAGTCCGCAAAAGAATGGGCATCAAACTTTACTTTCTGATCCTCCCGGCACTCGCTGATATTCAATACCGCTTCCATCTCTCTCACCCATCGGTGAGCAGTAGCAGCAGTGCCATTTCCATCAAAAGTTAGGGGCTTGCATTGTTGAAATGCCCCATAATTACAACCTCGTACCGCCTCCGGCACAGGCTCTTCCTCTTCGTCCTCTTCGTCATCGAAGAAAACCGTTTCAGCCTTGGGTCGTCTCCTTTCGCCCGAAGACCTACCCCCTTCCTGTCTCTCCTCATCTCTAACAGCCTTCATAACTTCGGTCACCATAGATGGTAGGATCGTCTGCCTAACCTGATGCACTTCCTCCCTGACTTCCTCTCTTATCGAGGCTCTTTGATTAGCGTTCTCATCATCACCCTCCTGATGAGGGGTCTCGGGTTCCTCATGGGCTGCTCCTTCAACCCTAGACCTTCCTCTTGTGACCCGTGGTTCAGCACCATGTCCACCACTGCCTCCACCTCGTGAAGCTTTCGAAGATCTCCCGCCAACCATCTTCTAACACACTATAAGATTCAAACACTAACGCGGTCATTCAAGGTAATAACTCAGTTTATGTCAAGTATAGTAAGTCCCTAATTACAGTGGCCAGTTGTGATTAGCCACCTACTTTACTCTTCATACCCCAAGCATTTCCTATCCCGACTACATCAGTATCTAAATCTTCACAAAAGCACACAAGCCACATAACATGCGCACATAATGCCGGTTAACATTAATTTTCATAAAACGTTTACATAAAAACCTTTACTTGCAGGCACGTAGCTACTAGGACTGACATCCATTTTCCTTTTAGTCCCATTCTCAGTTTAAGATTAGGTTTTTCAAAATATTTACCCAATTCACTTAAACTTTTGCTCTGATACCAACTTGTAAGGCCCCGTTCCCGGGACGCTTACAGCTGGTCATTCATCGCACTTAAAATATTACAAAATGTACATTAATTTTACAGCGAAATTTAAAACTTTCATTAATAACTAAAAACATGTCATTTACAACATCTGGTTTCATTACATAATACAAGACATGTCAAAATATGAATGCCAGCCTCAAAATGCCCCCAGTAGCTTAAGCATCCATGCCTGCAACTCCTCAGCATCAACATATACCTGCCAACTATCATGCATACAAAAGTCAGCAACGCTGAGTAAGTTCTAGTTTTATAATAAAACATACTTTCCTTTCGTTAAAACCGTTCTTTCAAAACATACTATACTATACAACCGTTCGTGATCATGCATCATACATACATACAGATAATATCATTATTATCTTCCATTACGTTCGTTAACTTTGTTCATTCAACGTATACATTATCGTTCACTTCTCTTTCTAGATTCGGTCAGACTTTACCCTCTTCATGGAACTCAGCCATGATTACTGAGGTCAAATGATGGGGATCCTGTTTAGTACTTTATTACGATATGTCATTTACGTTCATTTCATACGTTCGTTCTTTCATACATTATCTTTCGTTCATTACTCTTTATTACTCGAATCTTGTCTCATGCAATATCCCCGACTCATGCTCGAAAGCTGATGCTGTGCCGGGGCCTGCTGACAAACCCCCCGACTCATGTCCGAAGACTGACACAACAGCGGGATACGCAAGAAAGATCCCATACGAGTCAATCATAGGGATTGAACTCCATCCAAGTCTGTTGCAACACATAGACGCTTATCTCATTGTCTCGTCTCACGGACAAAGACCTCTGTCGAGTCTGTTGCAACACTGAGTCGCTCACCTCATAACTATGCTTGGCCTTATGCCACACCCCCGAAGTTATACATAACTTGGGTAACAACACCCCCACCGTTGTGGGTAACACCCCCATAGAAATAGGTAACAACACCCCCACCGTCGTGGGTAACACCCTATAGAAATGGGTAACAACACCACCACCGTTGTGGATAACACCCCCATAGAAATGGGTAACAACACCCCACCGTCATGGGTAACACCCCCATAGAAATGGGTAACAACACCCCCACCGTCGTGGGTAACACCCCCATAGAAATGGGTAACAACACCCCCACCGTTGTGGGTAACACCCCCAAAGAAATGGGTAACACCCCCATAGAAATGGGTAGCAACACCCCCACCGTCGTGGGTAACACCCCCGTAGAAATGGGTAACAACACCCCCACAATCGTGGGTAACACCCCCATAGAAATGGGTAACAACACCCCACCGTCGTGGGTAACACCCCCATAGAAATGGGTAACAACACCCCCACCGTCGTGGGTAACACCCCCACAGAAATGGGTAACAACACCCCCACCATCGTGGGTAACACCCCCATAGAAATGGGTAACAACACCCCCACCATCGTGGGTAACACCCCCATAGAAATGGGTAACAACACCCCCACCGTCGTGGGTAACACCCCCATAGAAATGGGTAGCAACACCCCCACCGTCATGGGTAACACCTCTGAAGGTCAGTCACAAAGACTAGAACCCTTGCGTGCACACTTTAGGATTTTCTGAACCTCACGCGGTAGAGCTTAAGGCATTTAGAGCCGTGCACCTCTGTACATATTGCTTTCAAACCTTTCTTTACTTCTCTCTTCAGTTCATTAATTCATGCATGCATTCATTCATTACGTTCCTCTTTTTATTATCTTCCACTTTACGTTACATAATACTTTCATTACATTTATTAACGTTCAACGCAAAGCCAAGGGAAGACATACGTACATAATAAGGAACACACATCAAACGTTACATAATACTTTCATTACATTCATAACCAGGCTTATCTCTCCACTTAGCCTTTTCTTCACTTGGGCGCATGGGCACTATTTAGGCGCATGGCCAGCCCTTGGGCGCATGGCCAACACTTAGACGCATGGGCCAACATGCTGGGCGCATGGGCCACTATTTAGACGCATGACCCACCCTTGGGCGCATGGCCAGCACTTAGGCATCTAGTCTCTCATGCTGGACGCATGGACAACTGTTTGGGCGCATGAACCATTGTTCATGTTCATCAGACATTCTGAAATCCTTTCCCAGGCTATCATTTTCACCCGATATTCATTCTAAGCATACCCAAACATAGATCTAACATACTAAGGCCATCTAAGCATGCTAAATATCATCTCTAACCCATAATCAACACTATAACATGCATACATACATACAACATTCGTACATAAAGCTGTAAGTCCACGGTTTCTTTTAAAAACGTTTACTTAGTATGCATAATAAGACCAAATCAGTTGAAAATCCGTAAAAGAGGGGTTCTAGAAACTCACCTTTAGCAGCTTTTGAGAAACACTCTTCCCGTTCAAGACCCACTTCGATTCAGCTCTTTGAATCCCGAAAGTAAACTCTATAAACAACCAGAACTTCGGTCAAGAACTCAATACTCAACTGATACCGAGCTCAAACAAGAGAAGACTTACCTTTTTCAGCTTCTTCTTCCTCTTTCTCTCTCTAGAACCGGGCTCTCTCTCTCTCTCAAGCAGCTTTCTGCTTGATATAGGCGACCATGCCCTTTAAAATCTTAAAATATTAAGTTTTGTACTTTGTACACTTTATCCCCCTCTACTTGTGCACAATTTCTATTCTTTCTATTTACTTTTCTTTTCCTTTCGTTTAGATAGAAATTTCGGGGTGTTACAACTGTACACTGTTCATCAAAAAAAAGGATGACGACTTACTGCTAGTACAACTTTATGTGGATGACATAATCTTCGGTTCCGAAAACGAGGAGTTATGTAAAGAATTTGAATCTGTCATGAAAGCAGAATTTGAGATGAGTGCAATGTGGGAGATGAAGTTCTTCCTATGATTACAGGTAGACTAGATACCAAAAGGAATCTTTCTGCATCAGACTAAATATGTAGGGGATATCCTCAGTCGGTTTGACATGGAGAATACTTCAGCTGCTGGAACTCCACTTGCCACGAACCACTATGTGGCACTCGATGAAAATGGTGATCTGGTTGATTATGTGCATCTTGTAGCTCTAGTGTGATTTATTAAAATTGCTATTGACTATCAGTGAAAACAAGGATCTAGCATCAAAATAGCTTATTAAAATGTCCCAAGTGATTCTGATATACCTGTATGATTCCATAATGAATCGTACCAGAATTGAAAAACTAGAATTGAAGCTGTGCTATCCAGGAAGTAAAATCGATTAGAATTACTCTAATAGGTTTAAAATCCATCTCAAATCAAAAATACAAAAATATGTCTTAATTTTGTTTTTAATTTCTAGTTGTTTTATTTATTTAATTTTAGTCGTCTAGTAGGTAAAGTCGGACTATGCACTTGGATTCGAACTATCAATCTCTCATTTAAAAAGGGGCCACGTCTGAGGTGACCAATCGGGTTTTTAAGTTAAAAGGATCACATTAGAGGTGATCAACAGTTTTTCAAATTAAAAAGGTCATGTCTGAGATGTCAACGGTCATAATGTCTTATCAACAACTAACAAGTTAAGTGTTTGAAAGTGCATGAGATGAAACTCATAAGTATGAGCCATTCGCACGACTGGACCATAAGTATGGACCAGTCGCACGATTGGATCATACGTATGAGCCCAATCGCATGACTGAATCACATGTATGGACCAGACGTACGATTGGACCATAAGCATGAGTGAATCCATACGATTGGATCACCAGAATGAACCAATCACACGAGTGAAGGAGACCAACTGAGTCAGTCACACAACTGACACCCAGTCACACGAATGGATGTGACTGACTGAGCCAGTCGCACAACTGAGACCCAGTCGCCCAAATGAATTGTGCGAATAGGTCCAGTCACCCGACTAAAAATAAAATCAGTATAAATAGGGTAAAAGTCGGTCGCACATTCTCACCACCCTTCAATCACTCCTAAACCGCACGACTGCAAAGTTACTCTGCCAAAGTTGGTTTCCCACTGAGATTGTGTTACTAACGTGTACTCTCATCTTCTACAGATAATTAGTTATCTAAATCACACAAAATGCGCGGTGTAATCAAACCCTAATAGACCCAATCTAACTAAAATCAAGAAATCTATAAAAACTTTCTAATAGACCATGTAAATATGATAAATGGTTAAAATGAAGGACATACAGTGATAGTTAGGGTCCCTGTGGTCCTAAAGAGTCTGAACACAACGGTTATCATCATGTTTTGACCTAGTTTCGGGGTCATAGTGTCGAACAGAGGGTTCTGCGACTAGACACTCCGAATGAACTTCAATCGCACGATTGAGCTGAGCGAATGACTCAATCAGCCGAATGAACAAGGCGTATGAGCTGAATTGCCCGAATGAACTCAGCCGCATGCTCAATCGCCCAATTGAACTCAGCCGCATGCTGAGTTGCCTGATTGAACTTAGCCGCATGCTCAATCGCCCAACTGAACTCAGTCGTATGGTTCAGTCACACGATTGAGCCAGACTGATTTCAAAACAGTTTAAATTATCAACAGTTTCTGTTATGGACAAATCTCATGTTTATGTGTCTTGTGTTACAAAAATATGGCAGATAGGTGGATCATCAACACCAAGTACAACATTTGTGCTCACTTGGATGCCACCACTAGGAATGTTGCTGAGTTTGTGGGTATTGTTGCATTTTTGAGGCGATCAAGGATCTACAAAGCCATATCTGCTCCATGCACACCCTACAGGTCTTTACAGCAGGCCTTCTGGGAGGGTGCATCTGTTGATAGATCTACTGAGCCCTACTGCATTCGGAGTACCATTTTTGGGTAAGAGATTGAGGTGATGACAACAGACATTCAAGGAGTACTGGACCTGGGTGATGATGCTGCCCACCCAACCAGGCTACATCCTCTGATTGTAAGGGGATGTTTTCTGAGGATGAAGTACACTGGGGACATCAACGCAGGTGTGCTCAACAAAAGCAACCTGTGTCCCCAGTTCAAGTACTTAGCACATGTCATTCTCAAGTCAATTGCTTCATAGAGGGGTGGATTTGATTATCTTTTTGACCCAATCCAGAATGCCTACGTGGCACGGGTGCTGAATCACCCCTTCAGCTTCTCTAACATGATCTTCACGTACATAATCGAGAACCTAAAGGCCAAGGGTAAGGATAGCTTCTGCATGTATCCAAGGTTCTTACAAATGATCATAGATGAGAAGCTCCCACTACTGCCCAAGGAGAAGGACGATGCAGTGATGCTTGAGGTGATGGATGACACCACTTTAGGCAAGATGAAGGTGTACAGGGGGAAGCAGGTAAAGCCCCCTGTGAGGAGATTGTTCGGCCATCTAGCCAATGCTGAGTATGTGGCGCCCGCTAGGAGGAAGTGGCGTCACGACGACAATGACTCTGATCTAGAGCCTATTTAGCTACCCTCTGATGACTCTGATGACAACGACCACGGTGATGGTCAAGAAGGTGAGGCTCGGGTGGATCCGAGCCGGTTCCAATCCACCCCAACTTTCAGATAGATGAGGAGGAGGAGTCGGATGAGGAGCCTTTGGTACAGATGGTAGGAAGCCGGGTCGTGGCCACTGAGAGAGGGCTCAGGGTGGTTGGTGGACGCCAGGGTGAGTCCGGGGATGCTGTTACTGCTGATACTGCTGATACTGATCCATCAGACACCCCAGACCAGCCCAGTAACCAAGGGGGAGCTTCTATCTCTAAGGGCTCCAGGAAGAAGAGGATGGCTCACCCTTATGGCAAAAAGGGTAAGAGGCCTATATTTACTTTGATCACATCTACCACCACTGCCACAACCACCACCACTGCCACAGCTACCACCATTACCACACCCCCTACCACTAGTACCACACCTCCCACCATTACTACCATACTCCTAACCACCACTACTACAGCCACCCCTTCACCATCCACTCCTATCCCACCACTAATATTCACCACTTCCACCACTACCGCCACCAGCCACCAAGTAGGTCCCTCCACCCACTCTACCTTCACCACCGGACACACTCTACCCTTCATTGGGGTAGAGGAATAACTAGCCGCACTAAACCAGATGGTGCTAAAGCTGTTAGCTGTTGATGAGCAAAGAGCTACACAGCTAAGTCAGCTTGTGGAGCTCAATGCTGCTCAAGCACAACAGATTACCCAGCTTCAGGAGCAAAAAGATCAATTAGCGTAACACCCCGAATTTCTATTTAAATAAAAGGAAAAGAAAAGTAAATAGAAAGAATAGATAATGAGCACAAGTGGAGGGGAAAAAGTGTACAAAGTACAACACCTTTTTACTTTAAGGTTTAAAGGGGGCATGGTCGCCCATTTCTTCTTCATCTTCTTCATTCGGTTGAAAGGAAGAAAGAAAAGAGAGAGAGAGCCTTGATTCTAGAGAGAGAAAGAGGAAGACACAACTACAAAGGTAAGTCTTCTCTTATAAGAGCTCAGTTTCAGCTGGGTTTCGAGTTCTTGACCGAAGTTCTTTGTGTTTAGTGTTTGTTTTCGGGATTCAAGAGGTGAATCAAAGGTGGGTCTCGAATAGGAAGAGTGTTGCTCAAAGGCTGCTCAAGGTGAGTTTCTTGAACCCCTCTTTACTGATTTTCAACTTGTTTGGGGCTATTATGCATACTAAGTAAGCATTTTGAAAGTAACCGTGGGTCTACAACCTTATGTTCAAAATGGTGTTTGTATGTAGGTATGTTTTAGTGTTGATTATGGTTTAATATTGATGTTTAGCATGCTTAGATGCCCTTAGGATGTTAGATCTGTGCTTGGGTATCATTAGAATGATAATCGGGTGATGTTGGTAGCATAGAAAATATTTCAGAAGGTTCTGATGAACATGAACAGTGGTCCATGCGCCCAGAGGTGGCTCGTGCGCCTAAACAGTAGCCCATGCGTCCAGCATGAGTGGCCAGACGCCTAAACAGTGGCCCATGCACCTAAGTGTTGGCCATACGCCTAAACAGTGGCCCATGCGCCTAAGTGTTGGCGATGCGCCCAAGTGTTGGCCACGCGCCTAAATAGTGTCCGTGCGCCCAAGTGCCAAAACGGCTAAGTGTTGGTGAGGCGGCTGAACAGGTACCATGCGCCTGCATAGTGGCAAAGTGCCTGAAAGTGTTGGACCAAAAGAACCAATGAGCCAAGATCAGAAAACCTCTAAGTCCCACATGATATCACAACAACTGCTGAAGGCTTCATCAGCAGTTTGACAAATGATGAAGACTTCAACAACTAAAGATCAAGTACTAAAGACTTCAACAGCTGAAGACTAAAGTGCTGAAGCTCAACAGCTGAAGAACACAAGTGCTGAAGCTGAAGACTAAAGTGCTGAAGTCCAACAGCTGAAGAACACAAGTGCTGAAGCTGAAGACCAAAGTACTGAAGGTCAACAGCCGAAGAATACAAGTGCTGAAGCTGAAGACCAAAGTACTGAAGTTCAACAGCTGAAGAGTCCACAAGTGCTGAAGATCAACAACTGATATACAAAGTCTAAAGACAAAGACTGAAGACATCAGCTGATGACATCTACTGAAGTTATCAGCTGATGAAACGTCTGAAGTTCAAGTCTGAAGACCAAGTGCTGAAGTTTCAGTAGTTTGTCATAATAGCTGAAGAGTACTTCTTCAGTAGTTGTGTTTATCAGTAGTTTTATGTTTTTACTTTCAGTAGTTTTGTAAAACGACCGAAGAGCTTGTTCTTCAGTCGTTGTAGTTTTAGTAGTTTCTTATCAGTAGTTTTGTAATAAGTAAACACTTAGCTTCTTGTAAGAAGATGTCAGCTGCTTGACATCTTCAGTAGTTTTAGTGTTTCAGTAGTTTGTTAAATAACGGTTAGATGTCACTATCAAGTGACATCAGCCTACGTCATCTTTCCTTATATAAGGAAGAATGACCTAAATTGTAATTTTGGGAAAGCCATGCCAAAGCGTTTGATTGAATGAAATATTCCTTTTGCAGAAACTTTCTCTCTCTATAACTAATTCTGTTCATTGCTATATCTTTGGTATTCTTGCTCGAATTGTGCTAGTTGGTACTCTATTCCGCTACTGAAATCATTCGAATCGATCAAACTAGATGCTGAGATCCTATCAAATGGTATCAGAGCTGGTTAATCATTGATCGATCTAACAATTGATCATTGAAACTGCTCATTTGCTCTAAGTTTGATCGAACTAGCAATTCGCACGAATCTGTTATAGAGATTGAAGTTCTGTCGCTTTTGGCTATTTTAATTGAGGTTCTTAGTGGTTTTGAGCTAAATTTGTTTTGCTTATCTTGAATTTATCTGAATTTTCGAAAGTGACTACACCTTCTAATGATCCACACAATACTGGTTCCTCAACCAAGCCTCCGATGCTGGTTAGCAATGAGTATAACATTTGGCAACGAAGAATGCTCCATCACCTGTCTGTCAATAGTTCAGGTTGTTGGACATCCGTGGTACATGGACCACATAAGCCAATGGTGAATCATCCAGAAACAAATCAGTTGATTCCGAAGAAGAAGGAACAATACTCTTATGAGGACAAGAAGTTGTTTGAGATTGATGCTAAAGCCCATGGAATTCTGGCCATGGCACTGCCTAATGAAATCTATTCCGGGCTTATGCATCATGAAACTGCTCATGACCTTTGGAATGCACTGAAAGAACAATTTGGTGGCACTGATGAGGTCTTAGCAAACAACAGGGAAATCCTCGCCCAACAGTATGAGACTTTTGCTCATAGAAAGGGTGAGACTCTGACTCAGCAGTTTGAGCGGTTTTCATGTTTAATCTCTGAGTGGTTAAACATGAATATACCAAAAGCCAAATGAACCACAGATTCCTCAGATCACTTCCTGAGAGATGGGACACATATACAATTGTCCTACGCTCCAGTGCAAATCTGGATAGTCTATCTCTCACCCAACTTCATGGGAAACTGCTTACATTCGAAAGAGAGATAGAGCAGAAAAGGAAACTGGCTTCATCTGGTAAGCTCACTGAAGACTTTTTACCAGGCAACACTGCCTTGGTTGGTCATGAGTCAGAATATGATTCATCTGAATGCTAGTATGATGAGCATATTGATTTCTCTTCAAACACTTCTGATTCTGCATTTGTGAGTGTTGATAGTCAGTTTACTGGGTGTAATAATGACAATCTATGCTTCATCATGGATGATCTCAAGGGGATTGCTGATGATGACTTAGAAGAGATGGATATTTTGAGCCAAATGGCCTTGAAAACATCAGATCTCAGAAGTTCTACAAAAGAACTGGAAGAAAGTTCCCAGGACTCTCTGGCAAAACCAAAGTTGGTTTTGACAAGAGTAAGTTAAGGTGTCACAAATGCCACAGGCTTGGACACTTTGCTAGAGAATGTAGATCATCTGGATCTAATTCTTCTGCACCCTTTGTGACTTTCCCTGGCAATAGTCAACAACACAGAGGGCAACATCCTGTCAATTCTGGCCATCATTCTCAACCACAATCTCCTGCATATTTTGTTCCTCAGGGTCCAATGCCATATCCTTACCCTTGTTATTACATGCCACAAACCAGTCAGGTTCAAGCACCCATTGCTCAATAACCACATGCTCTTCCTGAGCCTCAACCATCTCAATCTCATCAACCTCCTCAACCTCAACACACAGCTTCTTCACCCCTGGAGTTGTTGACTGGAGCAGTTTACCAGATGACATGTCTGGTCATGAACAACTGTTCACAGGTGCTGGTCAACATGGTGGTGACAGTCCATTTGGGAATCTGGCACTTATGGCTCTGGAGTCTGCAGATGGATCATCCTCAAATGCCTCTTCATCACAGGTATCACAGGTATCCTCTAAGGCTAAGGCCAAATTATGTTCTGAAACATGCATAGTATATTTGCCTCTATTAGAGAAGCAAATGTAGCTTTAATTAATAAGACATAGAGCTAGAAAAGATCATTTCCAAAAGTAAAGCTGAGTTTGAGTCTATGCTTAAAGAGAAAAATGATGAGATTTATAAACTTAAATGCCAAATCACTGATGATAAGACTAGGAAGAGGTACTTTTAGAAAAGTACAAACACCTCAAAGAAACCCTTGCAGTCACCCAAGTAGAGTGTGATCGATGGGTACAATCATGCAAAGGTTTTGAAATGCTTCTTAGTAAGCAATCAGCTTCCAATGTGAAGTTTGGCATTGGTTATAATCACACTGCTCCTCCTACAGATTTTGCTTCAGAGCAGAAGTGAAATCTGATGGAGAAAGCAATAACCAATCCACCTCATCATGTGATTCACTTTCTGATAGAGCACCATCAGAAGTTGAAGTTAGTATTATTCCCTCGTTGAACCTATCAGCTGATCTTGATGGTTCAAATACTGACACTCACATGGTCAAAGAGTTGATCAACTAAGGAGTTATTTCTGGAAGTCTTGAAAGGACTGGAGAGCAGATTTAACACCTGAAGTTCAAACTCCAACTACTGTCAGCACTGAAGAGAAGAAAACTGTCAGTAGAAAGGGTTTGAAGACTACTAAAGAGGAAGTCAAGAAGCAAATAATGCTTCCAAAGTGCTGAAGAACAAGTCTTCAGTAGTTTCATTCTCTTTAGTTGATGATCAACATAAGATGAAGAGAAACCATGTGAAATATGTGGTTTTTCAATCATCTTACATGATTGTTGGTACAAAAGAGGATCCAACTCAACATAAAGAGGAAATTAAGAGAAAATGGTTAAATTGAAAACTGAGTTTGAAGCCACATTTGTACCAGCACATCAAATCCTGAACCCTTAAGTCCAAAAAGAAATCCAAAAAGGAAGGGGTTAAACAGGTAATAGCTGAGATTGCTCAAAAGAAGAAGGTGCAACATAGGAACTGTTGGACCAAAAGAACCAATGAGCCAAGATCAGAAAATCTCTAAGTCCCACACGTATCACAACAACTGCTGAAAGCCTGCTCAGCCTCATCAGTAGTTTGACAATTGCTGAAATACCAGCTGAAGATCAGTGCTGAAGATCTTAACAGCTGAGAATCAAAGTACTGAAGTACAACAGCTGAAGAGTTCACAAGTGCTGAAGATCAACAACTGATGTACAAAGCCTGAAGACAAAACTGAAGACATCAGCTGATGATATCTACTGAAGTCATCAGCTGATGAAACGCCTGAAGGTCAAAGTCTGAAGAAGTACTGAAGCCTCAGTAGTTTGTCACAACTGCTGAAGAGTACTTCTTCAGTAGTTGTGATGATCATTAGTTTTTTATATTTTTTATTTTTCAGTATTTTTGTAAAACGACTGAAGAGCTTGTTCTTCAGTCGTTGTAGTTTCAGTAGTTTTATGTTTTTCAGTAGTTGTAAATGAGATGTTTAACACTTAGGAACATTTGTAAGAAGATGTCAGTTGTTGACATCTTCAGTAGTTGTTAAACATCAGTAGTATAAAACGGTTACATGTCACTTTCAAGTGACATCAGCCTACGTCATTCTTTTCTTTATAAGGAAAGATGACTCACCTGTAATCGTGCCTTTGAGGCCGACAATCCTAATGCAATATTCCTTTTGTCGGATATTTCTCTCTTTATAACAAAATTCTTTTATCGTTTTATATCAATTGTTCTTGTTGAATTTGTCTAATTCTGAGCTATTCCGCTGCTATATCTGTTCAATCGATTAAACCAAGGGCTGAGATCCTAACAAATGGTATCAGAGCAGGTTAATCATTGATCGATCTAACAATTGATCATTGAAACTGTTCAATCTCGCTCTAAGTTTAATCGAATTAGCAAAATTCGCAAGGATCTGTTATAGAGATTGAGAGTGTATCGCTTCTGGCCGTTTTATTTGAGGTTCTGTGTGGTTTTGAGCTAAATTTATGTGTTTTTTACTTGAATCTGTCTGATTTTCCACAATGACTACTTCTTCTAATGATCCTTTCAATACTGGATCCTCTACCAAGCCTCCGATCTTGTGAGGAATGAGTATAACATTTGGCAGAGAAGATTGCTCCATCACCTGTCTGTCAATAGCTCAGGTTGTTGACGTCTGTGGTACATGGACCACATAAGCCAATGGTGAATGATCCGGAAACAAACCAGTTGGTTCCAAAGAAGAAGGAGCACTCCGATGAGGACAAGAAGTTGTTTGAAATCGATGCAAAAGCCCATGGAATTTTGGCTATGGCTATTCCTAATGAGATTTACTCTGGGCTTCTGCATTGTGAGTCTGCTCATGACCTCTGGAATGCCATCAAAGAACAATTTGGTGGTACTGATGAGGTTTTAGCAAACAACAGGGAAATCCTCGCCCAACAATATGAGACTTTCTCTCATAGAAAGGGAGACTCTGACTCAACAATTGAGCGGTTTTTATGTTCATCTGATTAAATGGTAAAACATGAAAATGGGTCAGTCATACCACAAGATTTTTAAGATCCACTGCTGAGGAAGATGACTGAACACATATAACACAATCTCATACCATAAGCTCAATCGGCTACACTCCCACCCAACTCATGGGAAACCTTACATTCGAGAGAGAGAGAGAGAGCAGAAAAGGAAATTGGTTTCATCTGGCAAGCTCACTGAGGATTTTGGGAACAATGGGATTGGACATCAAGGGGAAATTGAGTCAGATGAAAAGCAAGAGTATGATGAGGCATATTGATTTCTCTACAAACACTTCTGAGCCTGCCTTTGTGAGTGTTGATAGTTATTCTGCTGGTTGTAATAGTGACAATCTAGTTTCATCATGGATGATCTCAAGGGGATGCTGATGATGACTTAGAAGAGATGGATTTTTGAGCCAAATGGCCTTGATAAATATCAGATCTCAGAAGTTCTACAAAAGAACTGGAAGGAAATTCCCAGGACTCTCTGGCAAAACCAAAGTTGGTTTTGACAAGAGTAAGTTGAAGTGCCATAAATGCCACAGCTTGGGCACTTTGCAAGAGAATGTAGATCATCTGGATCTAACTCTCCTGCACCCTTTGTGACTTTCCCTGGCAATAGTCCAAAACAGAGGGCAAACCTCCAATTCTGGTTATCATCATCAACCACAATCTCCTGCATATTTTGTTCCACAGGGGCCAATGCCATATCCATACCCCTGCTATTACATGCCACAACGGTCAGTGTCAACGCACCCACTGCTCAGCAACCACATGCACCTCCCTGAGCCTCAACCATCCCAATCTCATCAACCTATCAACTTCAACAACACAGCTTCTTCACACCAGGTGTTGTTGACTGGAGCAGTTTACCAGATGATGTGTCTGGTAATGAACAACTGTTCTCAGGTGCTGGTCAACATGGTGGTGAGCATCCTTTTGGAAATCTAGCTCTCATGGCTTTGGAATCCTCTGATGGATCATCCTCAAATACCTCTTCAACACAGGTATCACAGGTATCCTCTGAGGCTAAGGCCAAATTATTCTGAACTTGCATAGCAGCATTTGCCTCTATTAGAGAAGCAAATGTGGCTTTAATCAATAAAAATGTAGAGCTAGAACAAACAATTTCCAAAAATAAAGCTGAGTTTGAGTCTGTGCTAAAAGAGAAAACTGATGAGATTTACAAATTAAAATGCCAAATTTCTGATGATAAGGCTAGGGAGGATGTACTCTTAGAGAAGTACAAAGACCTCAAAGATACTCTTGCTGTCACCCAGGTAGAGTGTGATCGATGGGTACAATCTTGCAAGGGCTTTGAAATGCTTCTTAGTAAGCAAACAGCTTCCAATGTGAAGTTTGGAATTGGTTATAATCACACTGCTCCTCCTACAGTTTTTTGCTTCAAGAGCAGGAGCGGATTCTGATGGAGAAAGTAATGACCAATCCACCTCATCATGTGATTCACTACTTGATAAAGCACCATCAGTAGTTGAAGTCAGTAGTAATCCCTCTGTGAACCTAACAGCTGATATTGATGGTTCAACTGCTGACACTCACATGATCAATGAGTTGATCAACCCAAGTGTTATCCCTAGCAGTACTGAGGGTACTGGAGAGCAGGGGATAACATCTGGAGTTCAAATCCTAATGACTGACACTGAAGAGAAGAAAACTGTCAGTAGGAAGGATTTGAAGCCTACTAAGGAAGTTGACAAGGCAAAAAGTGCTTCTAAACTGCCGAAGAGCAAGTCTTCAGTAGTTTCATCTTCTTTAGTTGATGATCAACAGAAGATGAAGAAGAAACCATGTGAAATATGTGGTCTATTCAATCATCTCACAGATGATTGTTGGTACAAAAAGGGATCCAAACTCAAACAAAAAGAGAAAATTAAAGAAAATTTGGCTAAAATGAAAACTGAGTTTGAGTCCAAGTTTGTACCAGCAGCATCAAATCCTGTTACTCCTATGACCAAAAGAATCTAAAAAGGAAGAGTGCAACAGGCAATAGCTGAGGTTGCTCAAAAGAAGATGGTGCAACACAAGAACTCTCATCAAACACCAATACCAATGTGTCTGAAGAGCTGAAAGCTCTCTCCCAGAATCAGACACAGCTGGTAATGATGGTTCAACATCTGTTGGGAAGAGTTAACCAACTTGATGGCCCTGTGTTGAAACCCCAGAAAAGGAGATCCAAGCCGAAGGATTCCTCTTCTACACCATCTCCTTCACCTCAAGCTATTGTGTCCAATAAACCTGTTAGTTTACCATCTGTTGATGAGACCAGGCCCAAAACCAAAAAGGTTTGGGTCTCCAAAACTAACTGATTGTTTATTTATGCAGGTTTCTTCAACATGCCAAAGTAGCATCTGGTATGTAGACAGTGGAGGATCTATGCATATGACTGGGAACAACTCACTTCTTAATGACTACTCTCCAGGAAGGAAGGGATTTGTTTCCTTTGGCAATGATGCAAGAGGTTACATCATTGGGAAGGGCTTTGTTTCCAATGGGGAAATAAAGTTTGATGATGTCAACCATGTGGAAAATCTCAAGTATAATCTTTTGAGTGTCAGTCAATTGTGTGACAAAGGCCATGTTGCCCTTTTCACAAGCAAGAACTGCAGGATTCTGTCATCCAAAGTTCTGAGTTTGATTGACAAGGTATTGGATGCTCACACTCTCCTGAAGGCCAACAGGACAGGAAGAGTGTATGCCTTAGATCTTTCCAAGAAAATTGATCTCAAAGGCCATCCTTGCCTATTTTCCAAGGCCTCTCCTCAAGAATCTAATCTATGGCATAGAAGGCTGGGACATGTTAATTTCAAGAACATGAATCAGCTGATACACCATAGTTTAGTAGGGGAATGCCTATGAAGGTTCAAGTGTGAAAACAACTGCACTGCTTGTTTGAAAGGAAAACAGCACAAGGTTTCATTTCCACCTATTGAAGAACCAAAGTCCACTGCCTGCTTACAACTTCTTCACATGGATCTCTTTGGTCCTGTGAGAGATGAGCATGGCACAGAAAAATACTGTCTGGTAATTGTGGATGATTACTCCAGATTTGTATGGACTTTCTTTCTACATTCAAAGGATGAAGCTGCACAGAAGATCATAAACTTTGTGTTGTATGAGAAGCAGTATTCCCTCTCAGTCAAGTGTATTAGAAGTGATAATGGAACAGAATTCAGGAACAATACACTTGATGAGTTCTACCTTTCCAAGGGAATAAAGAGACAGTTTAGTATTCCAAGAACTCCTGAACAGAATGGAGTTGTGGAGAGAAAGAACAGGACCCTCATTGAAGCTGCAAGGTCTATGTTGGCTGATTCTGGACTGCCATTGACTTTTTGGGCTGAAGCTGTCAACACAGCATGCTATGTGCAGAATAGAGTGCTAATAAATCAGAGGTTGATGAAGACTCCATATGAAGTTCTACATCATTTGGCCCCTCTCATTTCATTTTTTAGAGCATTTGGGTGTCCCTGTTTCATTCTCAACACAAAGGATCAGCTCCAGAAATTTGATCCTAAGGTGGATGCAGGGTACTTTGTTGGTTATTCATCAACTTGCAAGGCATACAGAGTCTTCAATTGCAGAACAAAGATGGTTGAAGAGACTTTACATGTCAAGTTCAATGAATCTCCAAAGGACAAGATTCCACAAAGCCCTGTGGAGCTCTTTGATTTGGACATACTGCAATATGTTCCTTATCAATCTCCTGCTGTTGCTCCTGTCAACAGTTCACCACCTGGTGTTACTACTGAAGATGATGATGATAGTAGTAATCACCTCTTCAGGTTTAGTGATCAACTGCCTGAGTCCTCTAAACCTGATGCTCCTGTAGCTCCAGCCGCACCATCCACAACAAATGCTGATGAGATTTCTGCATCCTCAACTTCATTTGAGTTGCCACCATCTTCATGGTTTCAAGAATCTGCATCAACATCTGCTGCTGCTGAAGACCCTACAAACACTTGCACAGATTTGATTGTTTACCAAGAGCTGAAAAATCACCCAATATCTCAAATCCTTGGTGATATCAATGCTGGTGTCTCAACCAGAAGCCAGTTGTCCAATTTCTGCTTCTATGCTCTCTTCATCAGTCAGCTAGAGCCGAAGAACTATCATGTTGCTTTGAGGGACAATGGATGGGTTGAAGCCATGCAGCTTGAGCTTCTTCAGTTCAAGAAACAGCAAGTGTGGGAGCTTGTTCCTCTACCCCCAGGTAAGTGTGCAATAGGCACTAAATGGGTGTTTAGGAATAAAACTGATGAAAATGGGCTAATTGTTAAGAACAAGGCCAGACTGGTTGTGCAGGGGTTTGCACAAGAAGAAGGTATTGATTATGATGAAACCTTTGCCCCTGTAGCCAGACTGGAGGCAATTAGATTGTTTTTAGCCTATGCTGCACTCCACAATCTTAAAGTTTTCCAAATGGATGTCAAAAGTGCTTTTCTATATGGTACAATAAAAGAAGAAGTTTATGTGTGTCAACCACCAGGCTTTGAGGATAATAAGCACCCAGAATGGGTATATAAGCTTGATAAAGCTCTTTATGGGTTGAAACAAGCACCTAGAGCTTGGTATGAGACCTTATCAAACTTTCTTCTACAGAATAATTTCACTAGAGGCTCCATAGATAAAACTTATTTATTAAGAAGGTGGATCAGCATAAGCTACTTGTTCAAATTATGTTGATGATATTATATTTGCATCCTCTGATCCCCAATTGTGTGAGGATTTCCAAACCTTAATGCAACAGAAGTTTGAAATGAGTGCAATGGGAGAATTACAGTTCTTTCTAGGTTTGCAAATCAAACAAAAAGCTGATGGAATTTTCATTCATCAGTCTAAATACACAAAAGATCTTTTGAATAAGTTTGATTTACAAAACTGTAAATCTTGTTCTACTCCCATGTGCAACACCACACAATTGGATGTTGATCAGAAAGGTAAAGGTGTTGATGAAACCCTTTACAGATGTATGATTGGTTCCTTGATGTATTTAACAGCTTCTAGACCAGATATTATGTTTGCTACATGTGTTTGTGCTAGATTTCAGGCTGCACCTAAGGAGTCTCATCTGATTGCAGTCAAGAGGATCTTTAGATATCTGCAAGGCACACAATCTCTAGGCTTATGGTATTCCACTGGACATTCTTGCAAATTAGTTGCCTTCTCTGATAGTGACTATGCAGGATGTAAGTTGACCAGGAAATCAACTTCTGGTGGATGCCAATTCCTAGGCAACTGTTTGATTTCTTGGCAGAGTAAGAAACAAACATCTGTTGCTACATCCACTGCTGAAGCCGAGTACATTGCTGCTGCAAGTTGTACATCCCAAATACTCTGGCTTCAGAATCAACTTTTGGATTATGGCATTACAGAGACTAAGACTCCATTATTAATGGATAGTGCTTCAGCTCTTTGCATTGTCAAAAATCCTGTCCAGCACTCTAGGACCAAACATATAGAAATTAGACATCATTTTATAAGAGATTGTTTTGAAAAGGGTCTAATTAATCCTATGTTTGTGCCTAGTGCTGATGAGCTTGCAGACATTTTTACTAAGCCTTTGGATAGTTCAACTTTCCACAACCTGGTGTTAAGGCTTGGTATGCTGCAGCTAGAATAAGTGACAACTACTGATGATCTCAGTAATTACTGATGATCATTGGTAACCATGTCACATATAAGTACTGATGAGTTATTTTACCCTCAGTAGTTTTTATAACTACTGAAGGCTAAATGCTTTAAGTACTGGACTTTCTGTTCTACACTACTGATGTAGTTACAACTACTGAAATCAGTAGAAACAGATAAGTACTGATGTCCTATGAAACTACTGAAAACAGCTAAAAGCTGATGAGTAAGTGTTGAGGACAGTATGAAACAGCTGAAAGGCTATGAATTGACGACAACTACTGATGAGTACTCTCTCTTCAGTAGTTCACAAACTGCTGTTTCTTTATAAACAACTGAAGCAATACCATGTCTTCAGTAGTTTCACAACTACTGATGACTAACACCAAGTCTTCAGTTGTTTACAACAACTGATGGCAAAACCACGGTCTTCAGTAGTTTCACAACTACTGATGACTAATACCAAGTCCTCAGTTGTTTCAACATCTGAAGTCAACTTGTCTTCAGTAGTTTTTAAAACTACTGATGCCTAAATCAGAGACTTCAGTTGTTTCAACGTCTGATAGTAAACACCATGTCTTCAGTTGTTTTATAACTGCTGACCACACCAATACCATCAGTCGTTTCAAACGTCTGAAAGTTAATACCACGTCATCAGTAGCTTCAAATACTGATGACTAACACCAAAACCTTCAGTCGTTTCATAACCCGTACCCTATATATACCTGATCCCTCTTTCAGAGTTTTTCATTCTTTCACGACCTAACTTTTCAAAAGCTCTGAAAACCTTTCACCTTCATTAATGGCGACCATGCAACTCAAACCTCGACACAACTGTGTCGCGTACCTTACAAAATCGCCCTTCTGGACCAAATTTGAAAATGCTATAGATCTTATGGTCCAATCCCCACTAAAAACGGCTTTCCTTTTAAATCCAATCATTTATGCCGATTCGCTACGTCAGTTCTGGATGAATGCGACCGTTACTGGAGAATCTATCATTCATCTATCAACTCGCATAAGGTGGTCATCTCTACTGCTACCATCCGCCAAATATTACTGTTAGATGATGCTGCCTACCCTGTTGGATATCCTAAGCGCCAACTTGATCTTTCCTTTGAACAACATGGATATCAGGGTGATCTTAGTGCTTCAACAATCCTGAAGAAACATTTTCCAGATGCTGAACGATTATTATTTCATATGGTAAATGTTTGCCTGGCTCCGAAGACTTCCTCTTGGGATCAACTGTCTTCCAGATGGCAACAGGTATTGTTCTCTATCCTTGAACAAGAACCACTAAACTTCTCTGAAATAATTTTTCTTGAACTCAAGGATATGGCCACAAAACCACTTTCTAACCGTTGGATACTATATCCTCGGTTTATAATGGCCATAATAGAGAATCAGCTTTCTGCTGAGGGACTAGTTGGTCTGGGAGTCCCTGCTTTGGCTGTATTGCCGGAGGTATACTCCCGACACAACACTGACCAAACTCTCAAACAGGCTGCCAAGCTGCGCAAACCCACGCAGCTGGAACCCACAGCCTCCACCTCCAAATCCAAAGTCCCCTCCAAACCCACAAAGAAGAAGCCTAAGAAAGCTACTCAGGGAATTGAGTCCCCTGTGGATGCTCCTGCTGCACCAACGCAGGTTATCTCTGCTGGAAATAACCCCCCAGTAGAGACTGTGACTCCCCCCTGAAGCCGCTCAGGTTTCCTCTCAAAAGGAACCTGAAGCAACCACTCAAAGGGAAGCCACAATGCTGGGATCCTCCTCACTTGAGGGGATTACCATTGAAGAGCACCACCTGTCCCGGGTGCACACTGCTTCCACACCCTCTCCTGATGCAACCGCCCCTCAAAGCCCTACTATCATTGTTGCAAAAGTGCTGACGCAGTTGCATTCCTCACCCCCACCCAGACACCAATTACTACTGGGATAACCTCAACACCTGAGGGGGAGGATCAAAATGCTTCTGTCAACCCACAGCACAGGGGTTATCATGTTCCATCTTCTAGTGTAGATAAGGAGGTGCGAACTTCTGGTGAGGCTGCCACTGCTTCTGACTCAGCAAATGACCAGGATGCAGTTGGTAACATCTCTAAGTCCTCACCAGTGGCAACAGCTGATGAAGGACATAGTCCTGAGGCTGGAAGTCCCCAGAACCGAGAACAAGGGGCACATGCTACAATTGATCTACACTCAAGGCATGTTCATTCTGACTTTGTCAGGAGGTCAGGTGATTCAGTCACAACTGATGATGACCTGAGCTTCTTCTTTGATGTAGTTGCTCAAAACACCATTCTAGAGGATGAGGTTAGCAGACTCAAAGAGCTGCTGGCCAAGATGTCTCAGGATGCAAGTCCATCTGCCACCACAATACACCCACAGATGGCACCTTCTTCTGAAGGTCCCCTACACACTGAGCCAGTATATACTTCCAAGCCACCAGCCTCTGCTTTCGGCACTGATTCTCAGGAACAGAACCACCCTGATCAATCAGTTGCTACCCTTCAAAATTCCCTACCTCTCATCACTCCCATGATCACAGATATAGTGATCAAAGCCATTGATGAGAGGCTTCCTACAATAATACAACCCTTGGTGGAGGAGTTGGTGACTAAATCTCTTTCTACTGCTCAAACCCTTGCATCCAATGCAACCAAAAAGGGGGAGAGTCAGTTAGTTAAAGGAAAAAGGAAGAGGATAGATGGGGAGAAGGCGAAAGAATCTGAGGTTGTAAATGAGAAGGAGAAGGAGAAGGTGAAGGGAGCTGAAGTGAATGAAAGTCAAAAAGACTTTCATGTCACATATCAAAAGAGAAAAGGAGAGTCTGAGAAGGAGAAGGAGCTGAAGGATATGGTGAAAGAAGCTGACGCCAACCATAACCGTTCAATGGATAAAATCATTGAGCAGTTGTATAGGCAGGGTTTTGACATCAACAACTAGACTCCGAGATCAGAAGGATGGAAACAGAGGAGATCAATTCCAGATGGGCTAGCTATGATGCCTTAGAAAGAGAAAGGCTGGAATAATGATCAGATTTATAGCTAAATACCTGGGAAGATCTCTAATGGAAATAAGGGCCTGGACAGGGACAACATCTTGGCAATAACCACCAAGATTTGTTCGTCTGAAGAATCCCAAAGGTCTAGTGATTGAGGTATTGAATGAAGCTGGGGTTGGGAATCGAAAAGAATTGACAAAATTTACCAAAGCCTCCTTACAGCCAAAATGCTAAAACAGTCTGAACCTCAATCCTCAAAATCACTATCTCCACAACCCACTAAAACAACTCCTTTACCCTCTAAACCAACCATCCAACCACAAAACCAAATCCTTTACCTCAAAAACCCATTGCCAGTGATGTACCTAGCCAAAAGAAAAGAAAGGTACTGAGGCCTGATGAAGATGAAGAGGAGGATGAAGACAGACTGCCACTCTCTGCAGTCATTACTTTGCCTAAGGCTAAACCAATGTCCATCACTCCTGCTTCTCAAATGCATGATGTAATGATAAAGATTGAAGAGGAACAGATGCAAAAACATGATGAGGAAATGCTGAAAAGCATTGACAAAGCATATGCTACATCCTCAATGATCACATGAAGAAAGAAGTATTAAGATTGTACACCCTTGCTAATACCTTTCAATACCAAAGGGAAAGAGTAAGGATATGGCCTGATCCTAGGGTGGCACACCGATTGTCAAGAAAGAAATTCCTTCAAGATACAAGGGCCAAGTGAAGAGAGTTGTCGACGAAGACATCACTGTGGTGCTTGTAGTGTCCCCCTGGGAATTGTTGAAGAGTTCAAGAAAGCCTATGAAGCCAAACAACCACCTCAAAAGATGTTAGAGAACAAAATTATAAAGAAGGGATTGGTTTACAAACGACTTGAAAACTTCAAACAAGAAGAGCTCAACCTGCTCTTAGAAGGAACTCATCCAGATGAGTTTGCTTATAGACAAATAACCACGGTTGAGCTCAAAAATGGAAAACAGGCCAAGTACATATCTGAAGTGTATGGCCGAGAAGGATTATTTGATGGTGTGCCCGAGGTGCTAACAATGGATGAGCAAATCATGTTTTTAAGGGCTTACACCAGGGAATCATATAGGCTGATACACGGAAGTAGATCTCATGGTTGGGGCACAGCTCGGTGTCCAAGTCCCCAATACAGAGCTCCCAACCATATCATGCCAAACAGATCATCAGAGACTTCTTCCCAGGCCGGAGCGTACATGGGTCTTCTCTACTGATCAAGAGGAAAAAGACCAACATTTTTGCCATCAATAAGTGGGAGTATAAATAAGTTAGAGGTTTTGGCTGCATTGGTTCAGGGGAGTTTGTTGGACCAAAAGAACCAATGAGCCAAGATCAGAAATCTCTAAGTCCCACACGGTATCACAACAACTGCTGAAGCCTCATCAGTAGTTTGACAAGTGCTGAAGACTACAACAGCTGAAGATCAAGTGCTGAAGATCTTAACAGCTGAAGAATCAAAGTACTGAAGTACAACAGCTGAAGAGTTCACAAGTGCTGAAGATCAACAACTGATGTACAAAGCCTGAAGACAAAGACTGAAGACATCAGCTGATGATATCTACTGAAGTCATCAGCTGATGAAACGCCTGAAGGTCAAAGTCTGAAGATCAAGTACTGAAGCCTCAGTAGTTTGTCACAACTGCTGAAGAGTACTTTCTCTAGTTGTGATATCAGTAGTTTTATGTTTTATGTTTCAGTAGTTTTGTAAAACGACTGAAGAGCTTGTTCTTCAGTCGTTGTAGTTTCAGTAGTTTTATGTTTTTCAGTAGTTGTAAATGAGATGTTTAACACTTAGGAATTTGTAAGAAGATGTCAGTTGTTGACATCTTCAGTAGTTGTTAAACATCAGTATTATAAAACGGTTACATGTCACTTTCAAGTGACATCAGCCTACGTCATTCTTTTCTTTATAAGGAAAGATGACTCACCTGTAATCGTGCCTTTGAGGCCGACAATCCTAATGCAATATTCCTTTTGTCGGATATTTCTCTCTTTATAACAAAATTCTTTTATCGTTTTATATCAATTGTTCTTGTTGAATTTGTCTAATTCTGAGCTATTCCGCTGCTATATCTGTTCAATCGATTAAACCAAGGGCTGAGATCCTAACAAATGGTATCAGAGCAGTTAATCATTGATCGATCTAACAATTGATCATTGAAACTGTTCAATCGCTCTAAGTTTAATCGAATTAGCAAAATTCGCAAGGATCTGTTATAGAGATTGAGAGTGTATCGCTTCTGGCCGTTTTATTTGAGGTTCTGTGTGGTTTTGAGCTAAATTTATTGTGTTTTTACTTGAATCTGTCTGATTTTCCACAATGACTACTTCTTCTAATGATCCTTTCAATACTGGATCCTCTACCAAGCCTCCGATCTTGGTGAGGAATGAGTATAACATTTGGCAGAGAAGATTGCTCCATCACCTGTCTGTCAATAGCTCAGGTTGTTGGACGTCTGTGGTACATGGACCACATAAGCCAATGGTGAATGATCCGGAAACAAACCAGTTGGTTCCAAAGAAGAAGGAGCAATACTCCGATGAGGACAAGAAGTTGTTTGAAATCGATGCAAAAGCCCATGGAATTTTGGCTATGGCTATTCCTAATGAGATTACTCTGGGCTTCTGCATTGTGAGTCTGCTCATGACCTCTGGAATGGCCATCAAAGAACAATTTGGTGTACTGATGAGGTTTTAGCAAACAACAGGGAAATCCTCGCCCAACAATATGAGACTTTCTCTCATAGAAAGGGTGAGACTCTGACTCAACAATTTGAGCGGTTTTCATGTTTAATCTCTAATTGAAAAGGTTAAACATGAATATACCAGGAGTCAGATGAACCATAGATTTTTAAGATCACTGCTTGAGAGATGGACACATAACCATTGTTCTACGCCTCAAATGCTGATGTTATCGCCTATCTCTCACCCAACTTCATGGAAACTGCTTACATTCGAGAGAGAATAGAGCAGAAAAGGAAATTGGTTTCATCTGGCAAGCTCACTGAGGATTTTGTCCAAGGAACACTGCCCTGATTGGACATCAAGAGTCAGAATATGCGTCATCTGAAAGCCAGTATGAGCCATATTTTTCTCTACAAACACTTCTGACCTGCCTTTGTGAGTGTTGATAGTTATTCTGCTGGTTGAATAGTGGACAATCTATGTTTCATCATGGATGATCTCAAGGGGATTGCTGATGATGACTTAGAAGAGATGGATATTTGAGCCCATGCCTTGATAAATATCAGATCTCAGAAGTTCTACAAAAGAACTGGAAGGAAATTCCCAGGACTCTCTGGCAAAACCAAAGTTGGTTTTGACAAGAGTAAGTTGAAGTGCCATAAATGCCACAAGCTTGGGCACTTTGCAAGAGAATGTAGATCATCTGGATCTAACTCTCCTGCACCCTTTGTGACTTTCCCTGGCAATAGTCAACAAAACAGAGGGCAACAACCTGTCAATTCTGGTTATCATCATCAACCACAATCTCCTGCATATTTTGTTCCACAGGGGCCAATGCCATATCCATACCCCTGCTATTACATGCCACAACCAGGTCAGGTTCAAGCACCCACTGCTCAGCAACCACATGCACTCCCTGAGCCTCAACCATCCCAATCTCATCAACCTAATCAACTTCAACACAACAGCTTCTTCACACCAGGTGTTGTTGACTGGAGCAGTTTACCAGATGATGTGTCTGGTAATGAACAACTGTTCTCAGGTGCTGGTCAATGGTGGTGAGCATCCTTTTGGAAATCTAGCTCTCATGGCTTTGGAATCCTCTGATGGATCATCCTCAAATACCTCTTCAACACAGGTATCACAGGTATCCTCTGAGGCTAAGGCCAAATTATGTTCTGAAACTTGCATAGCAGCATTTGCCTCTATTAGAGAAGCAAATGTGGCTTTAATCAATAAAAATGTAGAGCTAGAACAAACAATTTCCAAAAATAAAGCTGAGTTTGAGTCTGTGCTAAAAGAGAAAACTGATGAGATTTACAAATAAAATGCCAAATTTCTGATGATAAGGCTAGGGAGGATGTACTCTTAGAGAAGTACAAAGACCTCAAAGATACTCTTGCTGTCACCCAGGTAGAGTGTGATCGATGGGTACAATCTTGCAAGGGCTTTGAAATGCTTCTTAGTAAGCAAACAGCTTCCAATGTGAAGTTTGGAATTGGTTATAATCACACTGCTCCTCCTACAGTTTTTTGCTTCAAGAGCAGGAGCGGATTCTGATGGAGAAAGTAATGACCAATCCACCTCATCATGTGATTCACTACTTGATAAAGCACCATCAGTAGTTGAAGTCAGTAGTAATCCCTCTGTGAACCTAACAGCTGATATTGATGGTTCAACTGCTGACACTCACATGATCAATGAGTTGATCAACCCAAGTGTTATCCCTAGCAGTACTGAGGGTACTGGAGAGCAGGGGATAACATCTGGAGTTCAAATCCTAATGACTGACAGCACTGAAGAGAAGAAAACTGTCAGTAGGAAGGATTTGAAGCCTACTAAGGAAGTTGACAAGGCAAAAAGTGCTTCTAAACTGCCGAAGAGCAAGTCTTCAGTAGTTTCATCTTCTTTAATTGATGATCAACAGAAGATGAAGAAGAAACCATGTGAAATATGTGGTCTATTCAATCATCTCACAGATGATTGTTGGTACAAAAAGGGATCCAAACTCAAACAAAAAGAGAAAATTAAAGAAAATTTGGCTAAAATGAAAACTGAGTTTGAGTCTAAGTTTGTACCAGCAGCATCAAATCCTGTTACTCCTATGACCAAAAAGAATCTAAAAAGGAAGGAGTGCACAGGCAATAGCTGAGGTTGCTCAAAAGAAGATGGTGCAACACAAGAACTCATCATCAAACACCAATACCAATGTGTCTGAAGAGCTGAAAGCTCTCTCCCAGAATCAGACACAGCTGGTAATGATGGTTCAACATCTGTTGGTAGAGTTAACCAACTTGATGGCCCTGTGTTGAAACCCCAGAAAAGGAGATCCAAGCCGAAGGATTCCTCTTCTACACCATCTCCTTCACCTCAAGCTATTGTGTCCAATAAACCTGTTAGTTTACCATCTGTTGATGAGACCAGGCCCAAAACCAAAAAGGTTTGGGTCTCCAAAACTAACTAACTGTTGTTTATTTATGCAGGTTTCTTCAACATGCCAAAGTAGCATCTGGTATGTAGACAGTGGAGGATCTATGCATATGACTGGGAACAACTCACTTCTT
The DNA here is from genome assembly GCA_025506515.1 of Flaveria trinervia. Lineage (NCBI taxonomy): Eukaryota > Viridiplantae > Streptophyta > Magnoliopsida > Asterales > Asteraceae > Flaveria > Flaveria trinervia. The sequence continues at coordinate 22,059,680 of CM046448.1, forward strand.
AATGACTACTCTCCAGGAAGGAAGGGATTTGTTTCCTTTGGCAATGATGCAAGAGGTTACATCATTGGGAAGGGCTTTGTTTCCAATGGGGAAATAAAGTTTGATGATGTCAACCATGTGGAAAATCTCAAGTATAATCTTTTGAGTGTCAGTCAATTGTGTGACAAAGGCCATGTTGCCCTTTTCACAAGCAAGAACTGCAGGATTCTGTCATCCAAAGTTCTGAGTTTGATTGACAAGGTATTGGATGCTCACACTCTCCTGAAGGCCAAAGACAGGAGAGTGTATGCCTTAGATCTTTCCAAGAAAATTGATCTCAAAGGCCATCCTTGCCTATTTTCCATGGCCTCTCCTCAAGAATCTAATCTATGGCATAGAAGGCTGGGACATGTTAATTTCAAGAACATGAATCAGCTGATACACCATAGCTTAGTGAGGGGAATGCCTATGAAGGAGTTCAAGTGTGAAAACAACTGCACTGCTTGTTTGAAAGGAAAACAGCACAAGGTTTCATTTCCACCTATTGTTGAACCAAAGTCCACTGCCTGCTTACAACTTCTTCACATGGATCTCTTTGGTCCTGTGAGAGTGATGAGCATGGCACAGAAAAAATACTGTCTGGTAATTGTGGATGATTACTCCAGATTTGTATGGACTTTCTTTCTACATTCAAAGGATGAAGCTGCACAGAAGATCATAAACTTTGTGTTGTATGCTGAGAAGCAGTATTCCCTCTCAGTCAAGTGTATTAGAAGTGATAATGGAACAGATTCAGGAACAATACACTTGATGAGTTCTACCTTTCCAAGGGAATAAAGAGACAGTTTAGTATTCCAAGAACTCCTGAACAGAATGGAGTTGTGGAGAGAAAGAACAGGACCCTCATTGAAGCTGCAAGGTCTATGTTGGTTGATTCTGGACTGCCATTGACTTTTTGGGCTGAAGCTGTCAACACAGCATGCTATGTGCAGAATAGAGTGCTAATAAATCAGAGGTTGATGAAGACTCCATATGAAGTTCTACATCATTTGGCCCCTCTCATTTCATTTTTTAGAGCATTTGGGTGTCCCTGTTTCATTCTCAACACAAAGGATCAGCTCCAGAAATTTGATCCTAAGGTGGATGCAGGGTACTTTGTTGGTTATTCATCAACTTGCAAGGCATACAGAGTCTTCAATTGCAGAACAAAGATGGTTGAAGAGACTTTACATGTCAAGTTCAATGAATCTCCAAAGGACAAGATTCCACAAAGCCCTGTGGAGCTCTTTGATTTGGACATACTGCAATATGTTCCTTATCAATCTCCTGCTGTTGCTCCTGTCAACAGTTCACCACCTGGTGTTACTACTGAAGATGATGATGATAGTAGTAATCACCTCTTCAGGTTTAGTGATCAACTGCCTGAGTCCTCTAAACCTGATGCTCCTGTAGCTCCAGCCGCACCATCCACAACAAATGCTGATAAGATTTCTGCATCCTCAACTTCATTTGAATTGCCACCATCTTCATGGTTTCAAGAATCTGCATCAACATCTGCTGCTGAAGATCCTACAAACACTTGCACAGATTTGATTGTTTACCAAGAGCTGAAAAATCACCCAATATCTCAAATCCTTGGTGATATCAATGCTGGTGTCTCAACCAGAAGCCAGTTGTCCAATTTCTGCTTCTATGCTCTCTTCATCAGTCAGCTAGAGCCGAAGAACTATCATGTTGCTTTGAGGGACAATGGATGGGTTGAAGCCATGCAGCTTGAGCTTCTTCAGTTCAAGAAACAGCAAGTGTGGGAGCTTGTTCCTCTACCCCCAGGTAAGTGTGCAATAGGCACTAAATGGGTGTTTAGGAATAAAACTGATGAAAATGGGCTAATTGTTAAGAACAAGGCCAGACTGGTTGTGCAGGGGTTTGCACAAGAAGAAGGTATTGATTATGATGAAACCTTTGCCCCTGTAGCCAGACTGGAGGCAATTAGATTGTTTTTAGCCTATGCTGCACTCCACAATCTTAAAGTTTTCCAAATGGATGTCAAAAGTGCTTTTCTATATGGTACAATAAAAGAAGAAGTTTATGTGTGTCAACCACCAGGCTTTGAGGATAATAAGCACCCAGAATGGGTATATAAGCTTGATAAAGCTCTTTATGGTTGAAACAAGCACCTAGAGCTTGGTATGAGACCTTATCAAACTTTCTTCTACAGAATAATTCCACTAGAGGCTCCATAGATAAAACTTTATTTATTAAGAAGGTGGATCAGCATAAGCTACTTGTTCAAATTTATGTTGATGATATTATATTTGCATCCTCTGATCCCCAATTGTGTGAGGATTTCCAAACCTTAATGCAACAGAAGTTTGAAATGAGTGCAATGGGAGAATTACAGTTCTTTCTAGGTTTGCAAATCAAACAAAAAGCTGATGGAATTTTCATTCATCAGTCTAAATACACAAAAGATCTTTTGAATAAGTTTGATTTACAAAACTGTAAATCTTGTTCTACTCCCATGTGCAGCACCACACAATTGGATGTTGATCAGAAAGGTAAAGGTGTTGATGAAACCCTTTACAGATGTATGATTGGTTCCTTGATGTATTTAACAGCTTCTAGACCAGATATCATGTTTGCTACATGTGTTTGTGCTAGATTTCAGGCTGCACCTAAGAGTCTCATCTGATTGCAGTCAAGAGGATCTTTAGATATCTGCAAGGCACACAATCTCTAGGCTTATGGTATTCCACTGGACATTCTTGCAAATTAGTTGCCTTCTCTGATAGTGACTATGCAGGATGTAAGTTGACCAGGAAATCAACTTCTGGTGGATGCCAATTCCTAGGCAACTGTTTGATTTCTTGGCAGAGTAAGAAACAAACATCTGTTGCTACATCCACTGCTGAAGCCGAGTACATTGCTGCTGCAAGTTGTACATCCCAAATACTCTGGCTTCAGAATCAACTTTTGGATTATGGCATTACAGAGACTAAGACTCCATTATTAATGGATAGTGCTTCAGCTCTTTGCATTGTCAAAAATCCTGTCCAGCACTCTAGGACCAAACATATAGAAATTAGACATCATTTTATAAGAGATTGTTTTGAAAAGGGTCTAATTAATCCTATGTTTGTGCCTAGTGCTGATGAGCTTGCAGACATTTTTACTAAGCCTTTGGATAGTTCAACTTTCCACAACCTGGTGTTAAGGCTTGGTATGCTGCAGCTAGAATAAGTGACAACTACTGATGATCTCAGTAATTACTGATGATCATTGGTAACCATGTCACATATAAATACTGATGAGTTATTTTACCCTCAGTAGTTTTTATAACTACTGAAGGCTAAATGCTTTAAGTACTGGACTTTCTGTTCTACACTACTGATGTAGTTACAACTACTGAAATCAGTAGAAACAGATAAGTACTGATGTCCTATGAAACTACTGAAAACAGCTAAAAGCTGATGAGTAAGTGTTGAGGACAGTTTGAAACAGCTGAAAGGCTATAATTGACGACAACTACTGATGAGTACTCTCTCTTCAGTAGTTCACAAACTGCTGTTTCTTTATAAACAACTGAAGCAATACCATGTCTTCAGTAGTTTCACAACTACTGATGACTAACACCAAGTCTTCAGTTGTTTACAACAACTGATGGCAAAACCACGGTCTTCAGTAGTTTCACAACTACTGATGACTAATACCAAGTCCTCAGTTGTTTCAACATCTGAAGTCCAACTTGTCTTCAGTAGTTTTTAAAACTACTGATGCCTAAATCAGAGACTTCAGTTGTTTCAACGTCTGATAGTAAACACCATGTCTTCAGTTGTTTTATAACTGCTGACCACACCAATACCATCAGTCGTTTCAAACGTCTGAAAGTTCATACCACGTCATCAGTAGCTTCAAATACTGATGACTAACACCAAAACCTTCAGTCGTTTCATAACCCGTACCCTATATATACCTAATCCCTCTTTCAGAGTTTTTCATTCTTTCCCGACCTAACTTTTCAAAAGCTCTGAAAACCTTTCACCTTCATTAATGGCGACCATGCAACTCAAACCTCGACACAACTGTGTCGCGTACCTTACAAAATCGCCCTTCTGGACCAAATTTGAAAATGCTATAGATCTTATGGTCCAATCCCCACTAAAAACGGCTTTCCTTTTAAATCCAATCATTTATGCCGATTCGCTACGTCAGTTCTGGATGAATGCGACCGTTACTGGAGAATCTATCCATTCATCTATCAACTCGCATAAGGTGGTCATCTCTACTGCTACCATCCGCCAAATATTACTGTTAGATGATGCTGCCTACCCTGTTGGATATCCTAAGCGCCAACTTGATCTTTCCTTTGAACAACATGGATATCAGGGTGATCTTAGTGCTTCAACAATCCTGAAGAAACATTTTCCAGATGCTGAACGATTATTATTTCATATGGTAAATGTTTGCCTGGCTCCGAAGACTTCCTCTTGGGATCAACTGTCTTCCAGATGGCAACAGGTATTGTTCTCTATCCTTGAACAAGAACCACTAAACTTCTCTGAAATAATTTTTCTTGAACTCAAGGATATGGCCACAAAACCACTTTCTAACCGTTGGATACTATATCCTCGGTTTTAATGGCCATAAGAGAATCAGCTTTCTGCTGAGGGACTAGTTGGTCTGGGAGTCCCTGCTTTGGCTGTATTGCCGGAGGTATACTCCCGACACAACACTGACCAAACTCTCAAACAGGCTGCCAAGCTGCGCAAACCCACGCAGCTGGAACCCACAGCCTCCACCTCCAAATCCAAAGTCCCCTCCAAACCCACACAGAAGAAGCCTAAGAAAGCTACTCAGGAATTGAGTCCCCTGTGGATGCTCCTGCAGCACCAACGCAGGTTATCTCTGCTGGAAATAACCCCCCAGTAGAGACTGTGACTCCACCCACTGAAGCCGCTCAGGTTTCCTCTCAAAAGGAACCTGAAGCAACCACTCAACGGGAAGCCACAATGCTGGGATCCTCCTCACTTGAGGGGATTACCATTGAAGAGCACCACCTGTCCCGGGTGCACACTGCTTCCACCCTCTCCTGATGCAACCGCCCCTCAAAGCCCTACTATCATTGTTGCAAAAGTGCTGACGCAGTTGCATTCCTCATCCCCCACCCAGACACCAATTACTACTGGGATAACCTCAACCCTGAGGGGGAGGATCAAAATGCTTCTGTCAACCCACAACACAGGGGTTATCATGTTCCATCTTCTAGTGTAGATAAGGAGGTGCGAACTACTGGTGAGGCTGCCACTGCTTCTGACTCAGCAAATGACCAGGATGCAGCTGGTAACATCTCTAAGTCCTCACCAGTGGCAACAGCTGATGAAGGACATAGTCCTGAGGCTGGAAGTCCCCAGAACCGAGAACAAGGGGCACATGCTACAATTGATCTACACTCAAGGCATGTTCATTCTGACTTTGTCAGGAGGTCAGGTGATTCAGTCACAACTGATGATGACCTGAGCTTCTTCTTGATGTAGTTGCTCAAAACACCATTCTAGAGGATGAGGTTAGCAGACTCAAAGAGCTGCTGGCCAAGATGTCTCAGGATGCAAGTCCATCTGCCACCACAATACACCCACAGATGGCACCTTCTTCTGAAGGTCCCCTACACACTGAGCCAGTATATACTTCCAGCCCCCAGCCTCTGCTTTCGGCACTGATTCTCAGGAACAGAACCACCCTGATCAATCAGTTGCTACCCTTCAAAATTCCCTACCTCTCATCACTCCCATGATCACAGATATAGTGATCAAAGCCATTGATGAGAGGCTTCCTACAATAATACAACCCTTGGTGGAGGAGTTGGTGACTAAATCTCTTTCTACTGCTCAAACCCTTGCATCCAATGCAACCAAAAAGGGGGAGAGTCAGTTAGTTAAAGGAAAAAGGAAGAGGATAGATGGGGAGAAGGCGAAAGAATCTGAGGTGTAAATGAGAAGGAGAAGGAGAGGTGAAGGGAGCTAAAGTGAATGAAAGTCAAAAAGACTTTCATGTCACATATCAAAAGAGAAAAGGAGAGTCTGAGAAGGAGAAGGAGCTGAGGATATGGTGAAAGAAGCTGACGCCAACCATAACCGTTCAATGGATAAAATCATTGAGCAGTTGTATAGGCAGGGTTTTGACATCAACAACTAGACTCCGAGATCAGAAGGATGGAAGGAGGAGATCAATTCCAGATGGCTAGCTATGATGCCTTAGAAAGGAAAGGCTGGAAATAATGATCAGATTTATAGCTAAATACCTGGGAAGATCTCTAATGAAATAAGGGCCTGGACCAGGGACAATATCTTGGCAATAACCACCAAGATTTGTTCGTCTGAAGAATACTCCAAGGTCTAGTGATTGAGGTATTGAATGAAGCTGGGGTTGGGAATCGAAAAGAATTGACAAAATTTACCAAAGCCTCCCTTACAGCCAAAATGCTAAAACAGTCTGAACCTCAATCCTCAAAATCACTATCTCCACAACCCACTAAAACAACTCCTTTACCCTCTAAACCACCATCCAACCCACAAAACCAAATCCTTTACCTCAAAAACCCATTGCCAGTGATGTACCTAGCCAAAAGAAAAGAAAGGTACTGAGGCCTGATGAAGATGAAGAGGAGGATGAAGACAGACTGCCACTCTCTGCAGTCATTACTTTGCCTAAGGCTAAACAATGTCCATCACTCCTGCTTCTCAGATGCATGATGTAATGATAAAGATTGAAGAGGAACAGATGCAAAAACATGATGAGGAAATGCTGAAAAGCATTGACAAAGCATATGCTACATCCTCTTCAATGATCAGCATGAAAAAGAAGTATTAAGATTGTACACCCTTGCTAATACCTTTCAATACCAAAGGGAAAGAGTAAGGATATGGCCTGATCCTAGGGTGGCACACCGGATTGTCAAGAAAGAATTCCTTCAAGATACAAGGGCCAAGTGAAGAGAGTTGTCGACGAAGACATCACTGTGGTGCTTGTAGTGTCCCCCTGGGAAATTGTTGAAGAGTTCAAGAAAGCCTATGAAGCCAACAACCACCTCAAAGAGTGTTAGAGAACAAAATTATAAAGAAGGGATTGGTTTACAAACGACTTGAAAACTTCAAACAAGAAGAGCTCAACCTGCTCTTAGAAGGAACTCATCCAGATGAGTTTGCTTATAGACAAATAACACGGTTGAGCTCAAAAATGGAAAACAGGCCAAGTACATATCTGAAGTGTATGGCCGAGAAGGATTATTTGATGGTGTGCCCGAGGTGCTAACAATGGATGAGCAAATCATGTTTTTAAGGGCTTACACCAGGGAATCATATAGGCTATACACGGGAAGTAGATCTCATGGTTGGGGCAACAGCTCGGTGTCCAAGTCCCCAATACAGAGCTCCCAACCATATCATGCCAAACAGATCATCAGAGACTTCTTCCCAGGCCGGAGCGTACATGGGTCATCTTCTCTACTGATCAAGAAGGAAAAGACCAACATTTTTGCCATCAATAAGTGGGAGTATAAATAAGTTAGAGGTTTTGGCTGCATTGGTTCAGGGGAGTTTGTTGGACCAAAAGAACCAATGAGCCAAGATCAGAAATCTCTAAGTCCCACACGTTATCACACAACTTGAAAGCCTCATCAGTAGTTTGACAAGTGCTGAAGACTACACAGCTGAAGATCAAGTGCTGAAGATCTTAACAGCTGAAGAATCAAAGTACTGAAGTACAACAGCTGAAGAGTTCCACAGTGCTGAAGATCAACAACTGATTTACAAAGCCTGAAGACAAAGACTGAAGACATCAGCTGATATATCTACTGAAGTCATCAGCTGATGAAACGCCTGAAGGTCAAAGTCTGAAGATCAAGTACTGAAGCCTCAGTAGTTTGTCACAACTGCTGAAGAGTACTTCTTCAGTAGTTGTGATATCAGTAGTTTTATGTTTTATGTTTCAGTATTTTTGTAAAACGACTGAAGAGCTTGTTCTTCAGTCGTTGTAGTTTCAGTAGTTTTATGTTTTTCAGTAGTTGTAATGAATGTTTTAACACTTAGGAACATTTGTAAGAAGATGTCAGTTGTTGACATCTTCAGTAGTTGTTAAACATCAGTAGTTTAAAACGGTACTGTCACTTTCAAGTGACATCAGCCTACGTCCTTCTTTTCTTATAAGGAAGATGACTCACCTAATCGTGCCTTTGAGGCCGACAATCCTAATGCAATATTCCTTTTGTCGGATATTTCTCTCTTATAACAAAATTCTTTTAAATCGTTTTATATCAATTGTTCTTGTTGAATTTGTCTAATTCTGAGCTATTCCGCTGCTATATCTGTTCAATCGATTAAACCAAGGGCTGAGATCCTAACAGGAACTTATCAAACTCCAATGCCAATGTGTCTGGAGAGCTGAAGCTTTATCCACAAAATCAACACGCTGGTTATGATGGTTCACATCTATTGGGAAGAGTTAACCATTAGATGTTCCTATGTTGAAACCACAGAAAGGATTGTCCAAGCCAAAGGATTCCTCTTCTTCACCATCTTCTTCCTCTCAGGCTGTTGTTTCTAACAAACCTGTTAGTTTACCTCTGTTGATGAGAACAGGCCCAAAACCAAAGGGTGGGTCTCAAATCTAACTAATTTATTGTGTTTTGCAGGGTTCTTCAACATGCCACAGAGGCATCTGGTATGTAGACAGTGGAGGATCCATGCATATGACTGGAAACAGTCACTTCTTAATGACTACTCTCAAGGATGGAAGGGGTTTGTGTCATTTGGCAATGATGCAAAGGGTTAGATCATCGGCAAAGGCTTTGTTCCTATGGGGAATAAAGTTTGATGATGTTAACCATGTGGAAAATTCAAGTAAACCTCTTGAGTGTCAGTCAAATGTGTGACAAAGGCCATGTTGCTCTTTTCACCAGTCAGAACTATCGGATTCTGTCATCCAAAGTTCTAGTTTGATTGATAAGGTGTTGGATGAATACACTCTCTTGAAGCCAACAGGACAGGAAGAGTGTATGCCTTAGATCTTTCCAAGAATAAGATCTCAAAGGCCATCCTTGCCTATTTTCCAAGGCTTCCCCTCAAGAATCTACTCTATGGCATAGAAGGCTGGGTCATGTTACTCAAAAACATAAATCAGCTGATAAACCATGGTTTAGTAAGGGGACTGCCTATGAAGGAGTTCAAATGTGAAGATAACGGCACTGCTTGTTTAAAAGAAAAACGCAAAGCTTCATTTCCCTCCATAGAAGAACCTAAGTCCACTGCCTTTACAACTTCTTCACATGATCTCTTTTTTCTCCTGTGAGAGTGAGGTATGGCTAAGAAGAAATACTGTCTGGTAATTGTGGATGATACTCTAGATTTGTATGGACTTTCTTCTTGCATTCAAAGGATGAGGCAACTCAGAAGATTACCAACTTTGTGTTGTATGTTGAGAAGCAGTATTCCCTCTCAGTCAAGTGTATTAGAAGTGATAATGGAACAGAATTCAGAAACAATACACTTGATGAGTTCTACCTCTCAAAGGGAATCAAGAGGCAGTTTAGCATTCCAAGAACTCCTGAACAAAATGGAGTAGTGGAGAGAAAGAACAGGACCCTTATTGAAGCTGCAAGGTCCATGTTGGCTGATTCTGGACTGCCAATGACTTTTTGGGCTGAAGCTGTCAATACAGCTTGCTATGTACAGAATAGAGTTCTAGTAAATCAGAGGTTGATGAAGACTCCATATGAAGTTCTTCATCATTTGGCCCCTCTAATTTCATTCCTCAGAGCTTTTGGTGTCCTTGTTTCATTCTCAACACACGGGATCAACTCCAAAAATTTGATCCTAAGGTGGATGCAGGGTACTTTGTTGGTTATTCATCAACTTGCAAAGCATACAGAGTCTTCAACTGCAGAACAAAGATGGTTGAAGAGACTCTACATGTTAAGTTTAATGAATCTCCAAAGGACAAGATTCCACAAAGCCCTGTGGAGCTATTTGATTTGAACATACTGCAATATGTTCCTTATCAAACTCCTACTGTTGCTCCTGTCAACAGTTCACCACCTGGTGGTACTGCTGGTGCTTCTGATGATGATGATAGCATACTCACCTCTTCAGGTTTAGTGACCAACTGCTGTGTCCTCTAAACCTGATGCTCCTGTAGCTTCAGTAGCTTCATCCACAACAAGTGCTGATGAGATTTCTGCATCTTCAACTTCATTTGAGTTGCCACCATCTACATGGTTTCAAGAGTCTACATCAACATCTGTTGCTGCTGAAGGTTCTACAAACACTTGCACTGATCTCATTGTTTATCAAGAGCTGAAGAATCACCCAATGTCTCAATCATTGGTGATATCAATGCTGGAGTTTCAACCAGAAGTCAATTGTCCAATTTCTGCTTCTATGCTCTCTTCTCAGTCAGCTAGAGCCAAAGAATTATCATGTTGCACTTAGAGACAATGGCTGGGTTGAAGCAATGCAGCTTGAGCTTCTTCAGTTCAAAAAGCAGCAAGTGTGGGAGCTTGTTCCTCTTCCCCCAGGTAAGTGTGCAATAGGCACTAAATGGGGTTTAGAAATAAAACAGATGAAAATGGGCTTATTGTTAAGAACAAGGCCAGACTGGTTGTTGTTCAGGGGTTTGCACAAGAAGAAGGTATTAATTATGATGAAACCTTTGCCCCTGTAGCAGACTGGAGGCAATTAGATTGTTCTTAGCCTATGCTGCACTCCACAATCTTAAAGTTTCTCAAATGGATGTTAAAAGTGCATTTTTATATGGTAAAATAAAAGAAGAAGTTTATGTGTGTGTCAACCACCAGTTTTTGAGGATAATAAACACCCAGAATGGGTATACAAGCTTGATAAGGCTTTTTATGGGTTGAAACAAGCTCCTAGAGCCTGGTATGAGACATTATCTAACTTTCTTCTGCAAAATAATTTCACTAGAGGCTCCATAGATAAAACCTTATTTATTAAGAAGGTGGATCAGCATAAGCTACTTGTTCAAATTTATGTTGATGATATTATAGTTGCATCCTCTGATCCCCAGTTGTGTGATGATTTTACAAAATTAATGCAAAGGAAGTTAGAAATGAGTGCAATGGGAGAATTACAGTTCTTTCTAGGCTTGCAAATCAAACAAACAGCTGATGGAATTTTCATTCATCAGTCTAAATATACAAAAGATCTTTAAATAAGTTTGATTTACAAAACTGTAAGCCCTGTTCTACTCCCATGTGCAACACCACACAATTGGATATTGATCAGAAAGGTAAAGTTGTTGATGAAACGCTTTACAGATGTATGATTGGGTCCTTGATGTATTTAACAGCTTCTAGACCAGATATTATGTTTGCTACATGTGTTTGTGCTAGATTTCAGGCTGCACCTAAAGAGTCTCATCTGATTGCAGTCAAAAGGATCTTTAGATATTTGCAAGGTACACATCTCTAGGTTTATGGTACTCCACTGGGCACTCTTGCAAATTAGTTGCTTTCTCTGATAGTGACTATGTAGGGTGTAAGTTAACCAGGAAATCACTTCTGGTGGATGTCAATTCCTAGGCAACTGTTTGATTTCTTGGCAGAGTAAGAAACAAACATCTGTTGCTACATCCACTGCTGAAGCCGAGTACATTGCTGCTGCAAGTTGTACATCCCAAGTACTCTGGCTTCAGAATCAACTTTGGATTATGGCATTACAGAGACTAAGACTCCGTTATTAATGGATAGTGCTTCAGCTCTTTGCATTGTCAAAAATCCAGTCCACACTCTAGGACCAAACATATAGAATTAGACATCATTTTATAAGAGATTTTTTGAAAAGGGTCTAATTAATCCTATGTTTGTGCCTAGTGCTGATGAGCTTGCAGACATTTTTACTAAGCCTTTGGATAGTTCAACTTTCCACAACCTGGTGTTAAGGATTGGTATGCTGCAGCTAGAATAAATGACAACTACTGCTGATCTCAGTAATAAGTACTGATGATCATTGGTAACCATGTCACATATAAGTACTGATGAGTTGTTTTACCCTCATAGTTTATAACTACTGAAGGCTAAATGCCTCACAAGTACTGAAGTACTTTATCTGTTCTAAACTACTGATATAGTTACAACTACTGATGTAGTTACAACTACTGAAATCAGTAAAAACAGATAAGTACTGACCTCCTATGAAACACCTGAAAAGCAGATGAAAAGTCTGATGAGTAAGTGTTGAGGACAGTATGAAACAACTGAAAAGCTAAGAATTGACGAAAACGCTGATGAGTAATTTCTCTTCAGTTGTTTCTACAACTGCTGTTTCTAAACAACTGAAGCAAGACCACAGTCTTCAGTAGTTTCACAACTACTGATAACTATACCAAGTCTTCAGTTGTTTACAACAACTGATGGCAAAACCACTGTCTTCAGTAGTTTCACAACTACTGATGACAAACACCAAGTCCTCAACTGTTTACATCATATGAAGTCAAAACCACGACCTTCAGTAGTTTCATAAATACTGATGGTTAACACCAAGACTTCAGCTGTTTCAACGTCTGATGGTCAAAACCAAGTCTTCAGTTGTTTTATAACACCTGATGACAAACCACCATGTCAGTCGTTTTAAACCTCTGAAGGTTAATACCACGTCATCAGTAGTTTCAAACAGCTGATGACCACACCAAAACCTTCAGTAGTTTTCTTTCAGCCTTTTCCTATCCCAACCCTATAAATACCTGTCTTCTTCTCAAACGTTCCATTAGCCGCTCTTCTGACCTTCATACTCTCAAAAACGGCAACCATGAGTCTAAAACCCAGACATAATTGCGTCGCCTACCTCACGAAATCGGCCTTCTGGACAAAGTTGATCACGCCATAGACCTAATGGCTGATTCTCAGTATAGTACTGCTCTGCTCTTAAACTCGACCATCTACCCAGAGTCACTAAGTCAGTTTTGGTCCAATGCCTATGTTCACACTGATGTCCTTCCGGCCAAATTTCTGTTCGGTCATTGGTCAACCAAAAACAAGTAGAGGTTACACCTGATAGCATTCGTCGAGTGCTAAATTTACAAGATGCTACTGCTGTGATTGAGTACCCGAAGGGCACAACTGATATGTCCTTCATCACAATGGGTACGACGGAAATCTTCGAGCTGCTACCATACTGAAGAAGAACTTCCCTGTTGCTGAAAGACTGATATTTCATATGGTGAATGTTTTCTTAGCCTCGAAGTCATCCTCATGGGATCAAATGTCTTCCCGTGGCAACAGGTATTATATTCAATTCTAGAACACCAACCTTTAAATTTTTCACAAATTGTGTTTCTAGAAATCAAAGATCTGGCACAGAAACCTATGGGAAACAGATGGCTATTATATCCCAGGTTTCTGATGGCCATAATTTTAAATGAATTACAAACTGATGGCCTTGTTGGCCTTGGAGTCCCTGCACCAGCTAGTTCTAGCTGAGGTATACTCCAGGCATAACTCCGACCAATCTCTCAAAGAAGCTGCCCGTTTGCTCAAACCCAAGCAAAGGGAACCCACTTCAACTGCGAGATCCAAAGTCCCCACCAAGCCAAACTCCAAACCCAAACAAGCTAATCAGGGAGATGAGTCCCCTGATGATGCTCCTGTACCACCCAAACTGGATAAACCTACTGGTTCAAACCCTCCAGTAGTGTTAAAGACTCAACCAGCAACAACCGCACAGGTATCCTCTAAAAAGGATCCTGTTGCAACCACTTCAGGGGAAACCACATTACTGAGACCTCTCTCACTTGAGGAGGTTATCATTGAAGAGCATCCCTCTCCCCGGATGCAATCAGCTTCTATCCCCTCTCCCCATGCAAATGCCCCCCAAAGTCCAACCATTATAATTGCCAATGTGCTGACTCAGCTGCATGCCTCTCCTCCTCCCCTACAACCACCAACAAAGGGGGAACAACAACAATTGAGGAAGAGGATACACATGCTTCTGACAACCCACAGCACTGGGGTTTAAATGTTCTATCTCCTGGTGTGGATATGGAGATCCGAACATCTGGTGAGGCTGCCACCTCTTCTGAATCAGCATATGATCAGACTGAGGTTGGTAACATAACTAAGACCTCACCAGAGGCAACAGCTGATGAAGGACAAAGTCCTGAGGCTGGAAGTCCCCAGTTCCAAGACAAAGGGGCACATGCTACATCTGGTCTACACCCAGTGCATGTACATCTTGCTACAAGCAGGAGGTCCGGTGATTCAGCATCTACTGATGATAACCTGGGCTTCTTTTATGATGTTCTTGCCCAGAACATAATCCTAGAGGAGGAAGTCGGTAGGCTGCAAAAACTACTTGACCAACTCTCTCAGGGAGAAAGACCATCTGCCACCACATCAACCCAACAGATGGCACCTTCCTCTGAAGGTCACTTAAACACACAGCCACTCAAAGAATCTCAGCCACCTGCCTCTGTTTCTGGCACCATTTCTCAGGACCAAAACCCCCCTGAGCAAATGGATGCTATCCCTCAAAATCCCCTATCTCTCATCACACCGCAGATAACTGAACTTGTCATTAAAACTGTTGATGAAAGACTTTCTTCTGTCTTACAACCTATAGTGGAGGATGTACTGAGCCAAAAGCTTTTGCTGATCAAACCCTTAAAACCAATGCACCCAAAAAGGGGGAGATTCCAGCAGTGAAAGCTAAAAGAAAGAGGATGGAGAAGGAGAAAGAGAAAGAGAAGGACAAAGAAGTGGAAATAGAGAAGGACTATGTGTATGAGACCTAGAAAGAGAAGGAGAATGAGAATGAGAAGGGAGCTGAAAAGGAGAAAGTACATGAAAGTCAAAAGGACTTTCATGTCACATATAAGAAAAAGAAAAGTGCTGAAAAAGAGAAAAACTTGAATGAAATGGTTAAAGAGGCTGATGCTGAACACAGCAGATCAATGGACAATATCATTGATTAGCTGTTTAGGCAAGGTTTCAATACTGAAAAGCTGGACTCTAAAATAAGAAGATTAGAGATCTAAGAGATTCAACAAAGATGGGCCAGCTACAGCACAATGGATAGAGAAAGACTTGAGATCATGATCAGATTTATCAGCAAATACCTTGGGAGATCATTGATCGAAATAAAATCATGGACCAGGGACAGCATCTTGGCCATAACCTCCAAGATCTGTTCGTGAGGCATATACTAAGGGATTAGTAATAGAAGCTTTGAATGAAGCAGGAGCAGGGAGCAGGACTGAGCTAGTCAAACACTCAAAAGCCACACTCACCTCCAAAATGCTAACTCAGCCTGTTAACATTCCCTCTCCAAAACAACCACAACCACAACCCACAAAACCAACTCCCTTACCCTCAAAACCAACAGCCGATGATGCACCTAAGCAGAAGAAGAGAAAGGTGTTGAGGTTGGAAGAAGAAGAGAGATGATGAAGAGAGGCTGCCGATCTCAGCTGTTCTGCAGTTGCCTAAGGCCAAAAATCTCTCTCTTGCAATAACTCCTAAGCAACAAAGAGATGCAATCAAAGTGAAATTGGAAGAAGAAGAACAACACAGATTGCACGATGAAGAGTTATTGAGGAGAGTAGATAAAGCATATGTAGCCACTTCCTCCATCATTAATATGAAAAACAAGCTCAGAGGATTTATACTCTTAGACATACTTTTCAGTATGTGAAAGAAAGAGTGAGAATTTGGCCTGATCCCAGGGTGGCTCATAGAATACAAAAGAAAAATATCCCTCAGAGATACAATGGGCAAGTGAAAAAGATTGTAGATGAAGTGATCTCCTTAGCCCTTGTAGTCTCACCCTGGGAAATCCTGGAAGATTTCAAAAAGGCCTAAACCTCAAACATGCCCCCACAAAAGATGCTGGAGAACAGAATGATCAAAAAGGGGCTGGTGTATAAGAGGCTGAATGAGATCAGAAAGGATGAGTTACCACTGCTGTTAGAAGGTCATCATCCTGATGAATTTGCTTACAGACAGATTACAACAGTGGTACTCAAAAATGGAAAACAGGTCAAATTCCTGTCTGAGTACTATGGGCCAGAAGGATTCTTCGATGGTGAGGCAGAGGAGCTCACCATGGAGGAACAAATTGTATTTTTGGAGGCCTACACTAGGGAACCCTACAAGCTCATAGTTGGGAAGTGAGTCTCATGGATGGGGGAACAGCTCAGTGTCCAATTCCCTAATACAGAGCTCCCATCCATACATTGCCAACCAAATCATCAGAGACTCATTCCCAGGCCAGTGCTTAAATGGGTCATCTTCTCAACTGACCAAGAAGGAAAAAGACCAACCATCCTACCGACAATAAGTGGGAAAATAAATCAATTAGAGGTTTTGGCTGCATTGGTTCAGGGGGAGTTTGTTGGACAAAAAGAACCAATGAGCCAAGATCAGAAAACCTCTAAGTCCCACATGATATCACAAAAACTGCTCAAGGCTCATCAGCAGTTCGACAAATGCTGAAGACTTCAACAGCTAAAGATCAAGTACTGAAGACTTCAACAGCTGAAGACTAAAGTGCTGCTCAACACTCAAGCTGAAGAACACAAGTGCTGAAGCTGAAGACTAAAGTGCTGAAGTCCAACAGCTGAAGAACACAAGTGCTGAAGCTGAAGACCAAAGTACTGAAGGTCAACAGCCAAAGAATACAAGTGCTGAAGCTGAAGACCAAAGTACTGAAGTTCAACAGCTGAAGAGTCCACAAGTGCTGAAGATCAACAACTGATGTACAAAGTCTGAAGACATCAGCTGATGACATCTACTGAAGTCAATAGCTGATGAAACGTCTGAAGTTCAAGTCTGAAGACCAAGTGCTGAAGTTTCAGTAGTTTGTCACAACAGCTGAAGAGTACTTCTTCAGTAGTTGTGTTTATCAGTATTTTTATGTTTTTACTTTCAGTAGTTTTGTAAAACGACTGAAGAGCTTGTTCTTCAGTCGTTGTAGTTTCAGTAGTTTCTTATCAGTAGTTTTGTAATAAGTAAACACTTAGCTTCTTGTAAGAAGATGTCAGCTGCTTGACATCTTCAGTAGTTTTAGTGTTTCAGTAGTTTGTTAAATAACGGTTAGATGTCACTATCAAGTGACATCAGCCTACGTCATCTTCCTTATATAAGGAAGAATGACCTAAATTGTAATTTTGCGAAAGCCATGCCAAAGCGTGTGATTGAATGAAATATTCCTTTTGCAGAAACTTTCTCTCTCTATAACTAATTCTGTTCATTGCTATATCTTTGGTATTCTTGCTTGAATTGTGTTAGTTGGTACTCTATTCCGCTGCTGAAATCATTCGAATCGATCAAACTAGATGCTGAGATCCTATCAGAAAGTAAAGTTTGCTGCCCACTCTTTTGTGGACTCAGCCTTGTGTTGGTGGGACAATATTGTCCAGGTTGAGGGAAGCAGGGCTATCGGAAGGATGAGATGGTCAGAGTTAAAAAGACTGGTGATTGAGGAGTTATGTCCTCACCGTGAGATGGATAAAGTTGAGAGGGAGTTCCCGCAGCTGGAAGCGGGAACGATGACACATCAGCAGTATACCACTAAATTCAACGAGATGGCACGTCTGGAGCCGGATCAGGTGACCCTCTTTCGCGAAAGATCAAGAGGTATATTCAAGGCTTGTCGGCGAACATCCGTAGGCACATGATCGCTGCCCAACCAAGCACGTTTAGGTCGGCGGTTGATTTGGCGGGGAGACTGTATGATGAAAGATCTGTGATGGTGACTGAAGGTAGCAAGAAAGGAGAGGGTGATCAAGAATGGAATGGGAAGCGATTGGGACGTGGCGGAGCCACCCCAGGTGACAAAGGTGCATGAGTGGATGATCTGCGTGTAGTCGTAACTGATGCAGGGTTGAAAACGTGTGATAAGTATGGACACAGGCACCCCGGGGAATGTAGATTGGGGGCAATGTCTGTTTCCGTTGTGGAAGGACCAGACATGTAGCGAAGAACTGCGGTATGGGAAGGCGCTATTCTTTTGGTGAGGAAGGTCACATAAGCAGAGACTGTAAGAAGTCGAGGGCATGAAGCTCCGGTACGAGGAAGGAGAACAAAGGGTGAAGGCTAGAGCCTTTGCTATGACCGGGAGGAGGCTAGATCAGACTCCGAGGTAACATCAGGTACATTTTTAGTAATTTAGATTTATGCATCTATACTTTGAATGTGGCGCTAGTAGTAGTTTTGTTGCTGCTATCTTCTGTGATGTTGCCCGTTAGGAGTAGGAAGATCAATAAACCCTTCGATGTAAGCATTGCCATTAGTAAGTCTACCAGGTTACCTTATGCCCTAGAGGACTGCACAATAGAATTGAGAGAGAGCGCTTGTTCCTGCTAGACTGTTCAAGATAGGCGTAGGTGGGTAGATGTACATCTCTGGGTGAGTTGATCAGTAACCTATGACTCGAACCCCAAGTATTGCAAGGAGATGGATTGATCAACCGTGCACAACCAGAGTTTGGTGTCAACCTATGACAATGAAATATGATGAAGGCTTCGACCAGGAAAGCGGATTGCATGGTTTGGAATCGAGTAAAGCTAATATTAAAGTGTAGAGGGACATTCCTAGTTGTTGCTCCGGTAGGAGAAGTGACACATTGACTGGAGCTACCCGATGAGTTAAGTGGAATTCATCTAATGTTCCATGCATCTCGTCTAAGAAAGAACTCAACCGATGAGGATATGATCATGCTACTAGAGAACACTGAGATGGACAAAGTATCCAACCACGAGAAGCAACTAGTGGCCATTATTAATAAGAAGAAGAGAATAGGCTAACGAGGATGATGGTTTCACTTGTGCGGGTATAGGGAAGCCTAAAGGGATCTAAGTTTAAGTGTAAAATGAAAGAAGAGGTGAGACAGTGTTACCCATAACTGTTTGAGAAGCGATAGGTTTCGGGAACGAAACCTCTTTAAGGGGGTAGACTTGTAACATCCCGAATTTCTATTTAAATGAAAGGAAAAGAAAAGTAAATAGAAAGAATAGATAATGAGCACAAGTGGAGGGGGAAAAAGTGTACAAAGTACAAAACCTTTTTACTTTAAGGTTTAAAGGGGGCATGGTCGCCCATTTCTTCTTCATCTTCTTCATTCGGCTGAAAGGAAGAAAGAAAAGAGAGAGCCCCGGTTCTAGAGAGAGAAAGAGGAAGAAACAGCTGCAAAGGTAAGTCTTCTCTTATAAGAACTTAGTTTCAGCTAGGTTTTGAGTTCTTGACCAAAGTTCTTGGTGTTTAGTGTTTGTTTTTGGGATTCAAGAGCTGAATCGAAGGTGGGTCTCGAACTGGAAGAGTGTTGCTCAAAGGCTGCTTAAGGTGAGTTTCTTGAACCCCTCTTTTATTGATTTTCAACTTGTTTGGGGCTATTATGCATACTAAGTAAGCATTTTGAAAGTAACCGTGGGTCTACAGCCTTATGTTAGAAATGATGTTTGTATGTAGGTATGTTTTAGTGTTGATTATGGGTTAATATCGATGTTTAGCATGCTTAGATGCCCTTAGTATATTAGATCTGTGCTTGGGTATCATTAGAATGATAATCGGGTGATGTTGGTAGCATAGAAAATATTTCAGAAGGTTCTGATGAATATGAACAGTGGTCCATGTGCCGAGAGGTGGCTCATGCGCTTAAACAATGGCCCATGCGTCCAGCACGAGTGGCCAGATGCCTAAGTGTTGGCCATGCGCCCAAGTGTTGGCCATGCACCTAAACAGTGGCCATGCGCCTAAGTGTTGGCCATGCGCCCAAGTGTTGGCCATGCGCCTAAACAGTGGCCCATGTGCCTAAGTGTTGGCCATGCGCCTAAATAGTGCCCGTGCGCCCAAGTGCCAAAACGGCTAAGTGTTGGTGATGCGCCTGAACAGGTGCCATGCACCTGCATAGTGGCAAAGCGCCTGAACAGGGCAGAAGCGCCCAAATAGTGCCCATACGCCCAGACTGTTTTACACTTAGAACTTTATGCTCATGCGCCTGGAAGGTCCCATGCACCTAATTTGGACTTAAGGTTTTCTAAGTGGTTTTAAGGGGTAATATTGAGAGATAGGCCTGGTATGATGTGATGGCTTATGTTTGATGTGTGTTATGTATGTATGATGTGCTTGTATGTGATGGTGTATGTTTATGATTATGTGTATGTTCCTTATTATGTATGTATGTCTTCCCTTGGCTTTGCGTTGAACATTAATGAATGTAATGAAAGTATTATGTAACGTAAAGTGGAATATAATAAGAGAGGAACGTTAATGAATGAATGCATGCATGTACTAATGAATGAGAACGTGAGATGCTTGCAAGTGGAGTATAGTGAAGTGCACGGCTCTAAATGCCTTAAGCTCAACCGCGTGAGGTTCATCAAATCCTAAAGTATGCACGCAAGGGTTCTAGTCTTTGTGACTGACCTTCAGTGGTGTTACCCATTTCGATGGGGGTGCTGTTACCCATTTCGGTGGGGGTGTTGTTACCTATTTTGATGGGGGTGTTGTTACCTATTTTGATGGGGGTGTTGGTACCCATAATGTTGGGGGTGAAATATATGATGGTTACCCGAGTTACGTGTAACTTCGGGTGTGGCCTAAAGCCAAGCATATGTATGAGGTGAGCGACTTTGTG
The DNA here is from genome assembly GCA_025506515.1 of Flaveria trinervia. Taxonomy (NCBI): domain Eukaryota; kingdom Viridiplantae; phylum Streptophyta; class Magnoliopsida; order Asterales; family Asteraceae; genus Flaveria; species Flaveria trinervia. The sequence goes on from CM046448.1 coordinate 22,080,295, forward strand.
TTGCAACAGACTCGAATAGAGTTCAATCCATGTGATTAACTCTAACGGGATCTTTGTCGCGTATCCCGGTGCTGTGTCAGTCTTCGGACATGAGTCGAGGGTTTGTGAGCAGGCCCCGGCACGGCATCAACTTTCGAGCATGAGTCTGGGATATTGCACGAGACAAGATTCGAGTAATAAAGAGTAATGAGCAAAGAGATGAATAAATGAACGTTAATGAATTATCATAATAATGTACTAAACAGGATATTTGTCATTCGACCTCAGTAATCGCGGTTGAGTGCCACGAAGAGGGTAAATTCTGATTGTATCTAGAATGAGAAGTGAACGATAATGTAACACATTGAATAATGAACGTAATGATGAAGATAATAATGATATTATCTGTATGTACGTATGATGTATGATCACGAACGATTGTAAAGTTTAGTATGATTTTGAAAGAAAGTAAGGAACGGTTTTAATGAAAGTAAAGTATGTTTTATTATAAAACTAGAACTCACTCAGCGTCGCTATTGGGAGCAGTTTGAGGCTAGCATTTGTTGATGCTGAGGAGTTGCAGGCATGGATGCATAAGCTATTGGGAGCAGTTTGAGGCTAGCATTTGTGTGCATGATAGTTGACAGGTATTTGTTGATGCTGAGGAGTTGCAGGCATGGATGCATAAGCTATTGGGAGCAGTTTGAGGCTAGCATTTGTATTTTGAGATGAAAATAAATGTTGTAAATGAATGAAATGACATGTTTTTAGTTATTAATGAAAGTTTTAAATTCCGCTGCAAAATAAATGTACGTTTTATAATGTTTTAAGTGCAATGAATGACCAACTGTGAGGTGTCCGGGAACGGGGCCTTACAATCAGTTAAGAGGATTGAGGAGTTGGAGGCCAAGAATAAGAAGATCATGCTCAGACTTAAAGGATCAAAAAATGAGGCTCTGAAGATCAGGGAAGGTGATGGTGATGATGATGGTGATGATGATGATGATGGTGAAGATGATGAGTCTGATGAAGAAGATGACAGCGATGATGAAGGATCACGGGGAAAGAAAAGAGGAGATGATGATGAAAAAGGTGATGCGGCTGCATCAGCCTCTGATCAAGGTCTAGAAATGAGGACTAAGAGAGCACAAGACCAAGGAGCATCATCCTCAGCCCCTGCTGTTGAAGAGTTGACAGAGAAAGACAAACGTAATGACTAGATGTTTATGTATTTGAAAACTTTTGTACTTGAATCTTGTATGCAAGTTTTTTAATTAATGTTTATATACATTTATCTATTGTTTATATGTCTTGATTAATTACTAATTATTGATGTGTTAAATGTTTAAACCAAACAGATAAAACATCACATCAAGATGAATATGATGTTGCTCCCCTATAGCAAATCAAGTCTCAGTTCACCATGATTATTGATTTGAAGGGATTGTCAGACGGTCGGTGAGCTACACTTCTGAAGAAGGAGAAATCATTCACGATCTGACTGACGAGCAACTCGCTGAAATGTTCAGATTGAATCCAGACGAGCTCGTCAAAGACGCTCCAAAAGTTGATATTATGAGTGATGATGAGCTAAGCAACGTAGATGAAATAGAGATTGAAGATGTGACAGCTGAACACTATCCAGAGTACACTGAACGAGAGGGCAATATGATCCCCGACTTAGGTGACACTCTCGGCAGTACTACATTCGACAAACTGGATAAGATGGAGAAAGAAACAGAGAAGAATGAAAGCCAAGCCCAAGCCTCGGACATTGATGTTGATATAAAGAAGGCTGAATGGGTAGCTTGTTTTGCTGAGATACGAGCCCAACGCACAGCTCAAAAGCAAAATGCCTACACCAAGCTCTACAAGGTCAAGAAACATCTAAAGGTGTCTGGCAAGATTATTGCGTGGGCATATTTTAAGGATCTTAACGTTTATGATGTTAAGAGGGAGAAGGAATAAAGTACTTTAGATACCCACATGATCTGAAAACTCTCCTAAGTTTTGAGCTCAACTAGCTGGCACGCTTAAATCTGTTATATGCTGATCCTAGAAAAATGTCAGGATGGTTTAAGGCTTCTCTAAAGAAGGAATACCACACCAGGTGGATAAACTTCAGACCTCAACAACCGAAGAGTTACATCCGAAGGTCTGAAATGGATCCTATTCCTGGAAAGCCTAAAGTCGTGCTGAAGTGGAATCCTCCGCGCACAATGTCCAAGATTCCCTTGTGGGAAATGCCACAAGACTTCACTCCACACTTCAAATGGTGGTATTATGATTGGAGAATAGGCGAAGTGGTCATAGTTCTACAAAAAGAGGGCAAAGTGGAAACTATTCGGGTATTTGACCCAATATGGCTCACAAACTTGACTGCAGAAGATGTCTACACATTGTACAAGTGGCCACTATTCTATGACACACAAGATACTGTACAAGCCCTCTAGTTCCAGAACGTTATGCGACTTTGTTTTGCATTTGAAATACATACAGGAGTTACTAGAGAGGAGAAGTACAAGAGATTTGAGGAGCTTATGAAGAATGTCAGACACTAATGTAAACTAGGTCCAAGGGGGAGTTTGTTGATACACATGTACCTAGTTTAGGAGCTTAATGTAAATGTTTGTCATGTCTTACACATATGTAATGAATGAGTTGAATGAAATACAATATGTGATTGATGCTTATAATGTTTAATGTTTCATTGTTTATTGTGTGTTAAAGTATGTTGAACTAACTATATAAGTTTGTGGTTGTTGTGCATAGTTCTTAGTAAAAAATGATTAAGAAACGCGTTCAAACTTAATCGTATGAAGTCTTCATGCGAATGGACCATGCTAATGGACCATATGCATGAATACTTCATGCTAATGGACTAGTCGCATGACTGAACCAGGAGACTGGATCAGTCACACGATTAAGACATAAGATTGACTCAGTCGCACGACTGAACCTTCAGTCGTGCGTATGGATCAATCGCATGATTCAGTCACACAACTGAACCATGCTAATGGTTCAGTCGTACGAATGGAAAACCCTAATCTATAAATACCACTTAATTCGTGGAAAAATAGAAGAATTCATAACACTTGAACACCTATTCGTATCCTAGCCATCCAGAGACTCCAGAAAGCCTATTCCAAGTTCATAGTTCACAGTTGATCTTTCTCTAATCGTTCTTAACGTTTCTTTAATCGTTAGATTGATCTAAACCGCGTTCTCACTGATTGGATCGCCAATCAAATAGGATTCTACACTATTTGAACTGGTTTCACGCATTATTAGTTAGTACTCCGTACGTACACGGTCCTAAAATCAATTAATGTCCTTTGTATTAACGATTATGTCTAGTTAAGTGGTCTATTATTAAGATTCGATATTGGTTCTTGATTTTAATATAATTGGCCCTTAGGGTTCGAATAAACCGGTCATTAGGGTCTATTTCAGTCTCACAATTCTTGTAGATGAATGAGAATCAGTTAGGATCAAAATCAGTGAGTAATCAAGGTAAACAAAAATCGGGCAGAGTGTTTGCGTATGCAAGGGTTTTGAAAGCTGTGAAGGGTGGTAAGGAATGCGACTGAATAACCCTTCTATTTATACTATTTTAAAGTTCAGTCCTGCGACTGGACCCATATGCATGCTTCAGTCATGCGACTGGCTTAGACTTGATCATCCAGTCATACGATTGGTTCATTCTTGTGATCCAATCGCATGGATGTCTCATACTCATAGTCCAATCATGTGACTGGCTCATACTTATGGTGCAATCATGCCATTGGCTCATACTTATGGTCCAATGGTTCGATTGGCTCATACTTATGGTCCAATCGTGTGATTGGCTCATACTTATGAGTTTGACCTCATACACTTTTAAACATTTAAACTTTTACCTTTTGATATCTTACATTATGAACACCGATCATCTCAAAGATGACCTTTTAAGTTGAAAAACCATTTGATCACCTCAGATGTGATCTTTTTTGTTGGGACCTTGTATTTTAACGAAATACCAAATGATTAACGTGTAAACCAAACCAAATAGTGCGGAATCCTATTTGATTGGCGATCCAATCAGTGAGAACGCACGTAGAATCAATAAAGTATTGAATCAAACATTAAGAATCGATTGGGAATCGATCTACTGCGTTCTATGAACTTGGAGTATCAACTTGGAGGTTTCTGGATGGCTAGGGTACGTCTGGAGTCGAAATAGAAATCAAAGCTCTTGTTTTTCCACGAATTGGGTTGTATTTATAGGTTAGTATTGTTCATTCGTGCGACTGAACCATTAGTATGGTTCAATCGTGCGATTGAACCATGCGGTTGATTCATCCGCATGACTGAGTGTTCAGTCGTGTGATTGAGCCAATCTTATGTTACAATCATACAACTGATCCAGTCTCCTGGTTCAGTCATGCGACTGAGTCATTCGTATGAAGTTATTCATGCATATGGTCCATTCGCATGGCCATTCGTATGAGAACTTCATTTTGTTAAGTTTGAATGTATTAATTAATATAACATTATGTGTAACCATTCAAACAACCACAAACCTAATTAACCAATTTAACATCGATTCATTAATGAAATATTAAACATTATAAATAACAAACAATCAATATCATTTCATTAATCATTCTAAACATTATATCAGAATCAGACAAACAAGATCTATTACATTCATATCATGATCTAGGGACATACATGTATCAACAAACTCCCTCTTGGACCTAGATCTCTCTAATGTCTTGTTTTTTTCATTACCTCCTCATACTTCTTGTACTTATCCTCTTTTGTGACTCCTGCATGAATCTCAAATGCAAAATAGAGTCTTATGACATTCTGGAATTGGAGGGCTTGTACTATATCCTGCGTATCATAGAACAGTGGCCACTTGTATAGAGTGTAAACATCATTAGCTGACAAGTTGGTAAGCCACATTGGGTCAAATACCCTGATAGTATCCATTTGGCCCTCTTTGTTTAGGACTATGACCGCTTCTCCTGTCCTCCAATCGTAGTACCACCACTTAAAGTGTGGAGTGAAGTCCTGTGGCATTTCCCTGAGTGGGATTCTTGACATCGTGCGCGGAGGACTCCACTTCAACACTATCTTTGGCTTTCCAGTAATGGCATTAACTTCAGACCTTCTGATGTACCTTGTAGGTTGTTGGGGTCTGAAGTTAACCCACTTGGTGTGGTACTCCTTCCTTAGGGCAGCCTCAAACCAGCCTGACATCTTTCTCGGGTCAGCATACAACAACTTCAGTTTGGCCAGCTGGTTGAGCTCAAAACTTGGTAGAGTCTTAGATCATGTGAAATCTAAAGTACTCTATGCCCTTCTCCCTCTTAACGGCATAAACATTAAGGTCCTCAAAATACGCCCATGCTATAATCCTGCCTGACACCTTATGATGTTTCTTGACTCTGTAGAGTTTGGTGTAGGCGTCCTGTTTAGGTGCAGCACGTTGGGCTCTAAATTCTTCAAAACAGGCAGCCCATTCAGCCTTTCGGATATCAACATCATCATTTGAGGCTTGGGCCGATCCCTCTTTCTTCTCTGACTCCTGCTCCATTTTGTCTAACACCTCAAACGTGTCACTGACAAGGGATTCACCCAGATTGGGGATCACATTTCCCTCATTGTCAGCATACTGAGGGTAGTGCTCTGCAGTGACATCTTCTATCTCTATTTCATCAACGTCGTTGAGCTCTTCGTCACTTGTCGAGTCGCACGTTGGAGCATCCTTTACAATCTCATCGGGATTTAGCTTGAAGATCTCAGCTAGTTGCTCATTTCATAGATCGTGAATTATTTCCCCTTCTTCAGGGGTATAACTCACCGACCTTCTGACGATCCCTTGCAGATCAAGAATCATAGTTAGCTGAGTCTTGATCTGCTGAAGGGGAGCAACATCGAACTCATCCCTCTGATAGTTTGGATCTGTTTGATTTAAACATGTAGCACATCACCCATTAGTTAATAATCAAAACAGAAATACATTAATCTTAATATAACCATTAAATACATAAGTTTAAATACATGATTCAAATACAAAAGTAATCAAATACATAGACATCTAATCATTACTTTTGTCTTGGATCACTGGGTCATCACTTGGTGGAGCAGAGGATGAAGCTTGTTGGTCTTGATTCTTCTTAGACCTCCTTTCTTGACCTTGAGCAGAGGTAGATGTAGCTGCATCCCCTCCTTCTTCATCATCATCCTCATTCCTCTCCTCTGTCCTCTCGTCCTCAATCCCCTCATCATCCTCAGTCTCATCATCATCATCTTCATCATCATCATCACCATCATCACCATCTCCTTCTTTAATCTTCAGAGGCTCATCTTTAGATCCCTTAAGTTTGAGCATGATGGTCTTCTTAGCATTCTACAACTCATCAATCTTCTTAGCAGAAGTGACTCTATGCTCTTGGAGTTGGGCGATCTCGTGGCTCTGAGCAGCCATTTGCTGGGCCTGCTCCTCGATCAGGTGTGACTGCGCAACAGTAGGATCTGCAAGCTGTCGGATCTGCGCAGTCTTCTCTTCATCAGCAGCAAACAGTCGCATCACCATACGGTTTAGCGCTGAAAGCTGGTCCTCTACCCCAAATTGAGGAAGATGAGATCCATATATATGTGCGGGATGAGATGAGGGTCCTGCTTGGTGGCTAGTGGTGGTGGTGGTGGCCGTGGAGAAAATAGGGTTGGGTCTATGAGATAGTGGAGGTGATGTAGGAGTGAAAGATATGGTGGTGGTTGGCATATGTATAGTGGTGGGAGGTGTGGTAGTGGTAGTGGTAGCTATGGTGGCTGTGGTGGTGGATGGTGTGGCTGTAGAAGTGGTAGTGGTGATGGTAGATGTAGTGGCTGTGGTGGTGATGAAGGTGAGTCTTCTCCTCTTCTTCTTCTGGCCGTGGGGCTGAGCCATCCGTTTCTTCCTCGATCCAGTCGAGGTGGATGCTCCCCCTAGAACACGGCTAGCAGACTCAGGAGCATAGCTGGGATCTGCAGTCGTCTCTCCCGAATCCCTGGGGCGTTCACCAACCGCCCGGAGTCCATACTCTATGGGAACAACCTTGCTTCCCACAGTCCTCGTCAAGGGCTCCTCATCCGACTCTTCTTCCTCCTCACTAGGTATGAAGTCCTGGTGGAAACCTGCAGACTCAGCTATGTCGCCTGTTGGGCAGATACAAGGGTATAACATCTGAAGCTGTGCCCCTCGTTGGAAGGCATATCATCCCCAGCATCCCCATTGTCATCATCGTCTGAATCATGCTCTGGGAGCGATAGCCTCTCATCATCTGAGTCACTGTCATCATGACGCCACTTGTGTCTACCTTGCGCCACATATCTTTCATTGGCCAGATGGCCGATCAACCTCTTTACCTGGGGCTTTACCTGCTTGCCCCGATACACTCTCATGCGACCCAAAGTCGTGTCATCCATAATCTCTAGGGCAACTGCATCATGTCTCTCCTTGGGAAGTAATGGCAGCTTCTCATTGAAGATCAGCTGCAGAAATCTGGGGTACATACAAAAACCCTCCTTCCCCATGGCCTCCAGATTCTCCACCAGATACGAGAAGATCATGCTCGAGAAGCTGAAGGGGTGGTTCAGCACCAGTGCCACATAGGCATTCTGAATCTGGTCTGACAGGTCATCAAATCCACCCACCCCTTCGAGAAGCAATACATTTCAAGATCACATGCGCCAAGTATTTATACTGGGACATAGGTTGCTCTTGTTGAGCACACCTGAGTTGATGTCCCCAGCGTACTAATCCTGAGGAAGCAACCTCTTACTGTAAATGGATGTAGTCTGGTGGGGGATCAGTATTGTCCCCAAATCAATACTCTCTAGATGTCAGCTGCTGAAATCTCATATCATGACCATGAATGGAGCTCTGTATACTGTAAGGCTCACATGAACGATCTACGGAGGCATTCTCCCAGAAAGCCTGATGTAATGACTTGTAAGGAGTACACGGTGTGGATATGCTTTATGTATCCGAGGCATCTAAGGAACGCAATAATCTTTGTAACTCGGCCCCATTCCGAGTCGTATGGTCCAAATGAGCACATATATTGTGCTTTGGATTGATGGACCACTATCAACCATTTATCTAAAAACAAGACACAGAACCATTAGTAAGTCATACATCAAACTTCAGTTCAAAGTGTATAGTTTAATTCAATCTGATTCATTCGTACGAATGAATCATGCGACTGAAGTCAGTCGGTTGTCCTTTCATGCGACTGAGCTCATTCGGATGAATGTGACATGCGACTTAGTTCAATCTGTTGGCTGAGTCTGCGATTGGTTCAGTCGGCCGACTGAGTTCATTCGTATGATGCATTCGGCCGATTGACCCATTCGGCAGCCTCAATCATGCGATTGAAGTTCACCCAGATGACCAATCGCATGACCCACTGTTCAATCGACTGAGGTTCGAGTCTTGATCAATTCATGAAATTAAACGTGGTTTAATGGCTCTTTAGACTCGGAATCTCTTACTAATGACCTATTAGACTTAGTTTTAACATGTTGCTTAGTTCAGTTGGTTATTAGGTCATTTACGGTCTGATTCTTGTTTCAGTCAATATCACACAATTAGGGCTTGCTTTCTTCTGATTCCGGTGTGATTTCACTGTTATAACCTGTATAAATGTCAACGCAAGTCATAATATCAATACAGATTGGAAAGGGTCTAAAGCAATTTCGGCAGAGTAACGGTACAATGTGCGATTTAGGAGCGATTGAGGGTGATGAGTGGGATGCGATCGACTATGACCATTTAAATACTGAAGCTGAGTTCAATCGGCCGACTGGCCTCATTCGCTCAGTTCATTCGGGCGATTGAGGCTCAGTCGTGCGATTGGCCCAGTCAGTCGCATTCAGCTGTCCGACTGAGTCTCAGTCGGTCGACTGACTCATTCGTGCCCTTTCATTCGCACCTTCAGTTAACCGACTGAGTCTTAGTCGGTCGACTGACTCATTGGCACCCTTTCATTCGGTCAAATGGATCATTCTGATAAGCCATTCGATGAATGTCTCAATCTCATGTCCAGTCGTGCGAATGGGATCCATTCGCATGGTTGGTCCATACTTATGATCCAGTCGTGCGAACGGTTACCCTTATGAACATTTAGCACTTAAACCCTTTTTACCTGTTGAAATTTACATTATGAGCATTTGATCATCTCAGACATGATCCTTTTAACTTGAAAACCTTTTGATCACCTCAGACGTGATCCTTTTAAACAATTTAGTCACCTCAAACGTGACACTGTTAAACTTTGAAAACACATGTGGCCATCTCAGACATGACCCTTTTAGGTGAGTTAATCCCATACTGATTTTCATGATATAGTCAACGAACAAACAAACTAAAATGACTAACTAACTAGAACCTTAAACTAAATACAAAATAGAAATGTTTTTGACTTTTTGTGAGAGATAAATCCTAAGATAGACATCTCCTGGATTTGGTTCCAGAATAGGCAGCTTCAATTTAGTTTGACCACACCTGGAACAATTCAATTTTGGAATCATACAGGCAAGTCAAATCATTTGGACTTGTTATCAAAACCTTTAGATGCTTAATTCTTGGTTTTCATCCAGAGTCGTTAGCAAATTTAGGAAATCACACTGGTACTATTAGATTCCCCATTGATTTGAACTTTCAAGAATTGCAGCCATAATGATTGTCAGTATATTTGTCCTCTTAAATCCATACACAGACTTTAGACACAAACTGGTGATAGTTTTAGGTTTAATTATTTCAACTAACATTTTGGATCCCACACTTATATGGTAATCAACATTCCCAGGAGCTTTTGAGCGGTCTACGGGTATTATTACAAGAAGAAACTATTCTTAGAGCTTTCAAAGAGAAGCCAATCCTCAGGTCAGTGCCATTGCACAGCAGAGAGGCGGCAAACAACAATGAATTCTAGAATATCTAGGCTATGCTTATCCTCAGGTCAGTGCCATCGCACAGCAGAGAGGCACACAACCTATCTTCTTGTTAGAGCAGCTAATTTTCTTTTGCACAGAATGCACCCACAACATATGTCATTAGCTTGATAGCATTTGTCTTTCATTTTTTCTCGTGCTTTGCTCTATTTATGGTCATCCGCACACATTTGTGGCGTTTACATGCTCATTACCCCTTATTGGAATATTGTTGATTGTGTTAACCAGTGATAAGATGGCAGTCCACAGTCAGTTGAACAACTTAGTTTGATCTTGAGATCACCAGTCAGGTCTAATCATCTATTGTGTTGAATCTACCGACACATCATTTGTGGTCTAGCAACCTCTAGGTCTACTTTCTTTGTGTTACCTTAGTAGTTACCAGTTTTTCTATCATCTTTCCCTTTTATATTGCTTAGACTACACAGACTTATACTTTAAATTTTGCATCTTTTCTAAATTAAAATTTTAAAGTCCCTTTTGATTTGTTCCTGTGTACTATCATTTTTCAAAAGGTTTGAATCGGTATCACAGATACGATCTACCTTATATCAGCTATCCACTCCTTCTCCCTCGTTTTTTATAATATTACTAGCTGACCTACTCTCCCCCTAAAATTCTAAAATCATACTGGATTTAATTATTTTAGGATTTTAACTACAAATAAATAACATGAATTTAATTTAAACAGAATAAAATAAATAATGAAAAATAAAAAATATAACTACAATGCATCGGACTACACATGATCATCATCAGGAACAACATCACTTTTCTTTTTAACGTCGTTGACCTCTAACAGATATAGAAAACGTGGTTTATCAAAGGCTTTTGTATAGAGGTAGCGCGTTGAAAGTCAGTATTAGTTTTTACCACATGGATTAAGTTCTTTTCAAAACAGTCTCTTATGAAATGGTATTTAACACCGATGTGTTTGGTCTTTGGATGTTGTACCGGATTTTTAGTTACTGCAATTGCAACAGAGTTATCAACAAAGATAGGAGTAAAAGAAAACTTTAAACCATAATCCCGCATTTGCTGTTGAATCCAGATGATTTGTGAACAGCAACTTGCAGCAGCAACGTATTCGGCTTCACAGGTTGACAATGCAACCGAGGTCTGCTTCTTACACTGCCAGGTAACTAATCTCCTCCCAAGAATTGACACCCTGCTGATGTAGACTTGTAGTTCATCTTGCAGCCCCCGTAATCCGAGTCACTATACGCAGTGAGCTCAAAGTCATCATCATGAGGATACCACAACCCAAGTGTGGGTGTACCCTTCAGATAACGAAATATCCTTTTGACCCCGATCAGATGGTTAACCTTAGGCTTAGCCTGATATCTAGAACATAAACATGTAGCATACATGATATCAGGTCTTGAGGCAGTGAGATACATGAGGGATCCAATCATTCCTCGGTACATTGTGGCATCTACCAGATCTCCATTTTCGTCAGGTGCTATATCATGATTTGTAGAAGTGGAGTCCCAGCAGCAGAGGCATTCTCCATGTCAAACCGACTGAGAATGTCTCCCACATACTTGGTCTGATGTAGAAAGATCCCATTGGTGTCTGATCCACCTGTAACCCGAGAAAGAATTTCATCTCCCCCATAGCACTCATCTCAACTCTTTCTTCATAACTGCTTCAAATTCGTTGCATAATTCTTCGTTCATTGAACCGAAGATTATGTCATCGACATAGATTTGTACTAGCAGTAGGTCTCCATCTTTTTCTTTTATGAACAATGTGCAGTCAATGACTCCCCTGCGAAAGCCGTGTTTCACAAGATGAGTTGAGAGTTTCTCATACAGGCCCTAGGAGCTTGATGAAGCCCGTATAAGGCCTTGTCGAGTTTGTAACTCTGTCCCGATGATAAGGATCTTCAAATCCCTCGGTTGACTGACATACACTGTCTCTCGAATTTCCCATGAAGGAATGCACTCTTCACATCTAATTGATAGACTTTAATCTTCATATACGATGCATAGGCAAGGAAGATACGGATGGCTTCCATCCTTGCCACGGGTGCAAACACTTCATTGTAGTCAATCCCCTCGACTTGGCGAAATCCCCGAACAACCAATCGAGCCTTATTTTCTGATAATGACCCCTGGTCATCCTTCTTGCATTTCAAGACCCATTTGTGCCAATGACCTTAGCACCTTTAGGTCTATCTACCAGAGTCCATACTCCTAACTTCTTGAATTGAAGAAGTTCTTCTTGCATGGCACTCACCCATGCCTCATCGTTTAATGCATCACTTACGTATTTTGGCTCAAACTGCAAGACAAAACACCGATAAGCACCATCATGAATGTAACCCTTTTCCATAACAGAGGCGTAATCAGCTGAGTACAGCTGATTTCGGGTTTGTACTCCTGATCTGACATCCCCAATGACATTGTCTAAGGGATGATAGACGTTTAGACGTGATCCTGGAGTAGTAGGAGCAGCTACCTCAGAGCCAAGATTATGAACATTTGGTTCTGCATCTGAGGTAGAAGGAGTTTGAGGTTCCGAAGGTGCATCACCGTTAGATGCTTGTAGACTTTCAGGAACTGGAACCTGTTGCTCCTGACTGTTCTGGTCATCTTCTTCAGCCTCATCTTCAGAGGAGGAGTCACTGTCGTCGACTACTCCCCCTGACTGAGTAGATGATTCGCCCTGTAAACTCGATGATGTTGAATCAAGAGATGGTGTATTTAAGATATCATCCATCATTCGAGTAGCCAACTCATCATCAGAAGGAGAGATAGGGATGTTGAAGGACTTAAAGAATCCATCATAGTCGAAAAAGTAGGCGGGTCCTTTGCCAGTAGGTGGTGTGGGTATATCTCTAAACATCAATATTACACCACACTTCTACTAGACCCGTTGAGTTATTGTAAACTCTCTTGTTCGGTATGTTGTATCCTAGAAGATCCTTCATCAGCCTTCTCGCTGAATTTACCGTCTTGAGTCTTTTTCAGAAGTGTACACGGTGCGTTAAATGGTTCGAGATACTCCAGATTTGGTTTACGTCGTTGTAGTAGCTCGTAACCTGTCTTTCCATGGCGCTTGACTATCAGAACTTGATTCAGTGTATAACATGCATTAGCCACTGCCTCATTCCAAAATTGGATAGGCAATTTCGAGTCTGCCAGCATTGTCCGTGCTGTATCTATCAAGCTTCTGTTCTTTCTCTCACCAACACCATTCATTTGAGGCATGTATGCAGAAGTGAATTGATGCACAATTCCCTTTCCTCCAGTAAGCCTCCATCCATTGATTCTTGAATTCAGTCTCGTTGTCTGAGCGTACTTGTCTCACTTTCAGCTTGTAGAGAGATTCCAGTGTGGTTACTAACTCCTTAAATGACTCAAATGTTTCTGACTTGGACTTCAGAAACATTACCCAAGAGAATCTTATGTGGTCATCAGTAACAACAAAACAGTACAAGTCCCCTGCAATGCTCTTTGTACTGATTGGACCAAACAGATCCATGTGAAGAAGTTCAAGAGGAAGTTCTATTGAATGAACTTTCTTTTCCTTATGAGACTTCTTCGTCTGTTTGCCTTTCTTGCAAGCTATACAGAAATCAGGAAGTTGAAAATTCTTGACATTAACTCCTCTCACAAGATCCTTCTGGATCAAGTGATTCATCTTCCGTTGATTGATGTGTCCCATTCTCCTATGCCAGGATATGGAGTCCTTCTCAATGGCTTTGGATAGAAAGCATTGAATTTCATGATCCGTTGTAGAAGCTGTTGAGAGATCCAAAACATAAAGGTCTTTATATCTTGAAGCTGTCATCAGAACTTGGTCCTCCGGAATAACGTAGTCTTTCTTAAGGACGTAACACTTCTTGTTGTCGAATATGACTTTAAAACCTTTATCACAGATTTGGGAAACAGAAAGTAAGTTGTTTTGAAGTTGCTGAACGTAGTTCACCCTATCAAACTTAACTTTTTGATTTCCAACTTCTCCCTAAGCTATGATATAACCCCCCTTGTTTCTAGCAAACAAAACACGCCCTCCTTTTATTTGCTTGACGTTTGATAAAAGAGCTCTGTTTCCTGTCATGTGCCTGGATGCTCTGCTGTCTACAATCCACGTGTTGGTTTCAGCACTGTAGTGAACACCCTGCACATACAAAGTAAAAACATTAGTTTAGGTTAGGAACCCAAGCCTTTACTGGCTTGGGTTTTCCAGAGGCATCACAAATCATGAATTCAACCCATTGTCCCTTAGAGGGTGAGGGAAGCTCAGGTTCCTTCTTGTCATCATTATCAGACACAGAGGATGACTTCTCTTTCCATAAGCCAGATTTGTGCAATGCCTGTTTGTGATAAACAGTCGACTGGCTAATGGGTTGAACGTTAGGTTCGCTAGTTCATCTAGGTGGAGTTAAGGAACTCCTCTTATAAGACCTAGGTTTTGAATTCTGAAGTTCAATCTTCTTCCTAGGTGTTTGATAGTAATGACAAAAGGAAGCAATGTGTCCACACTCTCCACAGTGTAGCACGACCTACTATCAACTTTATGATTAAACTTTCTTTGTGGAGATGTGTGTGACACCCTGGTAACATTACTTAGTTTGGGTTTTGACTCTGTTTCTTTTGATGTTTTCCCTGTTTAACAAATTAATTGTTTTAACATTTTAACATCTTTTCTTTTTGGTTAATGGTTTTTGACATGAAGCTTGGGAAAGATTAACATTAGCAGTCCTTTTAGATTCAGATTTGACTTTGTTTGTCCCAGACTTTATATTAATCTTTTCAGATTCTTTTTCCAGATTAGCACAAGGCATTTTACCCTTTGCCTTTGAAGTGGCCACCTTTTGTTTTGTTCCAGATTCAATTGATGAACATGAGGAGTCTGGATCACTAACAAGAGTCGTAGACACCAGATGATCCTTGATGGGGTTGTTATTTATAGGTCTACTCTTAGTATTCATCAAGGTCTCAGGTGGTGGAGGAACTACTTTATAACCCAAACCCTCCCCGTTGTATCGTTCTCTCACTAAGTGTTGGACAATGTGTGATGAACTTGTCCAACTGTGCAGTTTTTGCTTTATTGAGTTTACTTCTACTTCTAAAACTGCCTTTTGCTTTTAGTGTCTTCTAGGGAGTTAAGATAGTACCTAATGTCATTAGCTTGGTTAAATGCAACTACTTCAGTTTCCCTAAGCTGTTTAGTCAAAAGGTCTATCTTTTCTTTGTAACTATGCTCATTTTGTTGTAAAACTCTATTAGCCTCAGTGCATAGTTGCAAATCCTTTACTAAGTTATTATTATGATCTAATACCTAGCAAATTTCTCATCTATGCTATCTCTAAAAGCATCACAATCAGAACAAGCATGATTTTTAAACAGTTGGTCAGTGGTACTTACCTGAGAGGTTCGGTAGGTTAGCCATCAACGCAGCATTAGATGTCTCTGGTTCTGGTGATCCTTTTTTTGCTGTTGAAATCTCTTCTTCAGGCTTGTAGCTGACCTCAGTTGCAGTTGTCTCTTCAATATTCGACATCGCTATCTCAACTGCAGTATCTCCCTCACTCGCAGAATCATCATCTAAGTCTTTTACACTGGCAATATTTGGTTCCCCTGGACAGACAAACCGAAAGCTCTAGTCCTGTCCTTCATCATCATGTGCAGTCAAGGCCTTTGGATCCTTGCTTGATGAAGTAGAATTGCTAGCTTGCTTGTCTTGACGAGTGAAGGACGAGAATGGGTTCCCGTTCCCAGTCTTCTTTGGCTTCACACATTCTCTCTTGAAGTGCCTCTTTTCTCCACAGTAAAGCAGGTCACTTTACTCTTGTCAAAGCCAAATGTGGTATCCTTAGTAGCAACCAAGTTCTGACTGGTCTTTTTAACAAACTTCTTCGCCTCCGGACAGCACTAGCTAAGGCCCACATAATGTCAATTTTCTCCAGCTCCAATTCATCCACCTGCTCGTAGTCCTCATCTGCCAGATGGCAGTTTCCAATATTCCCAGCAACAAGTACATCATAAGAACGAACCACTACTGCCAAAAGATCCATGTGCTCTCGAGCTACTTCCACAGTCACATTACCGAGGTTCTCGGTCTTTAGTCTAGTAGCATTCGCTTCAGTTCCAATGTAATGGGTACAAGAAGACCTTGACGTTTCTGAACCTGAAGGAGAAGCTTGTGAAGGACCCGATGAGCTAGACACAAATGCAGTCTTAAGAGGTGCTCCAGACGTCTTAGCTTGAGGCGTGGCATTGTACAAAGCTGGATTTTGAGTGTGCGAAGACTTCTGAGCTCTGTACTTCATCCTAATTGCTTCTTCTCGCATCTTTAGAATGAAGTCATTGATATCCAACTTTGCCAGCATCTCATTCTGTCTCAGATTTGACACAAATGAAACCCATTTTTCCGCCAATCCGTCTGCGAAATTTGACACCTTTTCTTCCATGGTAGTAGCAACACCATGTGTATGCAATTCACTCATCAGATGGTAGAATCTATCAATAACATCGTCCAAACTCTCGTTTCCCATCGATGAGAAGTTGTCAAATTCCTTCTTCAGTCCTTAGCTTTAATTTCCTTTAGCGAAGCATTCCCGTCGTATCTCTTTTCCAGCTCATCCATAATTTCTTGGCTTGCTTATTCTCCGAGTACTGGTGGAAATATCTTAGGAATAAACTGTGTAATCAATGCATAAACTCTCTTCTCTGCATTATACTTGACTTTCTGAGCATCGGTCATCCCTCCCAAAGTAAGTTTTACCCCATCTGCTCCCACCGGCATACTATACCCAATTTCCATAGCTTCCCACAAATTTGGATCCACTCCATTGAGGTAGATCTCAAAACGTTATTTCCAGTGGGGAAACTCATCTAACGTTAAGTGTTTTGGTGGTTTATTATGATTCCCCACCTCACTCTCAAGCAACAGTAGGTTCTGGATCCTTGAGTCCTTGCCGGCAGTAAACGCTGAAATCTGATCTTCCATCTCGATTAACCTTTAAGTGTACTAACCAAACTGTCAAACTGGTGCGACTGGGTGATACGAATGGGCTATCCGTGCGAATGAACTATGTGATTGGTTCAATCGTGCGGCTGAACTAAGCGATTGGTTCAGTCGAGCGAATGAAGCTGATGCGTATGAACACTGCAAACGGATGGTTCAGTCGTACTAATGGGGAGGCGACTCAGTCCAATCGTGCGTCTGGAGTATGCCAATGAGTCCAGTTGTGCGAATGGCTCACTCGTGCGACTGAAGCTGCTGTTTTGCGAAAAATTCTAGGTTAAACGTGTTTTAGCCATAAAAATTCGAAATTTTGTGAACCCTAATCGCCTAAGGCCGTAGAAACCGAAACTTGATGAGCAGGGTACGTCCAAGACAACTTTTGACACAAAAGATTGCGTTTTTTTAGTGTAAAAACACAAACTTTTTATCAATCTTGATTGAATCACACGTAATCAAGAGCCAAAGCTCTGATACCACTTGTTGGGACCTTGTATTTTAATGAAATACCGAATGATTAACGTGTAAACCAAACCAAATAGTGCAGAATCCTATTTGATTGGCGACCTAATAAGTGAGAACGCACGTAGAATCAATAAAGTATTGAATCAAACGTTAAGAATCGATTGGGAATCGATCTACTGCGTTCTATGAACTTGGAGTATCAACTTGGAGGTTTCTGGACGGCTAGGGTACGTCTGGAGTCGAAATAGAAATCAAAGCTCTTGTTTTTCCACGAATTGGGTTGTATTTATAGGTTAGTATTGTTCATTCGTGCGACTGAACCATTATGGTTCAGTCGTGCGATTGAACCATGCGGTTGATTCATCCGCACGACTGAGTGTTCAGTCGTGCGACTGAGCCAATCTTATGTTACAATCATACAATTGATCCAGTCTCCTGGTTCAGTCGTGCGACTGAGTCATTCGTATGAAGTTATTCATGCGTATGGTCCATTCGCATGGGCCATTCGCATGAGAACTTCATTTTGTTAAGTTTGAATGTATTAATTAATATAACATTATGTGTAACCATTCAAACAACCACAAACCTAATTAACCAATTTAACATCGACTCATTAATGAAATATTAAACATTATAAATAACAAACAATCAATATCATTTCATTAATCATTCCAAACATTATATCAGAATCAAACAAACAAGATCTATTACATTCATATCATGATCTAGGGACATACATGTATCAACATTTTTTAATTTTAAATGGTTTGATCATCTCAGACGTGATCCTTTTAGTTTAGAACCAGATTGGTCACCTCAGAAGTGACCACTTTTAGTGAGTGATTCATAGATTACATCCAATTGGATAGTCCGACATCTACGCTACAAAAGACTAGATAATACAAAATAACTTAGAAATTTAAAAGAAAACACACCATATTTTTGTTGTTTTGGGTTTGAACAGAACAACTTCAAGTTGATTTGATCATTTCTAGAACGATTCATTATGGAATCATACAGGTATATTAGAATCATTTGGGAACCCCCTTTTAATATGCACTTTGATGCTAGATTCTTCTTTTATCTGAAATTCAATAACACTTTCAAGAAATCATACTAGGTCTATAAGATGCACATAATGATTTTGACTGTCAAGAATAGCAGTCACGATGATTGTTAGTATGTTTGTCCACTTAAATCCATACACAGATTTTTGACTTACATTGGTGAAGAATTAGGTTTAGTTATTTCAACAAGCATTTGTGGATCTCACACTTATATGGTAATCAACATTCCTTAGGAGATTTTTGAGCGGTCTATGGGTATTTGACAAGAAGAAACTATTCTAAGAGCTTTCAAAGAGATTCCAAGCCTCAGTTCAGTGCCATCACACAACAGAGAGGCGCAAACAACAATGAATTCTAGAATATTTAGGTTATGCTTATCCGCAGGTCAGTGCACCGCACAACAGAGAGGCACACAACCTATCTTCTTGTTTGAGCATTTATTTTTCTTTTGCACACAACACACCAACAACATTAGTCATTAGCTTGATTGCTTTTAGCAGTTTTTACATGTGCTTTGCTCATATTTATGGTCATCCGCACACATTTATGGCATTTATTTTGCTCGTCACCCCTTATGGAAATGCGTTGATTGTGTTAACCAGGGATAAGATAAGAACCCACAGCAAGTTGAACAAGTTAGTTTGAATTTTTAATTCACCAATGAAGTCTACTAATCTATTATGTTGAACCTACCGACACATCATATAATGAACTAGCAACCTTTAGGTCTACTTTCTCTATGTTACCTCAGTAGCAAACTAGTTTATTTATCATTTTTCTTTAGTTGTGCTTAGACTTCTCAGACTTGTACTTTGAATTTCGCATTTTGAGCAAATTAGTTTTTGAAGTCCTAACCAATTTGTTCTCTGTGCACTATCATTTTTCATAAGCTTTGAATCAGAATCACATATTTGATTTCACTTCTTTTAGCTAACCTACCCTCCCCTCTCATTTTTTAATTAATAAATACTGTAACTAATTAAATACTGAACTAAACTATTCTCCCCCTAAAATTCTAAAACCGAAAATCTTTTTGTGTTTTTGGATTTTAATAGACAAGAAAATAAAATAAAATAAAATAAAATTAAAAATGCATGTCGGACTAAGGACTTTCTTCTTCTAGACTCACATCACTTTTCTTTTTCACACCATTATCCTCTAAAAGATATAAAAACCTAGGTTTGTCAAATGCTTTTGTGTAGAGGTCGGCGCGTTGAAAATTCGTATTAATTTTAACAACATTGATTAAGTGCTTTTTAAAGTAGTCACGTATAAAGTGATATTTAATATCGATGTGTTTTGTTTTAGGGTGTTGGACCGGATTTTTAGTGACAACAATAGCAGCAGAATTCTCAACAAAACTAGGGGTGTTAGAAAATTGCAAACCGTAGTCATGCATTTGCTGTTGAATCCAAATGATTTGTGAACAGCAACTTGCAGCAGCAACATATTCAGCTTCACAAGTTGACAGAGCAACTGATGTTTGCTTCTTACACTGCCAGGTGACTAACCGTCTACCAAAGAACTGACATCCCGCAGATGTTGACTTGTAATTCATCTTGCAACCATCGTAGTCCGAGTCACTATATGATGTAAACTAAAGTCATCATTATGAGGATACCACAACCCGAGTGTTGGAGTACCCTTCAGATAATAAAAAATCCTTTTAACCCCGATGAGATGATTTACTTTTGGTTTCACCTGATATCTGGAGCAAAGACATGTGGCGTACATGATATCAGGATGCGAGGCTGTGAGATACATGAGAGATCCAATCATTCCTTTGTAAATTGTGGCATCAACTAGATCATCATTTCCGTCGGGTGCCACATCATGGTTCGTGGCCAGTGGAGTTCCAGCTGTCGAAGCATTCTCAATGTCGAATCAACAGAGGATATCTCCTACATATTTGGTCTGATGTAGGAAGATTCCTTTTGGTGTCTGATCTACCTGTAAGCTAAGAAAGAACTTCATCTCCCCCATGGCATTCATCTCAAACTCTTCTTTCATTACAAATTCAGTTTCTTTACATAATTCTTCATTTTTGGAACCGAAGATTATGTCATCCATATAAATCTGTACCAATAGTAAATCTCCATCCTTTTCTTTGATGAACAATGTACAGTCAATAACTCCTCTACGAAAACCATGTTTCACAAGATGAGTTGAGAATTTCTCATACCAGGCTCTAGGGGCTTGATGGAGCCCGTAAAGATCCGTGTCTAGTTTGTAAACTCTATCCCGATGATAAGGATCCTCAAATCCTTCAGGTTGACTGACATAGAACGTTTCACGGATTTCACCATGAAGGAATGCACTCTTCACATCTAGTTGATAAGCTTTAATCTTCATGTAGGATGCATAGGCTAGAAATATACGTATTGCTTCCATCCTTTCCACCGGTGCAAACACTTCATTGTAATATATCCCTTCGACTTGTCGAAATCCTTGAACTACAAGTCGAGCCTTATTTTTGATTATGACCCCTTGGTCATCTTTCTTGCACTTCAGCACCCATTTAGTGCCAATCACCTTAGCACCTTTTGGTCTATCCACAAGGGTCCATACTCCTAACTTCTTGAACTGTAGGAGTTCTTCTTGCATAGCACCAACCCATGCCTTATCATTTAAGGCTTCACTCAAATATTTGGCTCAAATTAAGACACAAAACATCGATATGCACCATCATAAAGATATCCTTTTTCCATGACTGAGGCATAATCAACTGAGTATAATTGATTTCGTGTCTGTACTCCCAATCTAACATCCCCAGTGATGTTGTCCAAGGGATGATAAACATTTATCCGAGATCCGGGAGTCGTCGGAACAACTACTTCAGTATCCAGATTGTTAAACCCAGGTTCGATATCTATAGCTGTTGAAGTATGAGGTTGAGAAGTGTGAGAGGCATCAGGATTTGATGCTTGTGTACTTTCATTAGTGGGAACCTGTTCCTCCTGTTCCATATTTGCAGTATCAACTGCTTCATCATCAGAAGAAGAGTCACTTTTTTCAAGCTCTCCCCCTGAACGGCTAGAAGTATCATCTAAAGGAGCAGTTGATGTCGAGTCTAGAGGAGGAGTGTTTAGAACATCATACATCATTCTAGCAGAAAGCTCGTCATCAGTATGAGAAGGCGAAAGATTTAAGGATTTGAAGAATCCATCATAGTCGAAGAAGAAGGAGGGTCCTTTTCCAGCAGGGGGTGGGGTATCTTTGAACATCAATGTTGCACCACACTTCTACCTGATCCATTGAGTTGTTATAAACTCTCTTGTCTGGTATGCTGTATCTGAGAAAAATGCCTTCTTTTACCTTCTCACTGAACTTCCCAGTCTGAGTCTTCTTCAACAATGTGCGTGGTGCGCCAAACGGTTCTAGATACTCCAGGTTGGGTTTACGTCGTTGGAGCAGCTCATAACATGTTTTCCCATGTCGTTTGACCACTAGGACTTGATTGAGTGTATAACAAGCATTAGCCACTGCCTCATTCCATAATTGAATAGACAGTTTCGAGTCGGTTGGCATTGTCATGGATGTCTCTATCAAGCTCCTATTTTTCCTTTCATCAACGCCACTCATCTGTGGAGTATAGGCAGAGGTGAATTGATGAACGATTCCTCTTTCTCTATAGTATGCCTCCATCCACTAATTCTTGAACTCTGTGCCATTGTCTAATCGAATCTGCCTTACTTTTAGCTTGTAGAGTGATTCGAATGTAGTTACCAGATGTTTGAATGATTCAAAAGTTTCTGATTTTGCTTTCAGAAACATCACCTAGGAGAATCTTAAGTAATCATCCGTTACTACAAAGCAATACAGATCTCCAGCAATGGTCTTTGTGCTGACAGGGCCAAACAGATCCATGTGTAGAAGCTCGAGAGGCATATCAATAGAATTAACTTTCTTTGCCTTATGAGCCTTCTTGGTCTGTTTCCCTTTCTTACATGCTATGCAAAAGTATGGAAGATGGAAGTTCTTGATAGTTACACCATTTACTAAATCATTCTAAACCAAATGATTCATCTTCCTAGGATTGATGTGTCCTATTCTCCTATGCCATAAGACTGAGTCTCTCTCAGTTGCCTTTGACAAGAAGCATTGAACAGTGTGATCAGTTGTGGAGGCTTTTGATAGATCCAAGACATACAAGTCGCTATATCTTGAAGCTGACATAAGAACCTTATCCTCCTCAATCACATAGTCCTTCTTCAACATGTAGCACTTCTTGTTGTCAAATACAACTTTAAATCCTTTATCACATATCTGGGAGACTGAAAGTAAGTTGTTCTGTAGTTGTTGAACGTAGTTGACCTTGTCAAACTTCATTTTCTCGTTTTCCACTTCGACTTGTGTAGTGATGTAACCTCCTTTGTTCCCAGCAAATAAAATGTCCCCCTTTAAATTGTTTGACGTTGAAAAGGAGGGACGGATTTCCTGTCATGTGCCTGGACGCCCTACTATTAATTATCCAGGTATTAGTGATATCGTTGTACCGGACACCCTGCACATATAAAGAAACTTATTAGTTCAGATTTGGGACCCAAGCCTTAACTGGCTTGGGTAACCCAAAGGAATCACACATCATAAACTCAACCTATTGTCCTTTAGAGGATGAGGGCACATCCTTCTTCTTCTTGTCCTCACTATCAAACACGTTACTTGATTTTTCTTTCCATAAACCAGTTTGTGTAAGGTTTGTTTATGATAAACAGACGACTGGCTTACAGTTTGAACTTTAGGTTCACCAACACTCTTTGGAGGAATATTAAATCTCATTTTAGAAAAACTTGGTTTTGCATCATAAAGTTCAATTTTCTTTTTGGGTGTCTGATAGGGACAATTAGATTAGAATAAGAAAATTAGATAGTTCCAATGGTCTCTTTACAACTCAACCTAAGATTTGATGTCTTGGGATTAGAATAAAATGAGGTTAAGATTTGATGTCTTGGGATTAGAATAAAATGAGGTTAACGACTAAAGACGAATTAGGGTTTCAATTGGAATTTGGGGTTTTGATAATTAGGTTAAAAAAAATAATATAACCAATTATATTTTGATTACTAAATATGGAATAAGTTGATTAATAATTATGGTTTAAAACGATAATAAATATTTAGTTAAATTGAATAATAAATATCACTTAAATATTAATAATAATTGATTAAGTAATGGTTGATTATAAAATAAATAATTAATCTAAAAATTATTTAAAACTTAATAAAAATAGTTAATTGGATAATTAATCATTTAATTGACTTGCAAAAAAACTTAAAAGTATTTAAGTTTGATTTACAATGTTTTTTTTAACTTTTGAGTAATTATTATAAAGGTTTCATGATACTAAAACTTTTCAAAAATAAAGAACTAAGGTATTGTATGATTTAGAAGTTTTAGGAATTTAATAAAGATTTTAAAATTGTTTTTATAAATATTTAAAACTTGTAAATAAATTATACATATTATTATAAAATTTAAATCTCAAGGTTTTTATGTTATTAAACTATTTGTTTTAAAAAAGTAGATTATATTATTACAATTTTTCAGAAATTAAATTAATGATCTCTAAGTTAAATTTAAGTATCAACATGATTTTTATTTTAATTTAATAAAATAATAGTAATTTTAGTGATTTAATTTAATAAAAGAAAGGTTTAAAAAATAGATTTGAGGGTGCCCAGGGTCGAACCCTGGACCTCTTCTGCGTTTGTAGAAGTCTTTAACCGTCAGGCTAACAGCCCAAATCTGGTTTAAGTTGTGACACCCTACACATATCCTACATGGGTCGTGGACAGAAGAGATTCTTGGTTCATAAGTAATGTCTGGTCTCTAATATTAACAATGCGTTTTGGGTGTATTGGCTGTGCATGATATGAGAACTGCATAATTAAGTGTGCTTAGGTGAGAGCAATCCAGGGATGGGTGACCTCCCTCGGAAGTTTTCATTCGGGCAACCAAAAGCAAATCCATGAGCTCCTCGTGGGCAAAGCGGACAATATTGTTGATGCGAGGAACAGGGTGTTACAGAATGGTATCAGAGCCATTCCTGTGTCGTTCTGGGTGTGGGTAATACCTCACCAAGGATGGTGACTTCTCGGGCTCATCGAGGACGATGAGTCTAAACAGGGAGTGCTTGTGACACCTTACAAATATCCTACATTGGCCGTGGACAGGAGAGATTCTTGGTTCATAAGTAATGTCTGGTCTCTAACATTAACAACGCGTTTTGGGTGTATTGGCTGTGGATGATAGGAGAACTCCACACTTAAGTGTGCTAAAGTGAGAGCAATCCAGGGATGGGTGACCTCTCCGTTGGAAGTTTTCATCTGGGCAACCAAAAGCAAATCCGTGAGCTCCTCATGAGCAAAGCTGATAATATAGTTGATGCGAAGGGCCGGGTGTTACATAAGTATACTAAACAATTTTTATAAACATTAATTAGAAAAAACCCCAAATTGCAAGAACCCTAGAATCGATCTGATACCAATCTGTCACACCCTGACCGATGGCGGAATCATCGAGGAGGACGAGTGTGAAACAATTGTTCATAGCACATGGAACTAAATAAGTTGTAATAATATTAAATATTATTTTTGTTGAACATTACAAGACAATTAAATTATTACAATACAAACAAGATATAAACAACAATATAAGATTTTCAATTAAACTAAGTCCAAGTCCTATATGAGTACAAAGAGATCCTCAAGTATCAAACCTGAAACATGTTGAAAATAAAGGGTCAACTTTGAAAGTTGATGAGTTCCCATGGGTTAAGCATATATATATATATAAAAGATTTACAAGTAGCAATTCATGTCAATGGTTATGAATTACGCAAGTTTATAGAACACATATAGCTACGATCAAAGCTCGACTTAATTACAAGTTTATATGATTGGCTAAGTGTATTTGCTTCCTATGATGAACAGACATAAGTCATCAGGAGCCGGCAATAAATCGGCTTTAGCACCAAATAGGCTTGTCAGGCCCAAAGATCTAAGACGTCGCTAGGCTAGCAATAGTTAATGATTGTCAACATATAATGTATCTCATATAACACTCACAATAATACCAATAACCATGACAAAAAGTAAAGATGAATTGTATGTGCATTTACAAGTATCAAGATGTGTACAAGTGTAAGTTCATAAGGCGAACATGTTTCACCGCAAATGTGTGAAATAAAATAAAAAGGGGCATGAAAACTCACATGGGAAACTTATGAGATATGGAATGCGCTTTAGATAATAAATAATCAAATTACAAGGTATTATTAGATTTATAAAGTTTACAAAGATTTAATAAAAAAAGAAGTTGTTAAATTAAAATTAAAGTTTTAATAAATTCAAAGTTTAAATTATAATTATTCTTTTATTTATTTTGAAATATTTAATTATATATTTATTTCAAATTCCAATCATAACCCCCTTTTAAAAGACTTATAACTCATCATTAACACCATTCATAACCTACTCCTAACCTTAACTATAAAAGCAAGCCTTAGACCTCACTTTTCATTTGCTCATTCTCTAAAAATCTCACTCTCATATCTTTCTTTCATCCATTGGTTATGATCAATTTGAATAATTTTATTTTACAAGAAATTTCAAGAATTCTTAATACTAAGGTAATCTTTTATTGCTTTTATATTATACATTTCAATCATCCTAACATCTAATTATTCTCATGACTTTATGTTACTTTTATTCTTTCTTCTGCTAAATCATTTTAATTTTAATCATTATTATTGATCATTAACCTTCTAATGTTCACTAACCTTATAATAATCACTAACATTCTTAAATCAAGATAACAACACACTAATGTAAACAAAGAATCCCGTTTGCATATAGACGGCTATGCCACCGCATTTGGTTATTCCAAATATTATTTCCCTAATTGATAAATATTTTTAAATTATTTTTAATTACATAAAGTTTTAATATATTGTTTAGTTATAATTATAATTACCTTATTAACTAAAATATTTCAGAATTATTAAATTAATTTTTAAAGGTTTTATAAACTTATAACTCTTGAATTTAATAAATTCTTAAATATTTTAGTTAATAAGGTAATTATAATTCTAACTAAACAATATATTAAAACTTTATGTAATTAAAAAGAATTTAAAAATCTAATGATGAAAAGGGATGAGGGTACCCGGGGTCGAACCCGGGTCCCTTGTGTGAATGGTAGCTGTTGTAATTTGATTTATTATTTAAATTAGTTTGTATAAGTCTAGGGTTTACTTTGTAATTTCCAAAACTTAATTTAAATGTTTTTACATGAAATAATAAACAACCTAAACATCAGTGATCAAAGGTGTAACTTCTCAAATCAACCCTCCCCTCTCTCACCGTCGACCTCTCTCCCCTCTTGTCTCCGGCCACCCTCGTCCGAACTCCGGCGACTCTCCAAATCACCTGTAACCCCTGAATTTTATGAGATAATCGATGCTAATCACTGATAGGAACCGTTTCGAACATTAGTGGCACTTCAATTTGAGTTAAAATGGATGGTTGAACTCGTAACCGACCACCATTAATCCTCAAAGCCGTTCGACAAAACAAACTTGATAATTACAAAATCAATTGAACTCTAACCGATCTTTTAACCATTCCTAAACTACTAATAGACACAATTTCATCCAAAACACACTTAATCATCACCAATGAATTACATATACTTCGCGACCTGCAACTGTACCATTCGTCAATGCTCGAGCAACTTTAGTTGAAATTGATAGAGGGCTTTCAATCATCAAGTCCAGTAGAAGCTTCCTATGCAACGAACTTGGGTATCATCAACGTTTGCATCATGATCCCTACGCTACCCAGGTCGCGACTGTTCTTCAACCGGAGCTATCAAATTCAAACAACTTTCGGGTAAATTAAACACATACATATACTCGAATTTACAAGGGGAATCAAAGCCCCATGTTTATTTCAGTAATCGTTATCGTTTTGATGATAAATTTTTGATTCAATCACTCTAGGGTTCTTGGTGATTTGGGGGTTATTTGAATAAATATATTTAAATATTTACAGCGGGATTTGTAACAAGTATGGGCGCTGCCCAACTGGTTACAACAACTATCATTCACACAAGGGACGGTACCCTCATCCCTTTTAATCATTAGATTTTTTAATACTTTTTAATTACATAAAGTTTTAATATATTGTTTAGTTAGAATTATAATTACCTTATTAACTAAAATATTTAAGAAATTATTAAGTCATTTATATATTATAAATATATTATAACTTAAACTTGGATTATTGTAAAACATTTTAAACCCTCATGTTACAAATACTTTAAATAGTAATTATACAATTGATTATTTAAGTAATTATTTAAATGATTAGTTATTCATCTATTGTAACACACCGAATTTCTATTTAAACGGAATGAAAAGAAAAATAAATAGAAAGAATAGAAATTGTGCACAAGTGGAGGGGGATAAAGTGTACAAAGTACAAAACCTTATTTTTTAAGGATTTAAGGGGCATGATCGCCCATATCAAAAGCAAAAAGCTGCTTTTGCTCTTGGAGGAAGAAAGAAGAGAGAGAAAGCCCCGGTTCTAGAGAGAGAAAGTGGAAGAAGCAGCTTCAAAGGAGAAGAGGGAGAAAGCCCCGGTTCTAGAGAGAGAGAGAAAGTGGAAGAAGCAGCTTCAAAGGTAAGTCTTCTCTTATTTGAGCTCGGTTTCAGCTGGGTTTCGAGTTCTTGACCGAAGTTCTGGTTGTTTAGTTTTTTTTTGCGGGATTCAAGAGTTGAATCGAAGGTGGGTCTCAAACTTGAAGTGTGTTGCTCAAAGGCTGCTCAAGGTGAGTTTCTAGAACCCCTCTTTTACTGACTTTCAACTTGTTTGGGGCTATTATGCATACTAAGCAAACATTTTGAAAGAAACCGTTGGTTTATAGCCTTATGTTCGAATGATGTATGTTTGTATATGTGTTTTAGAGTTGGCCTATGGGTTAGTGATGATGTATAGCATGCTTAGATGCCCTTAGTATGTTAGATTTGTGCTTGGGTATCATTAGAATGATAATCGGGTGATGTTGGTAGCAAAGAAAATATTTCAGAATGTTCTGATGAACATGAAGTGGTCCATGCGCCTAGAGGTGGCTCATGCGCCTAAACAGTGGCCCATGCGCCCAGCATGAGTGGCCAGACGCCTAAGTGTTGGCCATGCACCCAAGAGTGGGTCATGAGCCTAAATAGTGGCCCATGCACCCAGCATGTTGGCCATGCATCTAAGTGTTGGCCATGCTCCCAGAGGTGGTCCATGCGCCTAAACAGTGGCCCATGCGCCTAAGTGTTGGCCCATGCTCCCAAGTGTTGGCCATGCGCCTAAATAGGGCCATGCGCCTAAATAGTTCCATGCGTCCAAAGTGATTGAAACGGCTAAGTGTTGATGCGCCTGCATAGTGGCAAAACGCCTGAACAAGGCAGAAGCGCCCAAATAGTGCCCATGCACCTAGATTGTTTTACACTTAGAATTTTTACGCTCATGCGCCTGGAAGGTCCCATGCGCCCAATTTGGACTTGACGTTTTCTAAGTGGTTTTCAAGGGGTAAAATGGGGAGATAGGCTTGGTTATGATGGGATGGCTTATGTTTGATATGTGTTATGCATGTATGATGTTGCCTGTATGGTGATGGTGTATGCTATGATTATGTATATGTTCCTTATTATGTATGTATGTCTTCCCTTGGCTTTGCGTTGAACGTTAATAAATGTAATGAAAGTATTATGTAACGTAAAGTGGAAGATAATGAAAAGAGGAACGTAATGAATATATGCATGCATGAATAAATGAATGAACGAATGAAAGGCTTTCAAGCATATGTATGAGGTGAGCGACTCTATGTTGCAACAGACTTGAAACAGGTCCTTGTCGCATACTCCGGTACTATGTCAGTCTTCGGACATGAGTCGAGGGTTTGTGAGCAGGCCTCGGCACAGTATCAGTCTTCGGACATGAGTCAGGAGTATTGCATATGACGAAAGTGACGGATGATGAGATCCGTGTCGCGTATCTCGATATTGTGTCAGTCTTTGGACATGAGTCGGGGGTTTATTTATCAAGCCCAACACAGTATCAGTATTCGGACATGAGTCGGGGGTATTGCATAAGACAAGATTCGAGTAATAAAGAGTAATGAGCAAGAGATGAATGAACGTAAATGAATTATCGTAATAAAGTACTAAACATGATCCTTATCATTTGACCTCAGTAATCGTGGCTGAGTGCCACGAAGAGGGTAAAGTCTGACCGGATCTAGAAAGAGAAGTGAAGGATAATGTAATACGTTGAATGAATGAAGTTAATAAACGTAATGATGAAGATAATAATGATATTATCTGTATGTACGTATGATGCATGATCACGAACGATGTAAAGTATAGTATGATTTGAAATAAAGTGAACGGTTTTAACAAAGAAAAGTATGTTTTATTATAAAACTAGAACTCACTCAGCGTTGCTGACTTTTGTATGCATGATAGTTGGCAGGTATATGTTGATACTGAAGAGTTGCAGGCATGGATGCATAAGCTACTGAGAGCATTTTGAGGCTGGCATCCGTATTTTGACATGTCTTTGTATTTTGAGATGAAAACAAATGTTGTAAATGAATGAAATGACATGTTTTTAGTTATTAATGAAAGATTTAAACTCCGCTGCAAAATATATGTACGTTTTATAATGTTTTATGTGCAATGAATAACCAACTGTGAGGTGCCCGGGAATAGGGCCTTACATATATTCATTTAATCAAGTTATATCATAAATAGTTAATAAAACTATTCCCTAAACTTTTATTTAATTCTTGAAAAACAATAATAATACTATTTATTCAACTTCCACTTATTAAATCAATTCATGGTAATTTCATGATTTATAGAATAGTATTTTATAAATTCATGAAGTTTATTTGTCATTATGACTTTTAATTATACTAAAATAAAAGATTAAAATACAAAGATCATTATTTTTACAAATATGTAAGGTCGATAAAAGGTTATTAATATTTATAAGATTTTAAAATTTTAATTAAAATAAATAATCAAATTACAAGTTCTTATTAGATTTATAAAGTCTACAAAGATTGAATAAAAAAAGTTGTTAAATTAAAATTAGAGTTTTAATAACTTTAAAGTTTAAATTGTAATTATTCTTTTATTTATTTAATTATTTAATTTTGTATTTATTTCAAATTTCAATCATAACTCACTTTTTAAAAGACTTATAACTCACCATTAACATCATTCATAACCTACTCCTAATCTCAACTATAAAAACAAGGCTTAGGCCTCACTTTTCATTTGCTCATTCTATAATAATCTTACTAAGAAACCTTTCTTTCATTCTTTGGTTTTGATCAATTTCAATACTTTTCTTTTACAAGTAATTTCAGTAAGTTTCAAATACTAAGGTAATCTTATGTTTTTATATTATACATTTATATATTGTTTAATCATCCTAACATCCTATTAATCTCATAACTTTATGTTCTTACTTTTATTCTTTCTTCTACTAAATCTCTTTTAATTTTAATAATTATCATTTTATTATTAACCTTCTAACATTCACTAACCTTATAACAATCACTAACATTCTAAATCAAGCTAATGTAAACAAAGAATCCCGTTTGCATATGGACAGCTATGCTGCCGTATTCGGTTATTCCACAATATTATTTCCCTTAGTGATGGCTATGAAAAAGTCTTAGAATATTTTTATACAACTCAAATGAAGTCTAATATATCATATATCAACATAATAAATTTGTTCTAACCCGTTTCATGGTTTAGCAATTTTAAAAGTGCACATAAGTGCCTTACTACAATTTTGGCAGAATATAATCTGACTTCAACCAACAATAACTTGATCATAAAAAACTAAATTTGAGTAAACTCAGACTTCAATATTAAGTTCGTTGAATTAACTTTTCAACGATAGTTTATACTTCTTCAAACTCAATTGGACGACTCAACAATAACCTTCACAAGATAAGTGCGCATTTTAGCACTTTCTGTCTAGTTTTGATGTTTTGACCTGTTTACGGATCTTATCATAAAAATGTTTATGAATGAAAGTTGTCCGGGAGACTTTGAACTAGTGAAATGTTGATTTTTATAATTTTATGAAACCTTTTGCTATTTTAAAAACTTGTTTAAACACATACAAAACATTCTGTCCAGAATCTAAAATTGGTACAATAATCGTTCTTCAATCTACCTTTTGCTTATTGACATTCTTAACCGTCCTAATTTCTTGTAATGAATTCCGAATTTATGTTTTTGTTTTTAATCATTTAGGATATAACCTTTGACTCTTGACATTGAAGCTTTTTTATGTACTCTACAACCATCACTATTATTGTGAGTTCTCCATGTGAGCTCTGATCTGTCACACCCCGACCGACGGCAGAATCATCGAGGCGGACGAATGTGAAATGATTGTTCATAGCACATGAAACTAATAAGTTGTAATAATATTAAATATTATTTTTATTGAACATTACAAGACAATTAAAATAAATATAATACAAAGAAGATATAAACAACATCATAAGACTTTCAATAACTAAGTCCAAGTCCTATATGAGCACGAAGAGATCTTCAAGTAGTAAACCTGAAACATGTTAAAAATAAAGGGTCAACTTTGAAAGTTGGTGAGTTCCCATGGGTTAAACACACGCATACACACACACACATATATATATATATATGTATATATATGTGTATATATATATATATGTATATATATATGTATATATATATATATAAAGGTTTATAAGTAGCAATTCATGTCAATGATTATGAATTATACAAGTTTATAGAACACATATAGCTACAATCAACCTCGACTTGATTACAAGTATATATGATTGGCTAAGTGTATTTGGTTCCCATGATGAACAAGCATGCGTCATCAGGAGCTGACAATACATCAGCGTTAACACCAAATAGGTTGTCAGGCCCATAGATCTAAAACGTCGCTAGGCTAGCAATAGTTAATTTTTGTAAAAAAAATATGTATCTCATATAACACTCACAATAATACCAATAACCATGATAAAAAGGTAAAGATGAATTGCATGTGTATTTACAAGTATCAAGATGTTTACAAGTGTAAGTTTATAAGGTTAACATGTTTCACCCCAAAAGGTGTGAAATAAAGTAAAAATGGGGCATGGAGAACTCACATGGAAAACTCACAAGATGTACTTAAGATAACGATAAGAGGGTAAGATGGGTTCCAATGATTCCTTCACGATTCAACCTAAGATTTGGTGTCTTAGGATTAGAATAAAGTTAAGATTCAAAAGTAATATGAATTACGGTTTATTTGAAAATTTGGGGTTTTTAATTAATTCAAATAAGGTAATGCAATGATTATGTTTTGGTTCAATAAAGATGAAATAAACAAATTAAGATTAATAATGATAATGAATATTTCAATAATTGATTTTAATAAAGATAATGTATGAAAAGAAAAAATTAATATAATTATTATTTAAATTTTGATAAAGATAATTAATTGAATACTTAGTTAAATAACTTTAAAATTATTTAAAATCATTTTATAAAGTTTTGAATTTTTAAATGATTTATTATAAAGGTATTATAAAACAAAACTTAAAAAAAAGAATAAAGTATAATAGAAAAATTATATTGTTTTTATAAGTTTCAAGAATTTAAATAAAAGTTTAGGGAATAGGTTTATTAACTATTATGATATAACTTGATTAAATGAATAGATGAATAATTAATCATTTAAATAATTACTTAAATAATCAATTGTATAATTACTATTTAAAGTATTTGTAACATGAGGGTTTAAAGTGTTTTACAATAATCCAAGTTTGAGTTATAATATCTTTATAATATATAAATGACTTAATAATGTTTTTATAGCCTTTTTATTCTTTAAGAATTTATTAAATTCAAGAGTTATAAGTTTATAAAACCATTAAAAATTAATTTAATGTAAGGCTCCGTTCCCGGGACGCTTACAACTGGTCTATCATTGCACATAAAACATATAATTACATCAATTTAAAGAAAACATTGCAGCGGAAACATTAAAACAAACATTTAATTTCATTATAATAAACGCTTTTGCAAACTAATACAACATTCATTACAAAATATCATTTGTTCGCATTATAATGCAAAAACATTGTACAAGTAATGCCATCCAAAAGAGCTGAGTAGCCGCCCCATGCCATCCTCAACAACATTACCTGCCAACTGGAAACACATAAAAGTCAGCGTTGCTGAGTGAATTCTAGTTTTATAATAAAACATACTTTACCTTTTGTTTAAAACCGTTCTTCACTTTTGCATGTGATCACACATCATACGTAGACATAGATAATATCATTATTATCTTCGTCATTCATTCATTAACTTTCTTACTTTCATTCGTACGTTCATTACATCTTTTTATTCCATCAAAAACCATGAACTTTACCGTACCGTCATGCATAAAGCTGGTACTGGGCCGAGGTCTATCATAGACCCCCCGTCATGGCGCACAGTATCCTGGCCACAGTTCTATGGTAAATTCAGGTGTACCATTGTCATGTGCTATACCCACCGTCATGCATAAAGCTGATACTGGGCTAAGGTCTATCATAGACCCCTCCGTCATGGCGCACAACAGCCTGGCCATAGTATCTAGGGTAAGCGACAAAGTGTTAGGACCGTTTACGTATGGAGTACTAACTGATTCTGCGCATTTACCATCTCAAATAGTGCGGAATCATATTTGATTGGTGATCCAATTAGGGAGAACACAGTTAAGATCAATCTAACGATTAATGAAATGTTACGAATGATTAGAACACAATCAACTGTGATATATGAACTTGGAACAGGTTTTCTTGAGTCTCTGGACGGCTAGGGTACAATTATGTGCATAGGTATTCGAATTGTTATGTTTTTCCACGAATTAGGTGGTATTTATAGGTTAGGGTCTTCCAATCGTATGACTGAGCCATTAGCATGGTTTAGTCATGCGATTGAATCATACAATTGATCCATCCACACGACTGAAGGTTCAGTCGTGCGACTGAGCCAATCTTATGTCTCAATTGTGTGACTGATCCAGTCTCCTGGTTCAGTCGTGCGACTGGTCCATTAGCATGAAGTATTCATGCGTATGGTCCATTAGCATGGTCCATTCGCATGAGAACTTCACACAATTAAGTTTGAACATGTTTCTCAATCATTATTGACTAAAACTATGTATAATAACCTCAAAACTATATAGTTAGTTCTATATACTTTACTACACAATAAACAATGAAATATTAAACATTATATGCATCAATCACACATTGTATTTCATTCATACCCATTCAATTACATATATGTAAGACATGATACACATATTACATTAAGCTCCTAAACTAGGTACATATGTATCAACAATCTCCCCCTTGGACCTAGTTTACATTGTTGTCTAACATTCTTCATTAGCTCTTCAAACTTCTTGTACTTTTCCTCTCTTATAGCTCCGACATGTATCTCAAAAGCAAAATAGAGCCTTATCACATTTGGAAACTGGAGGGCTTATACAATATCTTGCAAATCATAGAATAGTGGCCACTTGTACAAAGTATAAACATCGTCAGCAGACAAGTTGGTCAACCACATAGGGTCAAATAATCGGATAGTATCCATTTGGATCTCCTTTTTTAAGACTATGACCGCTTCACCTGTTCTCTAATCGTAGTACCACCACTTGAAGTGTGGAGTGAACTCCTGTGGCATTTCACTTAGAGGGATTTTGGACATTGTACGTGGAGGACTCCACTTCAGCACTACCTTAGGCTTTCCAGTAATGGGATCAACTTTAGACCATCTGATGTACCTCGTCAGTTGTTGAGGTCTGAAGTTAACCCACCTGGTGTGGTACTCTTTCCTTAAGGCAGCCTCAAACCAGCCTATCATTTTTCTCGGGTCAGCATACAACAACTTTAAACGTGCCAGCTGGTTGAGCTCAAAACCAGGGAGAGTCTTTAGATCGTGTGGAAATCTAAAGTACTCTATACCCTTTTCTCTCTTCACTGCATATACATTCAGATCCTCAAAACAAGCCCATGATATGATCTTGCCTGACACCTTTAGGTGTTCTTGACTTTGTACAGCTTGGTGTAGACATTAGGCTTCTGTGTAGTGCACATGGCTCGGATCTCAGCAAAACAGGCCACCCATTCAGCCTTTTTGATGTCAACATCGGCGTCTGAGGCTTGGGCTTGACCCTCATTATTCTCAGACTCTTTCTCCATCTGATCCAGTTTGTCAAACGTATCACTGACGAGAGTATCACCCAAGTTGGGGACTACATTTCCCTCTCGATCAGCGTACTCTGGATAATGGTCAGCAGTGACATCCTCCATCTTGATTTCATCTATGTCGTTAAGCTCATCATCACTAGTAACCTCAAACGTAGGAGCGTCCTTGACAATCTCATCCGGGTTAAGCCTGAACATTTCAGCAAGCTATTCATCAATAAGGTCATGAATGATTTCTCATTCTTTAGGAGTATAACTTACAGACCTTCTGACTATCCCTTGCAAATCAATAATCATTGTAAGTTAAGACCTTCTGACTATCCCAAGTTGAGCCTCATTCTTTAATGATTGATTTGCTTGATTTAAAGATGTAAATACATCAACAATTAGTAGTTTATCAAGACAATCAAACATTTGATAAAGATACATAAACATTAAGTACATAATTTTAATACATGATTCAAGTACAAAAGCTTTCAAATATATAAATATCTAATCATTACTTTTGCCCTGAATAGCTGGCTTCTCAGCAGATGGGGCAGAAGATGAGGCTCCTTGGTCTTTATTTCGCTTTGTACGTCTCTCTTGACCCTGAGCTGAGGCAGATGCACCTGCATCTCCTTCTTCATCATCATCATCATTTTGCCTTCCCTTTGTCCCTTCATCTTCACTGGCCTCATCATCATCACTATCATCATCCTCTTCATCATCCACATCATTATCATCATCATCATCCCCTTCTCTTATCTTAAGGGGCTCATCCTTTGATCCCTTTAGTTTGAGCATGATGGTCTTGTTAGAGGCCTCCAACTCCCCAATCCTCTTAGCTGATTGGTCGTTTTGCTCCTGTAGTTGGACAATTTGCTGAGCTTGTTGTGAGATCTGCTATGCTTGGGTAGCGTTTAGCTCCACAAGCTAACGCAGTTAGGCAGCCTTCTCTTCATCAGCAGCTAACAGCTTCAGCACCATACGGTTAAGTGCTGACAGCTGTTCCTCTACCCCAATGGGGGGTGGAGATGGTCCTGTGGTGAATGTCATGTGGGATGATGGTCCGGCTTGGTGGCTGGTCGTGGTAATGGTGGCAGTGGTGAATATGGGGGGTGGTATATGAGTGGGTGGTGAAGGATAGGCTATAGTGGTGGTGGAAGGGAGTGTGATAGTGATAGGTTGTGTGGTAGTGGTGGTGGTAGGAGTGGTGGATATGGGTGGTGGTGGTTGTGGCAGTAGTAGTGTGGCTGTGGTGGTGGTGGTGGTAAAGGTGGTGATCAAAGCGAACCTTGACCTCTTCCTCTTTTTGCCATAGGGTTGAGCCATCCTCTTTCTCCTCGAGCCCTTGGAAATAGTGGCTTCCCCTTGGCTACTGGGTTGGTCTGGGGTGTAAGATAGATCAGTAGTAGCCTCCCCAGACTCACCCTTGCGTCCACCTACCGCCCTATTCCCTTGCTCGGTGGCAACCACCCTGCTGCCCACCGTCCGAACTAAAGGCTCCTCATCGGACTCCTCCTCCTCATCAGGTCTGAATTCTTGATGGAATCCTGCCGTCTCAACTCCTCCGTGGGTGGATGGTGGAGATGTAACATCTGTAGTAGTGGCCCTAGATTGGGTGAGGCCAGTATCTTCACCATCACCACTGTCATCATCATCAGAATCGTCGGATAGAAGCACAATATGCTCAGTATCTGAGTCACTATAATCGTGACGCCACTTCCTCCGAGCTGGCGCCATGTAATCCTCTCGGGCCAAATGCCCAAACAACCTCCTTACCGGGGGCTTCACCTGCTTGCCCCGGTACACCCTCATCCTTCCTAGGATGGTATCATCCATCACCTCTAGTGTAACAACATCCTCTCTCTCCTTGGGCAGCGAAGGCAGCTTCTGGTCGATGATCATCTGAATGAATTGAGGGTACATGCAGAAGCCTTCCTTGCCTTTGCCCTCTATGTTCTCCACCAAGTAGGTGAAGATCATCCTTGAAAATCTGAATGGGTGGTTCAACACCAAAGCTACATAGGCGTTCTGGATTTGGTTTGATAACTCATCAAATCCGCCCTTCCTTGATGCTATACACTTCAGCAGCACATGGGCTAAGTATTTGAACTAGGGGCACAGGTTGCTCTTGTTAAGCACACCTGGGTTGATGTCCCCGGAGTACTTAGCCCAAAGAAAGCATCCACGAACTGTCAACGGATGTAGTCTCGTAGGGCAATCGCCATCATCTCCCAACTCTAAGACTGTCCATAGGTCCTCCTCACTAATGTCGATGTCCTGACCAAAGATGGAACTCCAAATCCGGTGAGGCTCTGAGGACCTATCTACAATAGCGCTTTCCCAGAAAGCCTGCTGTATCGACCTGTATGGGTGCATGGAGTGGAAATAGCTCTGAAGATCCTCGATCTCTGTAGAAATGAAATAATGTCCACGAACTCAGACGCGTTCTAGGATGTCATGTCTAGATGAGCACATATGTTGTGTTTTGTGCTCATCGTCCACCGATTCGCCATGCTACTGTAACACAAGATAGATAAACATTAGAGTGTGTGTAACTGAATGACAAATGAATTTATTGGACTTGAATCCTTCTGTTCTGTCATGCGAATGGACAGTGCGACTGAGTCTGAGTCGTGCAATTGACCTCATTCGTACGATTGAGCTAGAGACTGGGCTTAGTCGTATGCAGTCCCATGCGGTTGACACAGTCGTGTGACTAAACTCAAATGCATGGTATAGTCGTCCGATTGTGCTATTCGCCTAGCTCAGTCGTGCGATTGAAGTTCAACAGTACATCCATTCGCATGACAGTCTGTGTTTCTATTCAAATTCAAATCTTGTGCAAAGCTTGATGTTAGACGTTGTGGTTTGGCTCATTAGACTTGCAATCGTTTAACATCTAACACATTTTAAGTTAGCGATTTACTTAGTTTTAAAGGTTTATTTTGTGTACTAAGTTTCGGTTCTTATTGGGGCTCAATTGCGTCGATTTAGGGCACGATTTGATGGGCCTTTGAGTGGACGACACCGCACATAACCTGTATAATCAAGTGAGATCGTTAGAAGCAATAGTTTCAGTCTATAACAATCAATCAAGATTTTGGCAGCATAACGGTACAATCGTGCGATTTAGGAGCGATTTGGGGGTGATGAGTGACTGCGACCGTCTCTCCCTCTATTTATACTAGGGTGTCCTCCAGTCGTGCGACTGAACCTATTCACACTCTTGAGTCGTGCAATTGAGGCTCAGTCGTGCGACTGGCACAATCGGTCACCTTTAGTCGTGCGACTGTCTCATTCGGTCACCTCCATTCGTGCGATTGGTTCATTCTGATGATCCAATCGTATGGATTGACCCATGCTTATGGTCCAATCGCACGTCTGGTCCATACGTGTGGGTTAGTCGTGCGATAGGGCTCATACGTATGGTCCAATCGTACGACTGGGCCATACTAATGGTCCAGTCGTGCGAATGGCTCATACTTATGAGTTTGACCTTATGACCATTCATACACTTAGCCCTTTTTACTTATTGAAAAGACATTTTGACCATTGATCATCTCAGACTTAACCATTTTAATTTAGAAAACTATTGATCACCTCATACGTGATCTTTTTAATAACAAAATAGTGTCACTTCAGACGTGACCCTTTTACATTTGAAAACCCCATTGGCCACCTCAGACGTGACATTTTTAGTGAGTGAATCCCAGATTGACTTCCGATGCGTAGTCCGACATTTACCTACTAAATTATCAGAAATTAACTAAATTAAACAACTAGACATAAAACAAAGCTAAAAACATATTTTTGTATTTTGTGTGAGGTTGAAATCCTAAGATAAGTATCTACCAGATTTTTCTTCCTGGACAGTATAGCGTCAAGTTACTTTGATCATAACTGGAACGATTCATTATGGAATCATACATGTTTACCAAATCATTTAGGACATTTTACCAAAGCCTTTTGATGCTAGATTCTTGTTTTTATCAAGAGTCATTAGCAAGTTTAGGAAATCATACTAGTGCTACAAGATGCACACAGTGGTTTTGACTTTCAAGAGTTGCAACTCACGATGATTGTCAGTATACTTGTCCTCTTAAATCCATACACAGATTTTTTACACACATTGGTGATGATTTATGATTTAATTATTTCAACAAGCATTTATATGGTAATCAATGTTCCTCAGGAGATTTTTGAGCGGTCTACGGGTAGTATTCAAGAAGAAACTATTTTAGAGCTTTCAAAGAGATGCTAAGCCTCAGGTCAGCGCCACCACACAATAAAGAGGTGCAAACAACAATGAATTCTAGAATATTTTGGTTATGCTTATCCTCAGGTAAGGGCCACCGTACAGTAGAGAGGCACACAACCTATCTTCTTGTTTGAGCAATTATATTCTTTTTGCAGAAATCGCACGAACAACATAGGTTATTAGCTTGATTGCTTTTTGCATTTTTCATGTGCTTTGCTCATTTTTATGGTCATCCGCTCACATTTGTGGCGTTTAATTTGCTCGTCACCCCTTATTGGAACTTTGTTGATTGTGTTAACCAGGATAAGATGATAACCCACAGCTTGTTGAACAACTTAGTTTGAGCTTGAAATCACCAATGCGGTCTACTTATCTATTGTGTTGGATCTACCAACACATCCTCTAATGGTCTAGCAACCTCTAGGTCTACTTTCTCCGTGTTACCTTAGTAGCAGCTAGTTTTACTATCATTTTTCCTTTTATATTGCTTAGACTTCTCAGACTTATACTTCGAATTTTGCATCTTAATCAATTACATTCTTTTAAAGTCCCAAACTCTTTGTTCCTGTTTAATATCATTTTCCATAAACACTGAATCAGTATCACAGATACGATCTCATTTCTATTAGCTAGATTGTCCTCCTCCCTCGTTTTTTTGAGTACTGAAATTAAAAACAACTAATTTAATACTAATTCAACCTATTCTCCCCCTAAAATTCTAAAACCGAAAATGTTTTTGCGTTTAGAATTTTAATAGGCGAAGTAATAAAATAAAATAAAATAAAATAAAATAAAATAATAAAAAATAAGTCTACTCGTCGGACTATGTACTGTCATCGTCTGGAATCACTTCACTTTTCTTTTTCACCCCGTTGACCTCTAGAAGATATAAAAGTCTTGGTTTATCAAAAGCTTTTGTGTAGAGGTCAGTGCGTTGAAAGTCCGTATTAATTTTAACAACATTGATTAAATTCTTTTCAAAACAATCATGTATAAAGTGATATTTAATGCCGATGTGTTTGGTCTTAGGATGTTGGACCGGATTTTTAGTTACGGCTATAGCACCAGAATTATCAACAAATATAGGAGTGTTAGAGAATTTCAAACCGTAGTCCCGCATTTGCTGTTGAATCCAAATGATTTGTGAACAACAGCTTGCAGCAGCAACATATTCAGCTTCACAAGTTGACAGAGCAACTGATGTCTGCTTCTTACACTGCCACGTGACTAATCTTCTCCCAAAGAATTGACATCGTGCTGAAGTTGACTTGTAGTTCATTTTGCAGCCGCCATAATCCAAGTCACTGTATGTTGTAAGCTCAAAGTCATCATCATGAGGATACCACAACCCAAGTGTTGGCGTACCCTTCAGATAACGAAATATCCTTTTGACGCCTATGAGATGGTTGACTTTCGGTTTTGCCTGATATCTGGAGCAAAGACACATCGCGTACATGATATCAGGTCTTGAGGCAGTGAGGTACATGAGGGATCTGATCATTCCTCGGTACATGATGGCATCCACCAGATCACCATTTTTGTCAGGTGCTACGTCGTGGTTTGTAGCAAGTGGAGTCCCAGCTGCCGAAGCATTCTCCATATCGAACTGGCTTAGGATATCACCTACATACTTGGTCTGATGTAGAAATATGCCCTTTGGTGTCTGATTCACCTGTAATCCGAGAAAGAACTTCATCTTTCCCATGGCGCTCATCTCAAATTCAGCTTTCATTACTGCTTCAAATTCTTTACATAGTTCTTCGTTCTTGGAACCGAAGATTATGTCATCAACATAAATTTGAGCAAGAAGTAAATCACCATCCTTTTCTTTGATGAACAGTGTACAATCAATCACTCCTCTGCGAAATCCATGTTTCACAAGATGAATCGAGAGCTTTTCATACCATGCTCTTGGGGCTTGATGGAGCCCGTAGAGAGCCTTATCTAGTTTGTAAACTCTGTCCCAATGATACGGATCCTCAAACCCTTCGGGTTGACTGACGTACACTGTCTCCCGGATTTCACCATGAAGAAATGCACTTTTTACATCCAGCTGATAAACTTTAATCTTCATGTAAGATGCATAGGCTAGGAAGATACGGATTGCTTCCATTCTCGCCACAGGTGCAAAGACTTCATTGTAATCAATCCCGTTGACTTGTCGAAATCCTTGAACTACAAGTCGAGCCTTGTTTCTTATAATAACCCCTTGGTCATCTTTCTTGCATTTTAAGACCCATTTGGTGCCAATGACCTTAGCACCTTTAGGTCTATCCACCAGTGTCCATACTCCTAACTTCTTTAATTGAAGAAGTTCTTCTTGCATGGCACTCACCCATGCCTTGTTGTTTAGGGCTTCACTGACATATTTTGGCTCAAATTGAGACACAAAACATCCGTACGCACCATCTTGAAGATATCCTTTTTCCATTATCGAGGCATAATTAGCTGATTATAGCTGATTTCT
Source organism: Flaveria trinervia (assembly GCA_025506515.1). Lineage (NCBI taxonomy): Eukaryota > Viridiplantae > Streptophyta > Magnoliopsida > Asterales > Asteraceae > Flaveria > Flaveria trinervia. The sequence goes on from CM046448.1 coordinate 22,122,803, forward strand.
TGTCTGAACTCCTGATCTTACATCCCTAGTGACATTGTCCAAAGGATGATAAACATTTAAGCGTGAGCCAGGAGTGGTGGGAACAACTACTTCATTATCCAGATTGTGAACAGCAGGGTTGGTATCTGAGGCAGTGGGAGTATGAGGTTCCGAAGTATCAGAGGCATCAACATCGGATGCTTGTGTACTTGCAAGAGTAGGAACCTATTCCTCCTAATCCACCTAATCCTTCTCCACGTCTTCATCATCAGAGGAAGTGTCACTCACTTCCAGTGCTCCCCTGAATGACTGGAAGACTCACCTTGTGAACCTAATGTTGTTAAGTTTTGTGACGGTGTGTTTAAGACATTATACATCATTTTGGTTGCTAACTCATCTTCAGGAGGGGAGAGAAGGATGTTGAAGGACTTAAAGAATCCATCATAATCAAAGAAGAATACGGGTCCTTTGCCAGTAAGGGGTGCATCTCTAAACGTCAACGTTGCACCAAACTTCTACTTGACCCATTGAGTTGTTGTAAACTCTCTTATTCGGTATGTTGTATGCTAGAAAGATTCCATCTTCAGCCTTCTCGCTGAACTTCCCTGACTGAGTTTTCTTCAGAAGAGTACATGGTGCTTCAAACGGTTCAAGGTACTCTAGAATTAGGTTACGTCATTACAGTAACTCGTAATACGTTTTACCATGACGCTTGACCACCAAGACTCGATTTAGGGTGTAACATGCATTGGCAACTACCTCATTCCAGAATTGAATGGGCAGTTTCGAGTCTGCTAGCATCGTACGGGCTGTCTTTATTAAGCTGCGATTCTTTCTCTCAGCAAACCCGTTCATTTGAGGAGTGTAGGTAGATGTGAACTTGTGCACAATTCCTTTTTCTTTACAGAATGCCTCCATCCATTGGTTCTTGAACTCGGTACCGTTGTCTGAGTGAAATTGTCGTACCTTTAGCTTGTAGAGTGACTCCAATGTAGTTACCAGCTCTTTGAATGATTCAAATGTCTCTGATTTGGATTTCAGAAACATCACCTAAGAGAATCTTGAGTAATCATCCGTAACTACATAGCAGTACAAGTCGCCAGCAATGCTCCTCGTACTGACTGGACCAAACAGATCCATGTGTAGAAGCTCAAGAGGCAACTCAATGGAATTAACTTTCTTAGCCTTATGAGCCTTCTTGGTCTGTTTTACTTTATACAAGCGACACATAAATCCGGTAATTGGAAGTTCTTAACGTTTACTCCACGCACTAGATCATTCTGGATCAAGTGATTCATCTTCCAGGGATTTATATGTCCCATTCTCCTATGCCAGGAGATGGAGTCTTTCTCTGTTGCCTTTGACAAGAAGCATTGTACTTGATGATCAATTGTGGAGGCCTTTGATAGATCCAAGATATATAGATCGTTATATATTGAAGCTGGCATTAAGACTTGATCCTCCAGGATTACATAATCCTTCTTCAACACATAGCACTTCTTGTTGTCCAAGACTACCTTAAAGCCTTTGTCACAGATTTGGGATACAGAAAGTAAGTTATTTTGAAGTTGTTGAACATAGTTTACCTTATCAAACTTCATTTTCTGGTTTCCCACTTCCCCTTGAGCAATGATGTAACCTCCTTTATTTCCAGCAAATGAAAGGTGTCCTCCTTTAATTTGTTTGATGTTTGAAAGGAGAGACAAGTTCCCAGTCATGTGCCTTGATGCTTTGTTATCAACAATCCAGGTATTTGTAGTAGCACTATAGCGGACACCCTGCGTATTTAAAGGAAATGATTAGTTTAGGTTAGGGACCCAAGCCTTAACTGGCTTGGATGACCCAGAGGCATCACACATGATAAATTCTACCCACTGTCCATTAGAGGGCAAGGGCAGATCTGTTTTCTTCTTGTTCTCATTATCAGACACTGTACTTGATTTTTCTTTCCATAGGCCAGTTTTATGTAAGGCCTGTTTGTGATAAACATACGACTGGCTTACAGTTTGAACTTTATGTTCACTAATCCTTTTTGTGGAGTGATAGAACTCCTTTTTGAAGACCTTGGTTTAGGATCATGAAGTTCAATTTTCTTTCTTGGTGTCTGATAATAAGGACAATTAGAGGCAATGTGTCCATACTTTCCATAATTATAGCATGATCTGCTGTCAACATGTTAGTGGAACGGTTTCTGTGGAGAAGTGTATGACACATGTGTAACTTTAGTTTGTTTGGGTTTTGACACTTCTTGTTTAGATGTTTTATCTTTTTGAACAAAATCCATAGTTTGAACATTTTTAACATCTGAACCCTGTTGTTTATTTGCACGAGGTTGGTTAACTTGTTTGGTCTTTTTGGGTTCAGAATTAGACATGTTATAACCTGACTTCATCTTAACTTTTTCAAATTGCTCATCCAAATTAACAATAGGCATCTTACCTTTAGATTTTAAAGTAGCCTCCTTCTGTTTAGCGTCAGATTCATCCGATTTACTCGTGGAATCTGGATCACTAAATAGAGGAGTGGACATCACATGATCCTTGATTGGATTGTTATTCATAGGTCTACATTTAGCATTCAACAAGGTCTCATGTGGTGGTGGAACCACTTTGTAACCCAAACCCTCCCCGTTGTTGCGTTCTTTCACTAAGTGCTGAACTATGTGAGAAGAACTGGTCCAACTGTACAGTTTTTGTCTTAATGAATTTACTTTGACTTCCAAAACTGCTTTTTCTTTCTTAGTTTCTTCTAGGGAGTTCAAATAGAACTTTATGTCATTTGCTTGGTTAAAATCAACAACTTCGGTTTCCCTTAGTTGTTTATTTAATAGTTCTATTTTCTCTTTATAACTATGCTCATTTTGTTTTAAAATCCGGTTAGCCTCTGTGCACAGTTGTAAGTCATTTATTAAGCTATCATTGTGATCTAATAACCTAGCAAATTTTGAATCTATGCTGTCTCTAAATTTATTACATTCATTACAAGCATGATTATCAAAAAGTTGGTCTGTGGTACTTACCTGAGAAGGTTCGGTTGAATCAGCCATCATCGTAGAGTTTGACTGTTCGGGTGCTGGTGATTCTGAACATGTTGTTCTGGGACCTTCTTTATTCAGGTGAGTGACCACATTAGCTATATCTTCATGATCTGACAGTACTAGTTCAACTGCTATATCACCTTCACTTAAGTGTCATCATCCAAAACCTCAACATTTGCAATGTTTGACTCACCTAGGGATACAAAACGAAAAGTCCAATCTTAACCTTCGTCATCTTGTGCAGTCAAAGCCTTAGGATCTTTGCTTGATGATGCAGCTTCACTTGTGGGTTTGTCTTTACGGTTGAATGGTGAGAAAGGATTACTGTTACCTATCTTCTTGGGCTTCACACATTCACGTTTAAAGTGCCCCTTTTCTCCACAGTTGAAACAGGTAACTTTGGTTTTGTCAAAACCAAAGGTTGTATCCTTTGTAGCTATCAAGTTCTGTCCAGTCTTCTTCACAAACTTCTTGGCTCTATGAACAGCACTTGCCAATGCCCACATAATGTCCATTCTTTCTAATTCATTCTCGTCCACCTACTCAAAATCCTCATCGGCCAGATGGCAATTTCCGATCTTTCCTGGAACAAAACCATCATAAGAATGAACAACCACAGTTAAGAGGTCCATATGCTCCTTTGCAACCTCCACAGTAATATTCCTGAGATTCTCGGTCTTCAACTTCGATGTGTTTGATTCAGGTACTATATATTGGGTGCTAGATGACCCTGACGTTTCAGATCCTGAAGTAGAGGCTTGGGGAGGAGCTGCTGAACTTGACACAAATGCAGTTTGAAGTGGTGCTCCTGAGCCTTTTAAGGTGGAAGTTGAATTATACAAAGACAGGTTCTGATCATAAGATCCTTTCTGAGACCTGTACTTCCTCCTTAGTTCCTCCTCCCTTAGTTTCAGGATGAAGTCGTTTATGTCTAATTTTTCTAGTAAATTGTTCTGTCTCAAATTAGACACAAACGAGTCCCATTTCTCTTGCAGACCATCGGCAAAGCTTGATACCTTATCTTCCATTGACGTTGTAACCCCATGAGTGTGCAGCTCACTCATTAAATGGTAGAATTGGTCTATGACATCATCCAAGCTCTCCTTACCCATCGATGAGAAGTTATCAAACTCCTTCTTCAAAGCCTTTGCCTTTAGAGCTTTTAACGATGCATTCTCGTCGTATCGTTTTTCCAGAGCCCACATAATTTCTTTGCCTGTTTATTCTTAGAAAATTGGTGGAATATATCCTTAGGTATCGACTGAGTCAACAGAGCATACACCTTTTTCTCAGCATTGTACTTCACATTCTGGCTATCAGTCATGCCGCCTAGAGTAAGTTTGACGCCATCAACACCAACCGACATACTATAACCAGTCTCGATTGATTCCCACAGATTGGGATCAACACCATTTAGATAAATTTCAAACCTTTGCTTCCATTGTGGGTAATCGTCTAACTTGATAAGCTTAGGTGGCTTATTGTGATTCCCCAATCTCATTTTCTAGAAGTAACAGGTTCTGGATACGCGAGTTCCTACATGCAGTAAACGCCGAGTACTGATCTTCCATTTCTTTATACATTGAGAGTTAGAACAAAACTGTTTCACTGGTGCGAATGGAGAGATGCGATTGGGTCAATCATGCGGATGCACTAATATGGATGAATCAATCGTGCAATTGAATCAATGCGGATGAGTCAATCATGCGATTTAGCAAGTGTGGATGGACAATACAAATAGGGTGTTCAGTCATACGAATGGATGCGCGACTGAGTTCAATTCGAATATTTTTGCTACTTTGACACAAAAATATGATTTTTCACAAACCCTAATTTGCCGTAAGCCGAGAAATGTGAACTTTTAGATCTAGAGACACTGAAAAACACTGTTTGTCTCAAAACGATGGTGTTTTTGAATGAAAAACATGGGATTTAAACCGAAAACGATTGAATCACACGCAAAATCAAGAGCCAAGCTTTGATACCACTTGTTAGGATCGTTTACGTACATAGTACTAACTGATTCTGCGCGTATACCAACTCAAATAGTGTGGAATCCTATTTGATTGGCGATCCAACCAGGGAGAACACAGTTAAGATCAATCTAACGATTAATGAAACATTTTGAATGATTAGAACACAATCAACTGTGATCTATGAACTTGGAACAAGTTTTCTTGAGTCTCTGGAAGGCTAGGGTACAATTATGTGCGTAGGTATTTGAATTGTTACGATTTTCCACAAATTAGGTGGTATTTATAGGTTAGGGTCTTCCAATCGTATGACTGAGCCATTAGCATGGTTCAGTCATGCGACTGAATCATACGATTGATCCATTCGCATGACTGACTGAAGGTTCAGCCATGCCGCTAAGCCAATCTTATGTCTCAATTGTGCGACTGATCCAGTCTCCTGGTTCAGTCGTGCGACTGATCCATTAGCATGGTCTATTCACATGAGAACTTCACACGATTAAATTTGAACATGTTTATCAATCATTATTGACTAAGAACTATGTATATAACCTTAAACCTATATAGTTAGTTCAATATACTTTACTACACAATAAACATGAAATATTAAACATTATATGCATCAACCACACATTGTATTTCATTCATACCCATTAAATTACATATATGTAAGACATGATAGACATATTACATTAAGCTCCTAAACTAGGTACATACTAATTTGAGTGTATGTTTCCCTTTGTAGACATGATAGACATATTTTACATGGGGCTTTGATTCCCCTTGTAAATATTTAAATACATTTATTCAAATAACCCCGCAAAACACCTTTGGTCCCTGATGTTTAGTTGTTTATTATTTCATGTAAAAACCTTTAAATTAAGTTTTGGAAATTACAATGTAAACCCTAGACTTATACAAACTAATTTGAATAATAAATCAAATTAATTAGTTATTAATCTTTGAAACTTTTATAAGCTTGTAAACCTTATAACTTGATTATGTTGATACATATGTACCTAGTTTACGATCTTAATGTAATATGTCTATGATGTCCTAAATGTAACAGAAATGTATGAGTTGAATGAAACAGAATATGTGATTGATGATCTTAATGTTAAATGTTTCAGTGTATGTTTCAATGTTTATTATTTATTAATGCATATTGAACCAACTATATAGGTTTGTGGTTGTTTGAATAGATCTTAGTCAAGTAATGATTGAGAAACATATTCAAACCTAGTCGTATGAAGTTTTCATGCGAATGGACCATGCTAATGGACCATACGCATGAATACTTCATGCTAATGGACCAGTCGCATGATTGAACCAGGAGACTGGATCAGTCACACGACCGAGACATACGGATGACTCAGTCACAAGACTGAATCTTTAGTCATGTGATTGACTCAGTCGCATGCTTTAGTCGCACGATTGAACCATACTAATGGTCCAGTCGTATGATTGACTAACCCTAACCTATATATACCACTTAATTCGTGGAAAAACAAACACTTTCAATATTTCGACTCCTACTCGTACCCTAGCCATCCAGAGACCTTAGAGACCCTGTTCCAAGTTCATAGATCGCACGGATTCGTATTGCAATCTTTCTTAACGTTTAGATTCATTCTAAGATCGATTCTACGTGCGTTCTCACTGATTGGATCGTTACTCAAATAGGATTCCGCACTATTTGAGTTGGTATACAGGTAAATCAGTTAGTACTCCGTCCGTATATGGTCCTAACAAGTGGTATCAGAACCTTGGCTCTAGATTTATGTGTCATTCAATCGATTTTGGCCTAAAAATCATGTTATTCAGTCAAAAATTCAATCTTTTTGTGTCAAAAAGTGTTTTCGAAGTCTTCTGGTCATAAAATTAATGTTTTTTGTCATACGGCAATTAGGGTACGTAAGAAAATCGTGTTTTTGCGTCAAAGTGTTCAAAACCTTCGTTTTTGCAAAAACAGCAGCCTTTAGTCGCACGATTGACTCAATCGCACGACAGAACTCATTCGCACCCTCCATACGCACGATTGAACTTAGTCGTCTTGTTCATTCGCACGACTGACCAGCTTCATTCGCATAGACTCCAACCGCACTCTCCTTCCACACGACTGAATCCAATCGCACGATTGAATTCATCCGCATACTCCATTCGCACGGTTGACCCAATCGCATAAGTTCAATCACACAAGTGGTCCATTCGCAAAAGCAAAGTATTTGACTTCAAAAATTCTAAAGTTAACTAAAGGAAGAGCAATACTCAGCCTTTACTGCAGGGAGAGACACACAAATCCAGAACCTCTTACTTCTGGAAAATGAGACAGGGAATCACAATAAACCCCCTAAGCTAATAACGTTAGACGATTACCCTCAATGGAAACAACGTTTTGAGATTTACTTAAATGGAGTTGATCCCAACCTTTGGGAGTCAATCGAGACAGGGTATGACCTGCTAGTGGGGGCTGATGGAGTGAAACTAACTTTGGGAGGGTTGAATGACACACAGAAAGCAAAATATAATGCAGAGAAGAAAGTGTACGCCTTGTTAACTCAGTCTATACCGAAGGATATATTTCATCAATTCTCTGAGAATAAACAGGCTAAGAAACTCTGGATAGCCTTGGAAAAAAGCTATGACGGTATGCTTCATTAAAAGCTCTAAAGGCAAAAGCATTGAAGAAGGAGTTTGACAACTTCTCTTCAATGGGTAAGGAAAGTCTAGATGATGTAATCAACAGGTTCTATCATCTCATGAGTGAGCTACATATTCATGGAGTTAAAACATCGATGGAAGATAAGGTTTTAGTTTGGCTAATGGGTTACCAGAGAGTGAGATTCATTTGTATCTAACCTATGATAGAACAGTATTTTAGAAAAGTTAGATAATAAATGATTTCATCCTGAAATTAAGAGAGGAGGAACTTAGGATGAAATACAGGTCGCAAAAAGGAACGTATGATCAAAATCCTTCTCTTTACAACGCCTCTTCTACAGCAACCAGTTCAGGAGCACCCTTTTAGATGGCTTTTGTTTCTAGTTCAGCTGCTCCTTCAAACCATAACTTCTAGGTCTGACACGTCTGCATCATCAAGTACCCATTTTACTGCACTAGAGGCTAATGCTATGAAGTTGAAGATTGAGAACCTAGGAAACATCACTGTGGAGGTGGCTAAAGAGCACATGGATTTATTAGCGGCTGTGGTGCACTCATATGACGGGTTGGTTGCGGGAAAGATTGGTAACTGCCATCTAGCCGACGAAGACTACGAACAGGTAGACGGGAACGAGCTTGAACGTATGGACATAATGGGCGTTAGCAAATGCTGTCCGGAAGGCTAAGAAGTTTGTTAAAAAGACGGGACAGAACTTGATAGCTACCCAAGGCAATACGTTTGGGTTTGACAAGTCCAAAGTGACCTGTTTCAACTGTGGAGAGAAGGGGCACTTTAAACGTTAATGTGTAAAGCCAAGAAGACTGGCAACAGGAACCTGTTCTCAACATTCAACCATCAGGAAAACCAACTGGGGGAGCTACATCGTCTAGCACCGAGACAAAAGCCTTGACTGCTCAAGGTGATGAAGGGCAAGACTAGACCTTCAATTTCGTGCCTCCGGGATAATCCAACATTGCAAATGTCGAGGTGTTAATTGGATGACGATACTGAAAGTGAAGACGGGTCTCGCTGTAGAAATAGCCATGTCAGAAACTGAAGAAGCTGCGAAAGTGGTCAAACCTGTGATTGAAGAAGATGACAAAACTATATGTTCAGAATGTCCAGCAGCTGAAGAGAAAATCTCTGCACTAATGGCAGATTCAACTGAATCTTCTCAGGTAAGTTCTAGAGACCAATTTTTTGATAATCATGCTTGTTTTGAATGTAATAAATTTAGGGAAAGCATTGATTTGAAATTTGCTAGGTTATTAGATCATAATGATAGCTTAGTAAAGGACTTGCAACTGTGCACAGAAGCAAATCGTGTTTTAAAACAAAATGAGCATAGTTACAAAGAAAAAAATAGAACTATTAAGTAAACAACTAAGAGAAACCGAAGTTGTGGCTTTTAACCAAGCAAATGACATTAGTTCTATTTAAACTCCATTGAAGAAACTATAAGGAGAAAGCAGTTTTGGAAGTCGAAGTAAATTCTTTAAAACAAAAACTGCATAGTTGGACTAGTTCTTCATATATAGTTAAAAACTTGGGCAAAGAATGAAACAACGGGGAGGGATTAGGTTACAAAGTGGTTCCACCACACATAAGATTTGTTAAATACAAATGTCGACCAGTAAACAACAATCCTATTAAGGAACATGTGGACCACTCCACTAGTTAGTGATCCAGATTCCACATGTCAAAAGATGGAATCTACCACTAAATAGAAGGAGGACACTTTGAAATCTAAGGGTTAAATGCCTATTGTTAATTTGGATGAACAGTTTAAAAAAGTTATACAGTCAGGATCTACCATGTCTTCTTCTGAACAGAAAGTGACTAACAAACTAACCTACCACGTAATAATCCAAACAAACAAAAGGAAAAAGATGTTTCAAACGCTCAAAAAGTAAGTTTATTAATGAAGTTAAAAATCCAAGCAAGAAGAGTTAAAACCCAACAAGACCAAAGTCACACCGTCTCACACTCTTCTCCACAAAGACGTCTTTCCCAATATGTAGAAGTTCGCTCATGCTACAATTGTGGAAAAAGAGGACATATAGCTTCTAATTGTCCTCAGTATCAGACATCGAGAAAGAAAGTTGAGCTTCAAGATTCTAAACAGATCTCTTCTAACAGGAGTTCTATTACTCCACCTAAAAGAAAATGATGAAACTAAGGTTCGAACCATAAACCAGTCGTATGTTTATCATAAACAGGCATTGCACAAAGTTGGCTTATGGAAAGAAAAATCAAGTCAAATATCTGATACTGAGAGCAGTAAGAAGCATGATATGCCCTCGCCGTCAAATGGATAGTGGGTTGACTTTTTGATGTGTGATTTCTCTGGGATACCCAAGCCAATTAAGGCTTGGAAACCTGTCTCTCCTCTCAAACGTCAAACAAATTAAAGGAGGACATGTTTCTTTTGCGGGAAATAAAGAGGATACATCACAACACAAGGAGAAGTGGGAAATCAGAAAGTTAAGTTTGACAAGGTCAACTACGTTCAACAACTACAAAACAACTTACTTTCTGTATCCCAGATTCATGACAAAGAATTCAAGGTGGTCTTTGACAACAAGAAGTGCTACGTTTTGAAGAAGGAGTACACTATTCCTAAAGACCAGATCTTAATGTCAGCTTCAAGATACAATGATTTATATATCTTGGATCTAACAAAGGTCTCAACAACCGGTAAACAAGTCCAATGCTTCTTATCAAAGGAAACTGAGAAAGATTCCATCTCCTGGCATAGGAGGATGACACATAAATCCACGGAAGATAAATCATCTCATTCAGAATGATTTGGTCTACGGAGTTAATGTCAAAAACTTTCAACTTCTGGATTTCTGTGTTGCGTGTAAGAAGGGAAAATAGACCAAGAAGTCTCACAAGGCAAAGAATGTCAACTCTATTGAATTGCCTCTTGAACTTCTACATATGGATCTGTTCGGTCCAGTGAGCACCAAGAGTATTGCTAGGGACCTGTACTGTTGTGTAGTCACTGATGACTACTCCAGATTCTCTTGGGTGATGTTTCTGAAATCCAAATCAGAAACATTTGATTCGTTCAAACAACTTGTGACCACTTTGGAATCTCTATACAAGTTAAAGGTACGTCAGATCCGCTCAGAAATAGGACAGAGTTCAAAAAAAGTGGATGGAGGCATTCTACAAAGAAAAGAGAATTGTACATTAGTTCACATCTGCCTACACTCCACAGATGATGGGGTTGCTGAAAGGAAGAACAGAGATTGCAAGGACGATGCTAGCAGACTCGAAACTGCCTATCCAATTCTAGAACGAGGTAGTGGCCAATGCATGTTACACTTTGATTCGAGTCTTGGTGGTAAATGACATGGAAAAACGTGTTACGAGTTGCTACAACGACGTAACTAATCTGGAGTATCTCGAACCGTTTGGGGCACCATGTACGTTGCTGAAAAAACATCAGTCAGGCAAATTCAGTGAAAAGGCTGAAGAAGGGATTTTTCTAGGATACAACATACAAACCAGAGGGTTTACAACAACTCAACAGGTCAAGTAGAGGTGTGATGCAACGTCGATGTTCAGAGATACACCATCCCTCCAGCAGGAAAAGGACCAGTCTTCTTTTTTTATTATGATGGATTCTTCAAGTCCTTCAACATTCCTCTCACGCCTTCTGATGATGAGATCTGTACAAAGATGATGTATGATGTCTTGAACACACCGCCCCTAGACTCGACAGCATCTAGTTCATAAGGCCAATCTTCAAGCAGCTCAAGGGGAGTACCAGAAGTTAGTGACTCCTCCTCTGATGATGAAGATGTGGAGAATGTTCAGGTGGAACATGAGGAATAGGTTCCTGCTACAACAAGTACACATGCATCTGATGCTGATGCCCGTGACACTTCGGAACCTCAAACTCCAACAGCTACAGTTTCGAACTCGAAAATTCACAATCTAGGTCAGATGTAGCTGTTCCCACCACTCCGGGTCGCGACTAAATGTCTATCATCCTCTGGAAAATGTCATAGGGGATGTACAATCGGGAGTACAGACATGAAATCAGCTATACTTAGCTGATTATGCCTCAGTCATGGAAAAAGGATACCTTCATGATGGAGCTTATCAGGTTTTCTGTCTCAATTTGAGCCAAATATGTAAGTGATGCCTTGAATGATGAGGCTTGGGTGAGTGCCATGCAAGAAGAACTTCTTCAATTCAAGAAGTTAGGTGTGTGGACTCTGGTGGATAGACCTAAATGTGCTAAGGTCATTGGCACAAAATGGGTCTTAAAATGCAAGAAGGATGACCAAGGGTCATTCTCAGAAACAAGGCTCGACTTGTAGTTCAAGGATTTCGACAAGTCGATGGGATTGATTACAATGAAGTCTTTGCACCTGTTACAAGTTAGGTGTGTGGACTCTAGTGATTGATTGTACACTTTTTATCAAAGAAAAAGATGGTGACTTGTTGATAGTACAGATCTTTTGTTGATGACATAATCTTCGAATCCAAAAATGAAGAGTTATGTAAAGAATTTGAAGCAGTAATGAAAGCAGAGTTCGAAATGAGTGCAATGGGAGAAATGAAGTTCTTCCTTGGATACAGGTGGATCAGACACCTAAGGGAATTTTCCTACATCAAACCAAGTATGTAGGTGATATTCTCAGTCGGTTTGATATGGAGAGCATCGACAGCTGGTACTCCTCTTACTACAAATCACGATGTAGCACCCGATGAAAGTGGCGATCTGGTTGATGCCACCATGTACCGAGGAATATTCGGATCCGTCATGTATCTCACAGCCTCCCGACCTGATATATGTACGCGACATGTCTATGCTCCAGATATCAGGTGAAACGAAAGTCAACCATCTTATTGGGGTTAAAAGGATATTTCGTTATCTGAAGGGTACAGCAACACTAAGGTTGTGGTATCCTCGTGATGATGACTTCGAGCTTATGGCGTATAGTGACTCAGATTACGGTGGTTGCAAAATGAACTACAAGTCCATGTCAACAGGATGTCAATTCTTTGGGAGGAGATTAGTGACCTGGCAGTGTAAGAAGCAGACCTCGGTTGCCCTGTCAACCTGTGAAGCCAATATGTTGCTGTTGCAAGTTGCTGTTCACAAATCATTTGGATTCAACAGCAAATGCGGGACTACGGTTTTCAATTCTCTAATAATCCTATATTTGTTGATAACTCTGCTGCAATAGCCGTAACTAAAAATCCGGTCCAACATCCTAAAACCAAACACATCGGGATTAAATATCATTTTATACATGATTGCTTTGAAAAACATTTAATCGATGTGGTTAAAATAATACGGATTTTCAACGCGCCAACCTCTATACAAAAGCTTTTGATAAACCGGTATTTTATATCTCTTAGAAGTTAATGGCGTGAAACAGAAAAGTGACGTAATCTCAGAAGATGAAAACGTGTAGTCCGACACTGTGTTTTAATTTTATGTTATTTTTATTTTTTTATTCTTTTTAATTTCCTATCTTATAAAATTCAAAAACTGCAAAAAGATTTGCGGTTTTAGAATTTTAGGGGGAGAATAGGTTAAGAAGTTAGAGTTAATTTTAGTTGGTATAATTTCAGTAAAAAAAACCGAGGGAGGAGGACAAGCTAGGATAGGAATGAGATCGTATCTGTGATACCGATTCAATGACTATGGAAAATGATAGTACACAGGAACAAAGAATTTGGGACTTTAAAAGATTTAAATTGAATTAGATACGAAATTCAAAGTATAAGTCTGAGAAGTCTGAGCAATGTAACAGGAAAAATGATAGTAAAACTAGCTACTACTAAGGTAACACAAAGTTGATCTAGAGGTTGTTAGACCACTACATGATGTGTCGATAGATTCAACACAATAGATGATTAGACCGCATTGGTGACTTCAATTCAAACTAAGCTGTTCAACTAGCTGTGGGTTCCCATCTTATCACTGGTTAACACAATCAATTATTTCCAATAAGGGGTAACGAGCAAATACACGCCACAAATGTGTGCGGATGACCACAAAAAGAGCAAAGCACGAAAAAAAAATATGAAAAATAAATGCAATCAAGCTAATAACAAATGTTGTTGGTGTGTTATGTGCAAAAATAAAAAAAATATATGCTCTAACAAGAAGATAGGATGTGTGCCTCTATGTTGTGCGGTGGCACTGACCTGAGGATAAGCATAACCTAGATATTCTAGAATTCATTGTTGTCTGCCGCCTCTCTGCTGTGCGGTGGCACTGACATGAGGCTTGGCTTCTTTTTGAAAGCTCTAAGAATAGTTTCTTCTTATCAAAATACCCGTGGACCGCTCCAAAATCTCCTAAGGAATGTTGATTACCATATAAGTGTGGGATCCACAAATGCTAGTTGAAATAATTTAACCTAATGTATCACCAATTTGTGTCAAAAGTCTGTGTATGGATTTAAGTGGACAAGTATACTGACAATCATCGTGGCTGGAATTCTTGAAAGTTCAAATCAATGTGTGCATCTTATAGTACTAGTATGATTTCCTAACTTGCTAATGACTCTCGATGAAAACAAGAATCTAGCATCAAAAGATTTTGGTAACACGTCCTGAATAATTTGAAATACCTGTATGATTCCATAATGAATCGTACCAGTTGTGGTCATAATAACTTGAAGCTGTACTGTTCTAGGAATAAATCTGTTAGATATCTATCTTAGGATTTCCACCTCACACAAAATCCTAAAACATGTTTAGTTTTGTCCTTTAGTTTTAGTTCCTTTTATTTTGTTTCAATTTTTTAGTCAATTTAGTTTTAAACGTCAGACTATGCAGTGGAATTCAATCTGGGATTTAATCACTTAAAAAAGGTCACATCTGAGGTGACCACACGTGTTAAATGTAAAATGGGTCACGTCTGAGGTGACAAAATGTTTTACTGTTAATAGGATCACATCTGAGGTGATCAGATGTTTCCAAAGTTAAAACGATCATGTCTGAGATGATCGAATGCTCGTAATGTTTTACCAAATGTTGAAATGGATAAATGTAAAGTTTTCATAGAGTCAAATTATAAGAATGATCCATTCGCATGACTGGACCATAAGTATGGACCACCCTTACGATTAGGATATGCGAATGAGTCCAATCGCACGACTAAGCCACACGTATGGCCCAGACGTGCGATTGGACTATCATCATGGGTAACTTCATGCGATTGGATCATCAGAATGAACCAATCACACAAATGGAAGCAACCGAATGGGGGTGTTACGACTGAAACCCAGTCGCACGACTGAGTGTGACCGATTGAGTGAGTTGCACGACTGAGACTTAATCGCACGAACCAGCTATGAAATTAAGTACAGTCGCACGAAAGGAGAAATCCTAGTAAATAGAGGGGGAGTAGGTCGCAGTCACTCATTACTCCCAAATAGCTCATTTTTTCGCACGACTTAACATTATTCTATCCAAATTTTGTTAGATAGTTCTTGAACTGTGCTTATTACGTTCTAACGTTTCCAGTGACTCCACAAGTAATGTGCAATGATTTCCAGTCAAATGTTCAATCGATTCATCCTCAAAAGATCAAAATTGTGCCCTAAAACTTAACCGAGACTAGTGTGACAAATAAACTGACAAAACTAAGTAAAATGTTAAAATAAAAGTTATTAGGTGCTATGTTAGGTGTTGTGAGACTAATGCGCCATACCATGACGTCTAACACTATGAATTGCGCAAAATTTGAATTTGAATGAACCAACAGTCTGTCATGTGAATGGGTGCTCTCATGGACTTCAATCGCACAACTGGGCCGGGCGAATGGCTCAGTCGCATGACTGAGTTGAGTGAATGGAAAAATCACATTACTGAAACATGCGAATAAGGTCAGTCGCACGACTGGTTCAACCGCTTGGTAGAGCATACAACTGAGCACAGTCGCATGACTCAATCGTGCGTATGAGCTCAATCGCAAGACTAAACCTCAGTCACACAGTTCATTGGCATGACATAACCGATAGACTCAAGTTAAGAAATTCAAATGCTTATTCTTTTACTCACACTAACGTTTATCTATATTGTGTAACATATGGCGAGTCGCTGGACCATGAGCACAAAGCACAACATATATGCTCACCTGGACTTGACTTCCAGGAATGTTGCAGACTTTTCGGTCATCATCACATTTCGACAACGATCTAGGATATTCCGAGCCATCTCGACACCATGTACCCCTTACCGCTCTGTCCAGCGGGCTTTCTGGGAAAGCGTTGTGGTGGAAAGGTCCTCTGAGCCCCATTGTATCAGGAGCTCGATATTCGGCCAGGCTATTGAGATCACAGAGGATGATCTCCAGACTTTTCTAGAGTTTGGGGATGACGCTAGTTGTCCCACACGATTACACCCACTTGCAGTACGAGGATGTTTCTTGAGGGCTAAGTACTCTGGGGCCATCAACGCAGGTGTGCTCACCAAGAGCAACCTATGCCCCCAATTCAAGTACCTCGCCCATGTGCTACTCAAGTGTATAGCCTCTCGGAAGGGAGGGTTCGACGAGCTTTCCGATCAGATCTAGAACGCGTACGTGGCGTTGGTGCTGAACCACCCGTTCAGCTTCTCTAGGATGATCTTCACCTATCTGGTGGAGAACATTGAGGGGAAGGGGAAGGAGGGGTTTTGTATGTACCCTCGATTCATTCAGATGATCATTGATCAAAAGCTATCATACCTGCCTAAGGAGAAGGAGGACGCAGTAGTGCTTGAAATGATGGATGATACCACTTTGGGCCGTATGAGGGTGTACAGGGGGAAGCAAGTGAAGCCCCATGATAGGAGATTGTTCGGGCATCTGGCCCAGGAGGATTATGTGGCGCCCGCTAGAAGGAAGTGGTGCCACGAGGACAGTGATTCGGATGTTGAGCAGATTGTGCTCCCGGATGATGACTCTGATGACGATGATAATGGTGATGGTGGAGATGCAGGGCTCACCCAATCGAGGGCCCCCACTGCTGATATAGCATCTCCATCATCCACCCAAGGTGAAGCTGAGTCAGCTGGTTTCCACAAGACTTTCGTCCTAATGAGGAGGAGGAGACAAACGAGGAGCCCTTTACTCATACTGTTGGGAGGAGGGTGGTTGCCACCGACCGAGGTATTCAGGAGGTTGGAGGATGCCCTAGCGAGTCTAGGGAGACTGCTGCAATCCCACTTATGCCCCTAATCAGCCCAGCAACATCCTAGGGGGAGCATCCTCCTCAAAGGGCATGAGGAGAAAAAGGATGGCTCAGCCCCATGGGATGAAGACTAAGAGGAGGAGGATTACATTCATTACTACCACCACTACCTCTACCACAGCCACCACTACCACCATTCCACCCACCACCACTACCTCTACCTCTACCACTACCACCATTCCACCCACCACCACTACTACCACTCCACTCACCATGACTACCACACCTCCACCTGTCACTACTACAGCCACCCCTTCACCATCCATACATATCCCACCACCCATCTACTCTACATCCACTACCACCACCACCACTCACGGAGCCGGGACTCATCACAGGTCCCATTTACTTCTGGATCCTCTTTCCGATCCGTTGGATTGGAGGAGTAGCTGGCTAACCTGAACTGGTTAGTACTTAAGCTGCTGGTGATGGATGAGCAGAGTGCCACTCAGTTTAATCGGCTAATGGAGCTCAATGTCTCCTAAGCCTAGAGGATTGAGGCTCAGAGCCAAGAGATCGCGGAGTTGCATGAGATGCGGGCTTCGTCTATACAGAGGATTGAGGCTTAGAGTCAGGAGATCACAGAGCTGCGTGAGATGCAGACATCCTTTATACAAAGGATACAAGATTTGGAGGTAAAGAACAAGAAGCTCGTGTTGAGGCTCAAGGGATCCAAGGATAAGCCTCTAAAGATTAGAGAAGGGGATGACGATGGTGATGATGATGACGATGATGAGGATGATACTGATGATGATGGGGGAGATGATGATGCGGGAGAGGATGAGAGCAGAGATGATGAGGAGGGTGATGATGCAGTTGCATTTGCTGCCACTCGAGCAAGAGAGAGACGATCCAAGAAAGCTCAGGATCAAGGAGCCTCGTCCTCGGCCCCACCGGCTAAAGAACCCATGATTCAAGATCAACGTAATGATTAGATGTTTATGTATTTTGAACTTTTTTATAATTGAATCATGTATTAAACTTATGTACTGAATTTTATGTATATATTTGATTATTTAATTGTCTTGATTATTAACTAATGAATGATGTATTACATGTTTTAAATCAAGCAGATCAACCATCTCAGCAGGATGAATATGATGTTGCTCCCCTACAGCAGATCAAGTCCCCATTCACTATGATACTTGATCTGCAAGGGATTGTTAGGAGGTCAGTAAGATACACTCCCGAAGAAGGAGAAATCATTCATGACCTCACTGATGAGCAACTAAAAGAGATGTTCCGGTTAAATTCAGATGAACTGGTTAAAGATGCACCTACCATTGACGTTGCTAGTGATGACGAGCTCAACGATGTGGATGAGATAGAGATTGAAGATGTCACAGCATAACATTATCCAGAATATACTGATCGAGAGGGAAATATGGTTCCTGATTTTGGGGATACTCTCGACAGTGATATGTATTCTAAACTGGATACGACGGAGAAGGAGGCTGAGAAATCAGAAGCCAAGACCAAGCCTCGGACACCGATGTTGAGATCAAAAAGGCTGAATGGGCGGCTTGTTTTGCAGAGATCCGTGCCCAACGCACAGCCCCAAAGCTGAGTGCCTACGCCAAGCTCTACAAAGTAAAGAAGCATCTAAAGGTGTCTAGCAGGATTATAGCGTGGGCTTATTTTGAGGATCTTAATGTATATGCTGTGAAGAGGGAGAAAGGAATGAGTACTTTAGATTCCCACATGATCTGAAGACTCTCCCTGGTTTTGAGCTCAACCAGCTGGCACACATGAACCTGCTGTATGCTAACACAGGAAGATGTTAGGTTGGTTTGAAGCTGCGTTGAAGAAAGAATACCACACTCAATGGGTGAACTTCAAGCCTTAACAACCTATGAGATATATTCGAAGGTCAGAGGTGGACCCAAGGATTGGGAACCCAAAGTGGTGCTGAATGGAGTCATCCGCGCACTATGTCTAAGATTCCCATGAGGGAAATGCCACAAGACTTCACACCCTACTTCAAGTGGTGGTATTATGATTGGAGAACCGGAGAAGTGGTCATAGTATTGCAGAAAGAGTGCCAAATGGAGACCATCTAGTATTTGATCGAATGTGGTAACCAACCTGTCAGCTAGTGTTGTTTATACTTTATATAGGTGGCCATTATTCTATGATACGCAGGATATGGTACAGGTCCTCCAGTTTCAGAATGTCATAAGACTCTGTTTTGCATTCGAGATACATGCTGGAGTCACATTCGAGGAGAGGCATAAGAAGTTTGACGAGCTAATGAAGGATGCTAGACGATGAAGGAAACTAGGTCCAAGGGGGAGTTGTGATACATATGTACCTAGTTTACGATCTTAATGTAATATGTCTGTCATGTCCTAAATGTAACCGAAATGTATGAGTTGAATGAAACAGAATATGTGATTGATGATCTTAATGTTAAATGTTTTAGTGTATGTTTCAATGTTTATTATTTATTAACGCATATTGAACTAACAATATAGGTTTGTGGTTGTTTGAATAGATCTTAGTCAAGTAATGATTGAGAAATATTCAAACCTGGTTGTATGAAGTTTTCATGCGAATGGACCATGCTAATTAACCATACGCATGAATACTTCATGCTAATGGACCAGTCGCACGACTGAACCAGGAGACTGGATCAGTCGCACGACTGAGACATACAAATGAATCAGTCGCATGACTGAATCTTCAGTCGTGTGATTGACTCAGTCGCATGCTTTAGTCGCACGACTGAACCATACTAATGGTCCAGTCGTACGATTGACTAGCCCTAACCAATAAATATCACTTAATTCATGGGAAAACGTAACACTTTCAATATTTCGACTCCTACTCATACCCTAGCCGTCCAGAGACCTTAGAGACCCTGTTCCAAGTTCATAGATCGCACAGATTCGTATTGCAATTGTTCTTAACGTTTAGATTCATTCTAAGATCGATTCTACGTGCGTTCTCACTGATTGGATCGTCAATCAAATAGGATTCCGCACTATTTGAGTTGGTATACACGTAAATCAGTTAGTACTCCGTCCGTACACGGTCCTAACAGATTATTTATTTTACTTAATAATTAAAGTCATAATTACTTATAAGGTTGTATAAGTTTATTTGAATTCATTTTATAACTTAATAAAACTTTCCACCTAGTTATTTATCATAAAATGATTAATAAATTTAATATCTTTATGAAAAGAATTATTATAAATCCCTAAGTTATTACAAGTTGATTACATATTTGATATATTTGATCCATTAAAGTTATTACATAATTTAATAATAAAACTTAAAATAAGTTCGGGTTCGGGTTTTATCTCGGAAAATGGCGGATGTTAAAGTCTCCCCTACTTTAAGAATGTAATACCCGGTTATTTTTGTAGTCATGGAAGAAACAATAAAAGTGGAAGAAAAGAAGCAAAAGATATAAAGCCTAAGTAGAGGGGTAAAAAGTGTCAAAAGGACAAAACTTTATAAAAAGTTGGTGAATAAAGGCGGTATGGCCGCCCATCTCTTTCTCTTGCTCATATCATTCGGATTTTTAGAGAGAGGAAGAAGAAGAGCTGAAAATTCTCGGATTTTGAAGAACAAGAGCTGAAAAGATCGAATTCAAGGTAAGAATTCGTGTGTTTAACATGTTCTAACTGGTTTCATCCTCTGTGTATGCTTATGTATGTTGTGTGTGTTCGGGTGTGTGTTTTTGGTGGGTTTCTAGGCGGTTGAACTCAATTGCAAACGGGTTTTGATGAAATCTTACCCAAAGAGGCTGCTAAGGTGAGTTCTAGAACCCCCTTTTTACATGTTTTTAACTGCTTTGGGGCTGGAAATGCTTGTACGAACGTTTTTTATAAAAGTTGGGTTTTGTACCCGTATGTGTATGTGTACGTGTGTGACCCGGTGGGATGTGAATTTGGGTTATGTTTATGTTAATGATATTATGAATATGTTTCTAAGGCTAGAATGCATGATTTAAGCTTAGACTAAGTTCGAGCATGATTCGGGACTGAATTATGAAGTTTAAGTATGGAATAGGGTGCTCATGCGCCCAAATAGGGTTCATACGCCTAGTATGGAAATCTACCTAAGTGTCCTCATACGCCCGAAACCTCATGCGCCTATATAGTCGTCATGCGCCTAGAAATAGGCAAAATTTGACTAATTGTTCATGCGCGTAGGATAGCTCATGCGCCTAGGCACTCATGCGCCTGCATAGTGCTCATGTGCCTAGAATTTGCCTAGAATAGACTGTCTTGCTCATGCGCCCCAGTAGTGCTGATGCGCCTGAAAGTTCCCCAAAAACGTCTAAAATTGATGCGTCTGAACAGTTGTAAAACGTCTGAACAGTTGTAATGCGTATACACAGTGTTGATGCGTCTACACAGTGTTGATGCGTCTACACAGTGTTGATGCGCCTACACAGTTATCAAACGTCTAAACAGTTCAAAAAATTCTCAACAATGATACGTCTGGACACTCGAACAGTGATCAAACGTCTGAACTAAAAACGTCTACACAGTGTTGTTGCGACTAAACAGTAGTCAAACGCCTAACACTTAGACAATTTTTCAGCAAACTTCAACCCTAATACGTCACATTCATCATGTTCATATGAATATAACAGACTCAAATCATCTAAATTCTTCAAATGTTGATGAATTCAATTGAAACTTTTCAATTAAGCAAGTTTTATGTCGATAAACATTCTTCTTAATATCAATTTCCACAATTTCAACAACAAATCACTCAATTTTTGAAATTTCAGTTCGAAACTTCAAGCCATTTTCGAACAACAAATTCAACAATTTACTTGAATTTGGTGAATTGATTTGCTAATTGTGTTTCAAATCATGTTTCTGATGATGAAACACAACTGAAATTCACAAATTTTCACTTGAATTGTATCTCAATCACAGATTCAGTGAGATTTTAGGTTTTCAAGTTTGATGAACTTAAATCGAAAATCAATCACTAACAGCTTACCAACCGCTCTGATACCATTTGATAGGATCAAATGAATATATCTGTGATGATTTGTAACACAATTCAATGAAATTCACACAATGTAATCAATTTAAAACAAGATATCAATAAAATTCAAGTTTTCATTCATATCAAGCTAAGACAATTACAAGTATGAAAAGCAGATTCGAATATCTTGTGTATTCGTTACTATCTACCTGCAAATCTAAGCTATTTATATTGAAAACACAAAGTAAAGGAACTAACAAATTACAGAAATAGTCCCTATACTATTACAAAATATCAAAAGACAAATAAAGACCACATGTTAATCTTTCTTAGAGCACTTAACAGTTCCCCATGCGCCTAAGTGACCCTCATGCGCCTAAGTGACCCTCATGCGCCTAAAAGCTCGTGCGCCCAAAAGACTTGGAATATTTTCTGACTTTTCGTGGAAAAAATGAATATAGACTTTGACTTGGGAGGTTCTCGGGGGCTATGTAAGTTGACTTTTTGAAGTCATGGATGATGTGATGGGCATTGTATGTATGATATGATGTGAGATTGATGCTTATGCATGATGGTATGTATGATGTATGTTATGAATGTATGATGATGCCCCGTATGGTGACGTTGTATGTTGTATGTTTATGTTCCTGTTGTGTATGATCATTTTCCCGTGGCTTTACGTCGAATGTTAATGAATGAAATGAAACGTATTATGTAACGTAAAGTGGAAGATAATGAAAAGAGGAACGTAAAGAAAGAATGAATGCATGCATTAATGAACGAAGGAAAGTAAGGAAAGTCTTGCAAGCACTTTATAGAGAAACACACTCAATGAGGAGTGCCAGTTCAACGATGTGTGGGATAGCTACCCCAGAAGGATGCACATTGGGGTCTTTCTTTGTGATCGACTGTAACACCCTGATAATTTCTTTGAAGCCGACGAAAGAAGAAAAGGAAATAAGGTCCAAAGTCGGGGGACCAAACTTGCCAAAACGAGAGAAAGTTTGGAAGAGTAGGGGAATAAGAGGGGAGGGCAGCCCACACCCTCCCCACACCCACAAAAATTCTGCCCAAAGAGAGGAGAGGAGAAGAAAAGGGAGAAAAGGGAGAAGAAGCTTGGTTCGAGTGGATTTAAGCTTGAAAATCGAAGTGTAGCGGGTCTAATCGAAGTGTAGCGGGTCTAATCGAAGCTCTACTCGACGATGTTGTTTGTGTTAGTTCTAGGACCCCTCTTTTACACGTTTTAAACTGATTTGGGGCTAGAACACATAGTGAAAACCCGTTTTTGAAATGTGTGTGTTTGACCCGTGTGTATGTGTTTATGTGGGATGCGAGTGATGTATGATTTTGGGCTTGTGTGTGCTTGAATGGTGTTGGGGTATGCATTCCTAAGGTTTAGGATGGTTGATTTGGGCTTAGAAGAGGTTTGGAGGTTGAAAATGGCAGATTGGGTTCAGGATGAATCTGCATTCTGCACCGATTAGGGCTATGTGACCGAATGGAATGCGACTGGGTCCATACGCATGTCAGTCGTGCGATTGAGGTGCATTCGCCTGTGAGTCGTGCGACTGGAGCCCATACGTGTTGATACACTTATATACCTATATCCTGATCTCAGTGTAATATGTCTTGAATGTCTTGCACTTATGTAATATTAGGTACTTAATGAAATGATAATGTTTGGTTGTGATTTATAGTGTTTAATATTTCATTAATGAGTTGAGTAATGCTTATTGACTAGATTATATAGGTTTGTTATTGTTTGAATTGATATACATAATGTTATAATAAGAATACATTCAAACTTTGGTTAAGTGAAGTTCACATGCGTCCGACTAAACCATGCGCCTAAACAGTTGTACGAATGGATCAACCGCATGGCTCAATCACACGAATGAACCATGCTCATGGTTCAGTCGCTCGAATGAGCAACCCTAACCTATAAATACCACTTAATTCATGGAAAAATATAATGATTAGAAACATTTGATCCACTTCGACTCCAGTCGTACCCTAGCCATCCAGAAGCCTCTAAGTTCGTACTCCAAGTTCATAGAACGCTGTAGATCGATTCCTAATCGATTCTTGACGTTAGATTCAATTCATTATTGTGTCTATGTGTGTTCTCACTAATTGGATCGCCAATCAAATAGGATTCCGCACTATTTGGTTTGGTTTAACACGTTAATCGGTTGGTGTTTCGTTCAAATACCAGATCCTAACAAGTGGTATTAAAGCTTTGGCTCTTGATTACGTGTTGATTCAATAGTTTTGATACAAAAGTTGTGTTTCTTTATCAAAAACGCAATCTTTTTGTGTCTAACGGAGTCTTAGACGTTTCCTGACCTAAAAGTTTAGTTTTTCCGGCATACGGCGATTAGGGTTTGGTAAAATTCGAGTTTTTACGGCCAAAACACGTTTAACCTACGAATTATCAAACTTCAGCAAGTTCAGTCGCATGATTGGCTCAATCGCGCGACTGAGTTCATTCGCATTCTCCAACCGCACGATTGGTCTCATTCGTACAATTGAGAACCTCATTCAGACTATTCAATCGCATTAGTTCATTCGGCCAACTGACTCATCTGCATTTGTTCAGTTGCACGATTGAACCATCCACATTTGTTAAGTCGCACGATTGAACCATCCGCATTTGTTCAATAGCCCGAATAAGTCCAATCACATACCTTTATTTGCATACATCAGTAGTTTATTAAATAGTAAAGTTAAGTAAAATGGAGGACCAGTTTTCAGCATACACAGCAAGTAGAGATACTCGTATCCAGAATCTACTGTTGTTGGAGAATGAAGTGGGAATTCACATAAACCCCCGAAGCTTATAACGTTAGACGACTACCCACAATGGAAGCAACGTTTTGAAATCTACTTAACTGGAGTAGATAAAAATCTGTGGGAGGCAATAGAGTCGAGGTACAGCATGCCCGTAGGAGCAGATGGAGTTAACTTACTCTAAGTGGAATGTCGGATGCTCAGAAGGTAAAAACAATGCTGAGAGGAAAGTATACGCTTTGCTCACTCAGTCTATTCTGAAGGATATCTTCCATCAGTATTCGGAGTATACTCAAGCAAAGAAACTATGGGATGCGTTGGAGAAGAGGTATGATGGAAATGCCTCACTCAAGGCCATTAAGGCCAAAGCTTTAAAGAATGAGTTTGACAATTTCTCTTCAATGGGAAAAGAAGGTCTGGATGATGTGATTGACAGATTCTACCACTTGATGAGTGAGATGCACACTCATGGTGTAACTACGTCTATGAAGGATAAGGTATCCAATTTTGCAGATGGTCCACCAGAGAAATGGGCTTCCTTCGTTTCAAATCTCAGACAGAATGGGATGCTCTTGAAGTTAGACATAAATGACTTCATTCTTACATTGAGGGAAGAGGAGCTAAGTGTTAGGATCAGTGATCTACGTTTGATTGATTAGAGAGTATAGCAGCGGAAATCAAACAATGAATTAGCCAATTCACAAGAACACAAAAGATATTCAAGGTAAGAACAAACGGTTATAGACAAAGAGAACTCTGCAAAGGATATTTCATTCAATATTCGCTTTCGTGGTAACAGAATGTCACACATACAATTAGGTCAACACCTTTTATATAAGAGATGTGACGTCTGCTGATGTCACTTGATAGTGACATCTAACAAAATTATTCAAACTACTGAAAGTTAACACAACTACTGAAGATGTCAAACAGCTGACATCTTCTTACAAAAATACTAAGTGTTAATTATCACTACAACTACTGAAAAGAAACTACTGAAACTACAATGACTGAAGAACATGCTCTTTAGTCGTTTTACAAATACTGAAACAAAAAGAAAACTACTGAAATGAAACCATCACAACAACTGAAGAATGCTTTTTCAGCTGTTGTAACAAACTCTGAAGGCTTCAGTACTTGTACTTAAACTTCAGCTGTTGTCATCAGCTGATGTCTTCAGTCTTTGTACTTCAGCTGTTGATCTTCAGTACTTTGTTCTTCAGCTGTTGATCTTCAGACTTTGGTCTTCAGCTGTTGAAGTCTTCAGTACTTTAGTCTTCAGTGTTGAAGTCTTTAGTACTTAGTCTTCAGCTGTTGATCTTCAGACTTTGTTACAACAGCTGATCAAGTCTTCGGCAGTTGTTGTGATGTCTGTAGGACTTAGAGGTTTTTCTGATCAGGCTCATTGGTTATTTTGGTCCAACAAACTCCCCTTGAACCAATGCAGCCAAAACCTCTAAACTTATTGAAGATGTCCCACTTATTATGGCATAAGGATTGGTCTTTTTGTCTTCTAGATCAGCTCAGAAGTGACCCTTGTAAGCACAGGCCTGGGAAGAAGTCTCAATGATCTGTTTGGCAAAGTATGAATGGGAACTCTGTCTTGGGGAACTGGACACAGAGCTGTTACCCCATCCATGAGATCTACTTCCCCACTATGAGTCTGTATGACTCTCTTGTATAGGCCTCAAGGAAGGTAATTTGTCCTCCATGGTAGCTCTTCAGCACCTCCTTCAAATAATGATTCTGGCCCATAGTACTCAGATAGGTATTTGACCTGTTTCCCATTCTTTAGCTCCACAGTTGTTATTATTCTATAAGCAAATTCATCAGGGTGATTCTAGGAACAACTGGAGCTCATTCTTTCTGACTTCCTCAAGCCTCTTATATACTAACCCCTTTTTCACCATTTTATTTTCCAGCATCTTCTGTGGGGTTTGGTTAGCTTTATAAGCTTTCTTGAAGTCTTCAAGGATTTCCCAGGGTGATACTACAAAGACCAGTGAGATCACCTCATCTACAATCTTCTTCACCTGGCCAATGTATCTCTGTGGAATGTTTTTCTTGTGAATCCTGTGAGACACCCTGGGATCAGGCCAAATCCTCACTCTCTCCTTTTGATATTGAAATGTATGCTTAAGAGTGTATAATCTGAGAGCATGCTTCTTCATGTTGATGATAGAAGATGTGGCTGCATATGCTTTGTCAACCCTCCTCCACAATTCCTCATCGTGTTGTTTGTGAAGCTCTTCTTCTTCTAGCTTCACTTTCACAATTTGTCTTTGAGTTTCAGGAGTAATTGTTGGAGAGTGACTTGTGGCCTTCGGCAACTGTATAATAGCTGAGAGTGGCAGCCTATCTTCATCTTCATCATCATCTTCTTCATCATCTTCTAGCCTCAATACCCTCTCTTCTTCTTCTGGGGAACATCATCGGCTATTGGTTTTGAGGGTAACGGAGTTGGTTTGGTGGGTTGTGTTTTGGTGGTTTTGGTGTGGGAATATGACAGGCTGTTCTTGCATTTTGGAGGTGAGTGTGGCTTTAGATTGCTTGGCTAGTTCAGTCCTGCTCCCAGCACCAGCTTCATTCATAGCTTCAACAACTAATCCTTTAGTGTATACTTCAGACGAACAGATCTTGGTGGTTATTGCCAAGATGTTGTCCCTGGACCAAGCCTTGATTTCGATCAATGATCTTCCAAGATATTTTGCTATAAACCTGATCATGATCTCCAGCCTTTCTCTTTCTAACACATCATAACTTGCCCATCTATTTGGATTTCTTCAATCTCTAATCTTCTGATCTCAGAGTCAAGTTTGTCAGTGTCATGGCCTTGCCTAAACAACTGATTAATGATGTTATCCATTGATCTGCTGTGTTCGGCATCAGCCTCTTTCACCATCAGCTCCAAGGCAGTCTCCTTTTCATTCTTACTTTTCTTTGATTTCTCCATGTCAGCTTCCTTCTCCTTCTCTTTTTAGTCTCCACAGTCAACTCCTTCTCCTTTTCCACTTCTGTCACTTTTGTTTCTTTCTCTTTCTCTTTCCTCTCTGCACTCCTCTTTCTTTTTGCTTTCACTGACTGAATCTCCCCCTTTTTGGTTGCATTGGTTGCAAGGGTTTGATTGTCAGAAAGATTTTTGCCCACAACTTCGTCTATCAAGGGTTGTATTACTGAGGAAGCCTCTCATCAATGGTTTTGATCACTATATCAGTGATTATAGGTGTG